>BSBK01000098.1:0-600000 GCA_027943335.1 Chamaecyparis obtusa
TTTAATTTCTATAGTCATAATCCTACACATCTCAATTTGAATATCAATAGTCCAAAATAATCACATATATACATAATGCATGAAAAGATTGTCAATTGAGCATATATCATGAAATTAACATCCTTTCATAATCCAATCATAGCTGAAACATCATGGAAAACTTTTAACATAACAATAACAAATCCTCTTGAAAAATACATGTACAAGTAGGTGTATGAGGGTAATTCACTTGATCACATAACTTTCAGTTACTCCTATTCTACTCTAAATCATAACTCAACATGAATATAATCAATCGACAGAAAATTGATCATTTAACTGCATCATCATAATAATCATCTAAATCACTAACCAAAATGCATGTATTAATATACTATAACATCATCATTAAAATTACTTAAATCTATAACCATATCACATGCAATAATGTATCATAACATTGCCAAAATAAGTACTAGGATCAAATGATATCAACCACCTATCTAAAAGAGTCTAATCCATAATGTATCAAAATAGTATATCAAATATGAGGTCCATCATGAAGATAAACGAAAAGCTATGATGGGTCAGGGTAGGGCCTCACAATAACTCAATGAATAATAGCTAAAGGAAAAAAATAATTTAATATATTACATGGTTTTAATCAAATGAAAGTACTTGAATTAAAGGATATCAATGATAGAAAGATACGTTGTGCTAAAGTAGAAAATTTTGTAGATTGTATGAAAGGGTTAGATGAGGAAGTTAGGAAACAATTGGAAAGAATGAATGCTAAATAAAAAGAAAATGGTAATAATAAAATGAGTCACAAGGAATATGAAGTTGAAGATGAAGTAAAAAATATATTTAAGAAAATAAATATTTCTATGGTAAACCTATAATAAGTTAAACATGAGAAAATTGAGATTATAAGAAAACACTTAAGTAATGCATAGGAAATTGAGTTACTTGAAGGCTTTAAAATATTTTTAGTATCTAGCATTGCTAATTTTATGATTATCACCAAAGAGAGGTTGGAGAAGAATGTGTAGAAATAAATTATACAACACAAATACTAGCACAACAAATTGAAGAAAAAAAGATTCTTAATAGTAGAATTAGGAAGACCACAAGGAACAAAAATTATGGAGAATACTTGGTGAAGTGGAATGGTAGATGTGTGGAGGAATCCATATGTACATCCATAGGTTAAGTAAACTATTATGTTTTTGTTTTAGTAGAAAGCCTTGGTTCTATATTTCATATAGGACCATTCTAGTGTACATCAACCATAATTATTTGTTTTATGTCTTTTTGTCTTTTGAAAGTTTTTTTAGTTGTTGTAGATACTTTGTCCTTGATCATACATTTTATTCTTACCATAATCTTCATATTGAACATTGAGGCTAGAAAACAAAAAAATATCATAGAGCATCACTAGTTTAACAAAACACATTCATATTATAATTGAAACATCTTAAATGTGTCATAAACATTTATTTTTTATATTTAATGCAATATTAAATTATTGGTTGCTATACCTACTTAATGAAGGCTTATTTGAATTGAGTGCCAAGAGTGGAATCTTGTGCCAACTAATAATATTATTAGTTCTAGGAAGGCTTCTAGTCAATGTGCTATTCCATTAAGTTTCCAAGTTTACGGACATATGAGGGTCATTTGCATTTTTAAAAACTAATTGTCACGCTTTTTCTAGTGCACTAGCATAATACTCTTTGACTTTGTCTTTATGATTATATTGATTCATTTATTCCAAATCTTTTAATTCCCTTATTATTAATATTTTAGACAATAGTACATATTAATATCTTATTTTATTATTCACTTAATATTTTATTCCTCTGTTATTAAGAAGTTGTGTGTTATTTTTGGTTCTCCACGACCAAATCAAAACTAATATTTCCAATAAAGAAGTACCCGGCCCCCACACAACAAAATCAAACATGCTTATTATTATATACCTTAGTAGGTTGATCTGTTTCACATCATTTGTGATGTGTTTGGACACTAGCCTTTCTTTTACGTTTACCTACGGAGATACACTCGCTATAGGACCAGCCCAAATGGGTGTCGTTGCCTTAACAGATCCTTTGTTGAATTGAAAACACTACAACTTATTGCATAGTTTGCATATATAAATCACAGAGGTAATACTGTCTTCTCCAAGATTGTTACAGCTCTTTTATTTTCTGATCATCATGACAGTTGCAGAAGCCGAAGACATGCCTCATCTTCTGACACTTCCAGAGGGAGTAATCGTCTGCATACTGAATAAACTCGGTTACGAAAATTTGATTGCTGTTGGATTTGTGTGCAAATCCCTTTACCATCTGTCCTCAATGGATTTACTATGGAGGAACCTCTGCGTTGAGTGGAAGGGAATCATAAGATTGGACGAATGGAGGAGAAAGCTGAATTCAGAGAAGGCTCTGTTCAGATTGCTGAGGTCATTTCAGAAATTGGTTGGTGTATGGAGTTCCACAGAGCTTTATCCCAGAGGTGGGATTCTTCACATTAATTGGGTATGTATAAAAAATTATTTGTCACCTCGCTTTTTCTTTCAATTTTTATATGTCCCTGACTTACCATAGTAGATCGGTGCCTATCTTTTTGATTCCTCCGAAGAAGCGAGTTTAGTTGAAACAGCAGAATTTCTGAGAAAATTAAAAGTAGAGCAACTAACCTCTAGAAAGAAACTGCGATACCACATGGTTAGTTTCATAACTTTTGTCAAGTGGCTGTTTTATGCACATTAGATCTTAGTTATTTCTCAGCGGTCCATATATTCTTTAGTCCCATGGACATTTTTAAAACCTTTCATTTCATTTCACCAGGCCTCTTACGTGGTTTCAAGTTCAACAGGTCTCATGGAATTGAAAACATCACATGAACATAGAAAACACTGAAACAAACACAATGGAAACATGCCAATGACTGAACAAAAGGGATAACCTGGATAAACCTCAAACTGCATAGAAAACTCGAGCAAGAGAAAGTTAATTGCTTCTCATGCCCACTATGAATACAGTTAAGTACACTGTAGTGAGTCTCTTACATGACCAATCAAGCTTCAAACATGAAAAGACTTGTACAATGTATAACCTACAATCTAATTTGCTCCCTCTAAAACTCTCTGTTCAATTGTGACATTTACTTACAATTCTGAAACTCTACGAGAAAAATATGAGTGCCAACTGTTGCACCATCTTCAAGATCGCTTGTCATATGCTCTCATACATTGTATTGGCACTCAAACACGAAAATGAATGCATAGAAGTCAAAGAGAATTGTCAAAACTTAAAACCCTTGACATTCCAACCCTTGTGTTTCCTGTGACAAAATCGCTTGTTTTGCTAGGGGTGATTGTGTGTTTGCTCCAGTAACGATGAGCATGCAGTGGAAAACGACAAATTCACCAATCTAAGAAAAAACTTAGGTTAAAAACTTGCACATATGTCAATTGTATTCTCCAAGATGCTTTGGATTATCTGAAGTCACACCTAACCTACAAACAAGTTCCTTACGCTCTTAAACTGACAACATGCAATTTCCTTTGTGAAGTACTCTTGATTGGTGTTTTGATTGTAGCTGAAGAACAGCCAACTTATGCTTTTGAATTGGATTTGTTTTTAGATTATACCTTCCCATTTGGGAGGAATTTGGTCTCCAAAACCTCAGAGATTCATAAGCTTTGGGAATTTTTTATCTTCTTTTGGATACCATTTAGACTTGGTTGGGAGTTGTGCCTTCAATTCAACCACCCATATCTCATGACCCCTCTATGTGACAATCAATCCTTCTTTTGGAGAACCACATCATGCTCCAGTTTTTCAAAAAAAACCTAGAGTAAGATAATAAATTGGTGGTAAAACCATTTCTTTATCCTCATCTAACATGGAGGGCTCAAACAAATAATGGTTCTTGACATTAATAATTGAGTAAATTTTCATATATGGTGGCAAAACAAGTTGGAGATCGTTATTACCAGCCTGCTCCAGAATGACATAGGGTCCATTCTCAGGGGTTTCAGTGTTTGGGATTGATTTTGAAGTCTACCCTTTCCCAAGTACAACCATATCTTGTCACCTATCTTGAACTTGTGTTCAGTGTGGTGTTGATTATGCCATCATTTGCACTTGTCCTGACTCTCTTTCAGCTTCTTTTGCACTTGTAGATGGATTTTCTGGATATACAATGGAATTTCTTGCCTTTTCAAACTCTGATTTAACATTTTATTTACTCTCTTTTGTTTGTCGTGTAATATCAAGCGGGTTTGGATGCAAGTAACTTCAAAAGTAGACAAATTCGTTGATGAGTATATGATCTAGTTGTAGGAGTGTTGGATATATGCCAGACTTTCATCCCATGCCCTTGGATGCTTTTGATTATATCCACATAGCAAGTGAGTTGAAGTCACATTAAGCACCTCGGTTTGCCTAGCTATTTCTGGATGAAAAATGGTGGGCCTTTTTAATTGGGAGTTGATTTTCTCCTGTAAGGGGCACCAAATTTTACCAAGGAACCTTGAGTTTGTGGCTGATATGATACTCTCAAGAATGCCAAAATGTAATCAAATATTTGAGAAATACAAATCAGTTGCATCCTCACCCATGAGTTGTTTCTTGCACGGGATTAGATCACACATGTTGCTAATAGGGCCTACCATCACAAATTGATCATGTCCTTTCTTTGACATGGGAAAACGATGTACAAAATAAATTGATATCTTTCCCATCGATGAGATGGCCTTGACAGTGGTTGATACAATCCTAACTTCTAGTTGCTTGGTTTAATTACATTACACAACTTTCAACTTCTCAGCGATTTTGAGACATATGATTGCATATAAGGTAATTGAACATACTGGTGCAAATTAGAGATAGTATTAGTGACCCCCAAGTGCCTGTCAACTTTAGAGATATGAGTGTCACTCAAAAAGTTTTCTTTCCTTTGGAATGAACAACTTGCCTAACTTGAAAAAGAGTCCAAACTTTCAAATAGAAATCAGTCCTAGGAGGAAAATCATTGTTCTCACCTTTTTGATCTGCTTATACAACTCTCAAAAGTCCTTGTCATGCTTATAATCATCCTTGTAAACCTTCCATGTCAATGGTTCAAGAAGAGAAAAACCCCATTCAAGAAAGGCGGCCTAGATAATATGTCCAAACATTTATTAGTTATTTCTTACAATTTATGACCAAGTGGATTTCATGTCTCCTTTTTTGGACTAAAGAAATAATTTAATAATTTAATTTAATTTTCTTGAAAAGTAACTTTAATATTATGAAAAAGCAACTTATATTTTATTTAAATAAAAAAGTACACTGAATTGATGCTATAAAGTGATGTAAAAAATGTCTATAGGACAAGTTCAATATACATAAAAAATGTTGCACTAGGACAAGGGAATAAATTGAAATATTAAAATAATGAGAAGAAGAAATTCTAGAGAATTCTTTTGGAGAGCTAAAGATAGAAAATAAGTGATTATAAAAGGAGCTTGCCTTGGAGAAAATGATCCATGATTTTTTTGAACAAAAACATCTTTCTTGAAGATTGAGCATTTGTGTCCATCTTTTATCCAAAGGACAAAAACATTCTTGGTAATGAAATCAGTAGGTGAAAACCTCCTGGTAATGAAATTAGAGGACAAAGCCCCTCATGGTTTCCAAATTGGATCGGAGCATCCAAGATCACAAACAATCCTGCATCACAAAAAAAAAGTAAAATTGCATGTTCAGGTTTTGCATTTTTGGAATAGCTTGGAGCTTCAAGAGCATCTTTTGGAGTTTTGTAAGGATAAAGTCTTCATTTAATGGCTTTCTGTTTGCCTGCTAGGGTAAACTTAATATTGCATAGACACAGTGCAGGAAAAATAATAAACACATAACATATCAGAGAATAACATATACTTTCATTACTTATTCCAACGTATGAGTACATTCACATTATAATCATTGTCATCCCTTTCACCCGTAGGTGGTACATATTTATCTAGCCAAAGGGGTGTGACCAAACGTCACCATCCGACCCAATTGCCCTTCGGTAATAACTAATTACCGTCGGAACAACATAACTAATACCCGACATATAATAAGGTAGTCTTTCCGGCTAACACTTTCATTTCAAAAAGCAGAGGAAAACAAGCAAGCTTGGGTTTCATATTTGGAAGCATTTAATAAAAAATTTCAAGCATAAACAAAGGAATTTCAAAGATCAAGTTGAAGGTAATGAAAGAGAAGATCTGGGTTCCTCTTTTGTGTTCCTAACAAGGATTAAAAACTCTAAAATGCAGCATTTAATCATGTTAAGAAGTAGCAATCAACAGCTTCAAGGCTGGAGAAAGACTTGCAGGTTGCTCTAGAGATTTGCACAAGGAAGAGAGTAGGCAATTAGCTTGCCAAGAGGAGAAAGATTGAAGAATAGGAAGAATAGTTTGAAGGTGTGTTTGTGATGTTCAAGGCAGCCACGAGAGCTGTAGGATAAAGAAAAATATTAGACTTCAAATGAGGAGTGAAGCCAAGAAGGTGGAAATGCATGAAGATTCGAAGACTTGTAGGTATGAAGTGCCTAGAAACATTGTAAAATTTCTTGTATTTTTTCTCTTGTTGAAATCCTTCATGAATGTTATTGTTCTTGGAAAATTTTATTGTATGCATGTATATATGAAGATTGAAATAAAGATAAATTTCAGATTTTGTTGCCACATTGTGGATTGGTTAGGCTGCAAGATTGGATAGTTTGATTAAACCCCCAATCTTGATTGCATCAAATGGTATTAGAGCTAAAAGATTACAGGCATGAAGATTGTAGAATAAGAAAGTAGAAAGGAGAAAAGTGAAGCTAGAAAAGACAAAGTAAAACATCCTCAAATCAGACAAATTACAAAGTGTATGTGAGAGTTGTATCCTCCAACAGAGGTTAAAGCTAGGTAGAAGGTCCGTGAGAGAGGATTGTGTCTCCCTAAAAGCTGTCTGTTGGGTAGAGGAAAACTAGTGTGAGTTTTGTTGTAGATAGAATCTTGTAGCCGCAAAGGGACTTGTGAGTTTTTGAGGAAATTGCCAAAGTGGAATATGCGTTCCAAGGGGAGGATGAGATGGGTCATGAGGAAACCCATGACAATTTCATTTTTGGAACAATATTGGGATGGAGTGGAAAATAAGAAGCTCTGTGAAGAATTGGGAAAGATCTAAGCCAACTTAGGTGTATCAAAAGAGGGATTGAAATGGAAGAGAGAAGATTGAAAGAGAGATTCAGAAATAAGAAAATCCTCTTGAAAGAGGATAGTTGAAGCTCTTGGATAGAAGGAAGACGAGAGAAGAAAGATGTGAGAGAAACTGACACAAATGTAGATAATAGAAGTAAAGAGAAAAAAATAAAAGAGAAACGAAAGAAGAAAATGGTCACTATGGACCATCAATTAGCTAATGAAAATCAAGAGTGTAAAGGAGGTGATGGTACCTCACAAGTTGAGGTAGAATAAAAAGAAGTTTAGAAAGTGGACTTTGAGAGTCCTATATTTGATGAAAAAATTAGTGAAGATAAAGAAAAATCCTATTGAAAGAGGAGATAAGAAAATTAAATAAGTTATTAGAGGCAGTCCTGTTAGAAGAACATGACAAGAACTTATTTGATTTTTATAATCTTTGTTGTGATATTTTATGTGTAGGTATGAAGGAAGGTGAAGCGAGGAATGAAGTAGGGTGTAATATATATGGTACTAAAGAAGAGATCCTTGTGCAATAGGATAAGAAACAAGAAAAGGATGATGGTGTAGTAGTGGTTGTATGTCCTTCAAAGGGCATGAAAGCGATGGAAGATAAACTTGCAGTGAGAGTAAAGATGAATATCTTGTAATGTCCCCTTTTTAGCGTGACCATGACTATGGATGGATTATCCTATCATGTGAACCTCATAGGCTAATGGGGATGGACAGAGGGTCTCTTTTAGTGGGCATCTACTTCAGGATTCAGTATGCTTTGGTTTGGCATCATTTGGACTTCATTTGCTATAGTTTTGCCACATTTACTATTTATAGTAAGCCTAATGTTGTTCGAGAAGGACCCTTTCTATTTTTGGAAAATGCATTTGGTCACGTGGGAAAATAATGTGACTCCTATTTTAGACGACATATTTAAAGGACATGTATTTTGGGAGTTTTTATTATTTTAGTGGCCAAATTATTATTAAATCATTAAATGGCTTATTATAAAATTATAATTTAACTTTATAATTTCACTTAAGTTGAGGGTTGAGTCGTCATTGGAAGGGGCCATTTATTCAATTAATTCATGGAAGCTTAAGCCAAGGTATTAATAAAAGTATTGGAGTAAATGAAATATTAAAAGAAAAAAAGTAATCTTTTATCTCACATTGGTAAGGAATGTGTTTAAGCTCTCACAAGAAAGAATAAAAGCCGACTTGAGAGCTCATTCTCATATATGGAATTGATCATTTTTGTGCTTTGATACTTGGTGAATTTTATGAGTTTCTCTAGCAAGGGTTCCAAAAGAGCCATTGCAAGTTTGGAGGTCATTATTACTTAGCTTTGAGGTGCCGAAAGATTGCACTAAGATTGCTGGTTGTGTTAGCCATTGTTCTACATCAGTCTTTCAGAGGTTTGTGCATTTACAAAGGTCTTATTTGATCATTTGGGGATCAATTTGAAGACATTTAATTGCAGTTTGAAAGAGTTCTGTGAGCAGTCATTATCCAAGGAAGCTGCCATAATAAACATAGAGGCTGTGTTATCTTTTAAGGAGCAGAAATTATACATTTTCAGATCTGAATAAACATTCAATAATCTGAAAAAAAGCTATAGCAGTCACCATTTGTTCCCAAATTTACAAATAAATGGTGAATTCTTTATTCTGGGTATGAATCTTTGCAAAGTATTGTTGTACTTGTCCTATGGTTGTATATTTTGAACTGTTGGGTAAAAAATATAAATAAATTACATTTGTAACAGCAGTGACATAATTGCCATTAATTAGTTATATTTCATTGTACTTGCAATTTGCTTCATTTGTATAGCTTTCACATTGCAAAAACTTTCAAAATTTAAGAAAACATCATCAATTGCATTGGTTAGAACTATTGGGGTTCTTACAGTGGTATTAGAGCAGTTTCTTGCCATCTTGTTGGGTTGAAAAATATTTGATCTCACACATTTGTTTGGAGTGACCAGCACTCTAGCTTTTTTTTTCAGCCATGGATAAATATAGAAAACCGAGTAAATATGGAAACCGGTTGAGTAGTGTGTCACGGTTTAGGAAACAATCACGTGCCTTGGAAAATGAAATGGAGAGATTGAGGCAAACACAATAAAGGCTAAAAGCCCAACTTGCAGATTCAGCCATAGTTGACAAGGCAACTAGTTTGATGGTTTCCTTCTTTAGGAAGTCTTCCCCATGAAGATTGCAAGAAGAGAAACAGGATGTTCTCGTAGGTGAGATATCTAGAAATCTTCATGATGAGTTTTCAGCAGCCACTGATCATTGTGGAGATGGTCTTGTTATTAATAGGACAGCCATTAGTCCTATTTGCACACATGATGTTGGAGACTTCTTATAGGGACATGTGGATGTGCCTATCTTGTTGACAAATAGTGGTACTGAGTTTCAACATCCTAAGCATGTTGTTGATGTTGTGGATAGGGTGAGAGTGGATGATGTTGTAGATACCATTAGCGATTTTGACACCATAGATGATGGTGTTATCTTTGAGGATTGCAAGGAGTATATGAGCTCTGACAAATCTGATGTTTATGACAACACTCGTAGTGTGGAGTCAGTGTAGAAGACAACGGTCTTTTCCTGTATTGAGGATGTGAGCATGGAGCTACCCAGTGATGACACTCATGATGGGAGTGTTACAGATGAGTTAGGTGACATAGATTCATGCCATAGTGTAGGTGATTCGTGCGATGACATTGAGTCATGTATGCAGCCAGAGATAGCAGAGGAGTTTCAGATAGATGATGTTGATACCAGCATCACGGATACCTCTGATGTTGAGAATTAGGATGATGGGTGTTGTAGTGTTTTTGGTTTTTATATCAGACCTTGGGTGTGGACTCAACGTTTGCATCCGGTGGTGGTGGGTCCTAGGATCCTTTTCTGCAGGGACTCACGGATGAGGATAGGGAAGCATATGAGTGGGAGGAGTTTGTTTCAGCTAGGGCTTCCATTCCTTCGATTGAGCTATTAGTAGAGGTACCTAGTGGTGATACCTCGTTGGTGGACATGTGTGAGGTTGATAGCACACATGAGGAGAGGGATTATGAGGATGCTTCCTTGGTGACTCATGAGGATGACTCTATTTGCAGTGAGTCATGCTTGATTTATCAGACTCTGGGGGGGACTGAGTTGTTCGTGAGTAAGGATGGGTCCTAGGATCTGGATTATCATGTGGTTGCAGAGGATGAGGTAGCCAAGGATTGTGATGAGACAGATTCAGTAGCAGCTTCCTCGAAGGTAGATGAGGATGAGTCTAATGTCAGTACTCAGTTTGTAAATGTGTTCTCAAATGATAGTACACAAAGATACGGTTATCTTGAGGGGAGTTTGTTGGATGCAACTTCCTTCCATTGTGTGGACAGTGCAGTTGCGATTGTACATAGGAGGCCAATTGTGCAGAGACGTCATGTGACTAGCCAATTGAGAGTTGGTGAGAGAGATATTACTTCTACTCTTGAGCATTTTGATGCCACTCGTCAGCTGTTGGCTGTTAATGGTTGGGGTGCTCCGATGACGCATGAGCACAATAGTGGTTACCTTTCCTTGACAAAGATTCATTCCTTGCGTGAGGTTGTCAGGATTTTGAGATAGGATTATTTACAATTGGTATCCGACTGTGATCACTTAGTTGAATGGGGGAGTACGACATATGAGGCACTGATGGACAGAGAGGAGGAGGTGAGTGAGCTTACTCAGGAGATCACAACAACTTCTGAGGCTTTAGAGGGAACTCATTGGACTCTTCAGGAGTTACAATTGCAGTTGGGAGAGGTGACTATGGAATTGGAGCAGATACAGTCTTTGTCAGCCATAAATCTAGTTCAATTGCATAGAGTGGTGGTTGGTGGTGAGTTAGCTTCCACAGTTGGTAGTGATGGATGTGCTGGTGACACAGTTACATCCATCCTTGGGTCAGATACAGTAGACATAGAGGAGGTGAGTCCTTCAGTGGAGGATTACAAAGAGATTTTTGTGGTATCGGGTTCTCCAGTTGTTAGCACGATGACATATGATACAGATCAGTTTGTTGAGAGTCCTGAGGTAGCAGGAGCAAATTCGCTAGAGAGTTGTGTCAGTTTTTGACACTACTCCTGTTGAGTCATAAGACATGGACAAGGTATCATCTTGTTTGGGGACGAGCTATCATGGTGATTTGTTTCTTTCTGCTAGAAGAAAATCTATTTCTTCTTCTCATACAACTGATAGCAATCGACAGTTGGCAATGCCACAATTTCTGAGGGATCAGTTGTGGATTGCAGGTGAGCAGGTTGATGCTGCTTCCTATATTTTTTACGGCATGGAGGCTTTCATGGAGTACTTGTTTGAGAGTTCGGTTTTGCAGGAAGGACCTTTGAGAACTTCTTAGGGTAATCTCATCTGGGGTTCTCACAGTATTCAACTTTTAGTGGGGAAAATTGTAGATACCTTGACTGCAATGCTTCCTCACAGGGATTTGGTGGTTGGGTTTGTTGAGCAGGTTATTCAGGATCTTTCCCAACCAGTTGTTCAGAGTTAGAGATTGGAGCGATCTCTTGATTCTCAAATTGTTGTTGATGAGCCTTTGTCAGAGATTGGAGCATTTCACCATGATTACATGGGGAGAAGTGCTCATCATTTTTCTTTTGACCCACCAGTTGAGGACTTGGTTGCACATTGGTGTAGGTTTGCTCCAGGTTTATATCATCCATTATGGGATGGGTTTACTCCATTTGCAGTTGATGGGGATGGTTACTGCAAGTTAGAAGGAGGTAACTTGCAGGGTCAGTGCATTCAGGTTGGTTTTACAGTGGATGGATATTTGGATTACAAGAGTACACCGAGAAGATTGGCAAGGTGTGCAGAGAACTCTAGTTTGTTATATGGTTTTGCATATCCATTCTTCCTTGTTATGGATGGTTGTGAGTTTCATCTCTACTGGGATTCAGGTAGTGTTTGGTTTAGCACTACAGATTGTGCGGATCACTATAGTTGGCATGATGTCAGTGTGCTTTGGTTAGCTCAGAGATGATGATTTCTTTGTAGGAGTTTGCAAGTGATTGCAGGGACATTACCCCATTCTATCCTTGGGATCCGGGTGGACTTATGTGTTTTGTTTTCTGAGATTTCTTGGGGACAAGCAATTTCAGGAAGGGACGACTGTAATGTCCCCTTTTTAGCATGACCATGACTATGGATGGATTAGCCTATCATGTGACCCTAATAGGCTAATGGGGATGGACATAGGGTCTCTTTTAGTGGGCATCTACTTCAGGATTCAGTATGCTTTGGTTTGGCTTTGGTTTGGCGTCATTTGGACTTCATTTGCTATAGTTTTTCCACGTTTACTATTTATAGTAAGCCTGATGTGTTCGAGGACCCTTTCTATTTTTTGAAAGTACATTTGGTGATGTGGGAAAATAATGTGTGACTCCCGTTTCAGACGACATATTTAAAGGATAAGTATTTTGGGAGTTATTATTATTTTAGTGGCCAAATTATTATTAAATCATTAAATGACTTATTATAAAGTTATAATTTAACTTTATAATTTCACTTAAGTTGAGGGTTGAGTCATCATTGGAAGGGGCCATTTATTCAATTAATTCATGGAAGCTTAAGCCAAGGTATTAATAAAAGTATTGGAGTAAATGAATTATTAAAAGGAAAAAATTAATCTTTTATCCCACATTGGTAAGGAATGTGTTTGACCTCTCACAAGAAAGAATAAAAACCGACTTGAGAGCTCATTCTCATATATGGAATTGATCATTTTTGTGCTTTGATACTTGGTGAATTTTATGAGTTTCTCTAGCAAGGGTTCCAAAGAGCCATTGCAAGTTTGGAGGTCATTATTACTCAGCTTTGAGGTGCCGAAAGATTGCATTTAGGTTGCTGGTTGTGTTAAGCCATTGTTCTACATCAGCCTTTCAGAGGTTTGTGCATTTACAAGGGTCTTATCTGATCATTTGGGGATCAATTTGAAGACATTTAATTGCAAATTGAAAGAGTTTTGTGAGCAGTCATTATCCAAGGAAGCTGCCATAATAAACATAGAGGCTGCGTTATCTTTTAAGGAGTAGAAATTATACATTTTCAGATCTGAATAAACATTCAATAATTTGAAAAAAAGCTACAACAGTCACCATTTGTGCCCAGATTTACAAATAAATGGTGAATTCTTCATTCCGAGTATGAATCTTTGCTAAGTATTATTGTACTTGTCATATGGTTGTATATTTTGATTCTTTGAACTACTGGGTAAAAAATATAAATAAATTACATTTGTAATAGCAGTGACATAATTGCCATTAATTAGTTATATTTCATTGTACTTGCAATTTGCTTCATTTGTATAACTTTCACATTGCAAAAACTTTCAAAATTTAAGAAAACATCATCAATTGCATTGGTTAGAACTATTGGGGTTCTTACATATCTTGTAGATGGTGAGAAAAAAGAAAAAACTGCAGCAATAATTGAGACTAAAAGCATGGAGGCAATATTTTATTTTTGTGATTTTGGTAATTATAAAGATGATTATGAAATGTATGTCGATGAGGTGGTGAGAATGGGTAAAGAGGTGAATGCAGGGAAGCAAATGGAAATTTTTAATTTTTGTTTACCATGATAATTTTAGTACAAATTTGTATACATGTATGGAGAATAGTGTATATGTTGCTAAATAATTTTGGTGGAGGCTGAATTGCAGTGGGATTAATCCCATGAACGGAAAAAGGAGTGTAGATCTGTTTTGGTAGAGAATTATTGCAAATGTTCTGGGCAATTGCTTGAAGAAAAGAAAGAAGAAAACTACTACAGGGTAACTATTCATTGCATTCAAGTATGCTACAAGGTTGTTTTCAACTTGAAAGTGTAGTCCAACTACTCAACTCCATTTGAGAGCTCTGCTCACAAACTTCTTACCTGGTGTGTTTGAAGCAGGAGCATCCGGGATTGCAAACAATCCTGCATCAACAATTTTTTTCTATTTATTTTCATATTCATGTTTTGCATTTTTGGTATAGGTTGAAGCTTTAAGAGCATCTTGTGGGGTGTTCTAAGAATAAAATCTTCATCTAACAATACTTGGTCTCCATTTCAAAAATCAGAGGCAAACAAGCAGGTTTCTGTTTCATATTCAGAAGCATTTAATGAAGAATTGCACACATATACAAAAGAATTTCAAAGGTCAAGCTGAAGGAAATGAAAGAGAAAATTTGCGTGCCTCTTTTGGGTTCCTAACAAGGGTTAAAAACTCTAAAAAATGCAGGGTTTAATCATGTCAAGAATCAACAATCAACAACAACAAGGTTGGAGAAAGAACTTGCAGGTTGCTTCAGAGAATTGCTTAAGGAAGAGTGTAGGCAATTAGCTTGCCAAGAGGAGAAAGATTGAAGAAGAGAGAATAATTTGCAGGTGTGTATGTGGTGTTCAAGGCAGCCATAAGAGCTGTAGGATGGAGAAAAATATCAGACTTTAAATGAGGAGTGAAGCCAAGAAGGTGCAAATACATGAAGACTCGAAGACTTGTAGGCATGAAGTGCCTAGAAACATTGCAAACTTTCTGAATTTTGTCTCTTGTTGAAATCCTTCAGAGATGTTATTGTTCTTGGAAAATTTTATTGTATGAATGTATATATGAAGATTGAAATAAAGATAAGTTTCAGATTTTGTTCCCACATTGTAGATTGGTTGGCAGATTAAGGCTGCAAGATTGGGTAGTTTGATAAGACCCCCCGATCTTGATTGCATCAGATCTGAGGACAAAACCCCTCTTATCTAACATAGGCGATTCCATCCAGAGATAGCATTTGTGCAATCAATTTCAAGAGCATATTGAAGATTTTTGGAGTATGTCAAATGCAAAGGATTTATAGACTTCAGATGTTTCTAGCTTCAGTTATTTGCTTGTTTTGGATTTTACCGAATATATTTTCGAGTTCAGAAATTTCAGTTGTTCAGTGAGCTATAATTTTCATGTTAATTCCAGATTAGTTTATTTATGAAAATTAGTAGCAAGTGTTTAATATCTATTTTATGGCCGTTCCGGCCATGCAATTTAATTATTGATAGAAGCGTAAGATACCGGTTCAATTCGAGATGCGGATGCGGGTACGAGAACTTGGTAGTGGATATGTGAAATTATTTTTGGGGGTTTTGGATGCGTTTGGTTACATGTATATATACATGTTTTTTAATATATATATTATAAATTCATATATATACAAAAAAATGCAAGAAATATATAGAATTAAATCATTTGATAGTATGATACATCATCATTGATCAATGCCAAATGCCAAAGATAAATATTAAATGCCAATTGATAGTTCACAAATATTCAAATAAGCCATATCATATATGTCTTCACGATTCCAATGAAAATCAGAAAATAATTACAATTACAAAATGCAGTTCATGACTCATTCAATCATCAAAAGGATTATAAAAGAAATCATCTATCGGATTTTCATCTTAAGCTGCTGCAAGTTCAGGACCATTTGAACCCAAAGCGGTTCCACTTGCACTAGATGCACCTTGTGTAGGGATGTAATCATTATCATAAGCTATAGTGAGTCTAGTAAGATCCTCAATGGTAGCATCCAAGTTCGCACATTCAAAGGCTACATCCCAAAGCTTCGCTGCCCCATCCTTGTAGTGATCCTCCTTACATGGCAGAAGATGTAAGTTGGAATGAATATAAACCAAGTCTTTAACTTTTTTTGAATCCAACTAGTTACGCTTCACTGAGTGGATAAAGGAGTATGTACTCCAGTTCTATTCAGCGGCATACGAACTTGCAACTTGGATAGTTTTTACAAAATTAAAAATAAAAATGCAAAGTAAATTAAAGAATGTTAAGTACTAAATTGTAGAAAACAAGTGGTAAAAAAAAACAATAAAAACTTACTTGTGAGAGGATCTTGATTGCGAGAGGTTGGAGGTACCCAAATTTTTTACAATGGAGGTACCACCATGTGATAACTTCCATGTTGCATTGGTCATTAATAGATGTTGGAGTATGACTTCTTCTTGAGGCAAACAAGCCAAATTATTTCCTAACTTCTTTCTGCACTTCTTCATTTGGGAAGAGTCTACTAATTGCTTGCTTGTACCCATTAGCAAACTTTATCTCTATATGGTGCTAATCTCCTTGGCATAGAAAGTACTTTCTTGCTATAGTACCTTGGAGATAGGGCATATGCAAGGAGGTGCAATGGGGTGGTCATCTTTTCTCAATGGTGATGAATGATTGTTTCCACCTTATTGTATAAGGTTTCACATTCTACATGGTCATTCTCATATTTTTGTATTGCCAATTTTACTTTCTCTACCATTTGTGTCCATACCATAATAAAAATATCCCAAACAAGGTGCATTTGTATCAACAAATCTGAGCATACTCATGATAGGCTCGGTGAATTCCAATGTGTATTCTACGCATGCCCACCAACTATCATCCAAGACCAATGACTTGACCTTTTGGGCACTCTGTGAATGTGAAGCCTTCCATACACCCCTTTGATTGCAAATAACCATTTGACCCAATGCCTCTTGCATATTGAGAAGTCATCTCATAACAATAGTATGAGATGCAAATCAGGTCTCAGCAACCTAAATAAGTTAATAACAATATCAATATGTAAATAACACATTTAAAAAATAATAAATATTAAGAAAATTATATAGAAATTGATAAATGAACATGGCATAAAATTTATTAAAATTAAATATAAATAAGTTAAATTTTGTATTTACCTTCAATAATTCCAATCTCGAGAAAGATCCAAATATTGATTGTGACATTTGGTGGTTCGTCACAAACATCTGGATCTCCTTGCCCTCTTCGTATATTTGTTTCACCCACTCTATTTGAGTGCCAATTTGCTGCATCACCAAGTTGAGGGAGTGTATGGTGTCCAAAAAGTGTGCTCATATCGGTCCTCAATCAAAACACCTGCACCCCTACAATTTTTTGCATTGTTTGTGATTACTTGGACCACATTCTCACTACCCACCATATCTATGGACTCAATGAGAATTTTGGAAATAAACTGTGCATCTTTAACTTCCCCTTCACAATCAATTGCCCTCAAAAACCTTGCCCTTTGGGGGACACTGCAATAACATTAATAAATGGACAATTTTTGGTATCCTTCCATCCATCAAAAACAATAGAAACACCTAATTCAATCCAAGAATTTCTAATTGGTTGAAGGGAGGTCTCTATAGCATTCCTCTCTCTTTGCAACAAGGTGGTATGCACCTTTTTAAACCCATGACTTGTGAAACTAGTTGGTGCACTATTGATTATCGACACCATTTCCCATCAATATGGTGATCTCACCAAGTTGAAAGGAAGACCGTTGGCATAGAGGCAATATGCATTTTTTGATCAACAATGTCTCTTGCCTCCATTTTAAATGCCTTGTCCAATGGACCTCTTTTGCAGGTGGTAATTTATACTTCATCTCCATCTTTCACTTTCGGTATAGGCAAGAATGGATGTTTGGAGGCTGGAACTGAATTAGTGGCTAAATCCTTTTTTTTTTCTTTCCGGCTCCACCAGTATAAGCACTTAGTTTTGATCTTAGAACCAATTTATTAGCCTCTTCTTGTTCTTTTACTAATCTTGTTATTTGTGTGAGAGACAACCTATTCTTATCTAGGCCTAGACACATTCCCATCCCTTTATCAGTAGGGCCCATAATGTGAAGTTCCACCCGAGAATATGGGCTATTTTTTGGTTTAGTATTACAATAATTACACTTCCAAATATATGCCTCATCTCTTGGAACCTGTGAAATTCTTGTGGAATGTCTTTGTAAAGGAGATCCTACATCAATTTTGAATTTATCGATTCCTTCCCCACCCACTGAACCTTCACTATCGGCCATTCTTGCAATCTGATTTCTTGCTATTATAAGAAATTAAATAAATTTAAATAAGAAAAAAACTAATAAATACAAGCATACGAGTGCAAAATAAAGATACAAAAACAATAGAACAGAGAGCCGAAAAAAAACTTGAAAAATTTCATCCCAAACTTGAAAAAAATCATCAAAATCTAAAAAAACGTTCATTCAAAGACTCAAGAATAGGGTCAAATGCTTATCTTAGATGCTTAGATCTTTTTTGTGGAATCTACTTGGCACCCCACGAATGATCCCCTTCAAAAATAATCACCTGCCCTTCAAAATGCCAAAATGGAGACCAAATGAAAAGAGAGCAAAATGGTAAACAAAATGATATGTTTTAACAATAAATGGCCTCATATAGGGTCATTTTTAGTGGTTTGTGGAAAATAAAAAACTCTATTTTAATGCACATATTATAAGTTAAAATTCACTTTTTGAATGCTTTTTCAATAAAAAACTGGCACTGGCATCTTGAAGCTCTCTAAATGCACTCTGGTGCGCTTAGATGCTCATAGGGGGTGCATCCGGATGTGCTGTTAAGCGCATCCAAATGCATCCATAGGGGGTGGATGCACTCCCTATGAGCATCCGAGTGCATCCCACCTCTGCATTCGTGCTCAGACACACCCGCATCCAGAGGTAGGGGGGATGCACGAATTTGGTAAGGTAGATAGAAGTTGTTATCTATGAAGAAATTGTTCTACATTCACACTGATAAATCTTATTGGAGGATCCATACATAGTGTAGAAGTAGCATATGAATTTAATTCATAATTTAAAAATTACTTGGGTCACCATGTGGTTCCAAAAGGGGACCTATTTGTTTTAAAAAGAAGTTGCAGCTATCGAGAGACAATTTTGAAGGTTGCCACACCCTTGGATTCTCATCTTGGCTTGGGAAGTAAGTTGACCCCACACAACATTTCATTATACGGTAATAGTAATTCAAAAGGGAACAAAGAGAATTTAAATATTAATTATGACGATTTTGGTGATAGTTGAGCTTTTGGAAAGGGAAGTGATCTTGTTTTAAAATATGAAAATTCTTAGTGGTCATAATACCTTTTGCTTCTATGGTTTGAGAGTTGCACCATCAAATCTATTAGATTTCCACAATCCATACGTATGCTATATTAATTTCTGGATTCGATTGTGTAGAATTTTTTACCATCAACATTTCGGATCATACTACATGATCCATCATTAGGATGTCAGAGAGCAAGAGCAAGAGGAACATGAAATGGTAGATTGCAGATCTAGTAAGCAATAAAAGGAGGGAGAAGGGAAGAGGAGAGAGAGAAGAGAGGTACACAAGGATTAAAAATATAAAAATGTACCTCTCTTCTCTCTCTGCTCTTCCCTTCTCCCTCCTTTTATTGCTTACTAGATCTGCAATCTACCATTTCATGTTCCTCTTGCTCTTGTTCTTTAACATCCTGATGATGGATAATATAGTATGATCCGAAACGTTGATGGTAAAAATTTCTACACAATCGAATCCAATTGCACCATATCAAAATAGAATATCAGTCTCTGTTAGGAAGTTTAATGTCCCCTTTTTGGATTACCCTTTATTTTGCCCTAGAATCACAAATTCAATAAAACAGGGTGTTAATCCTAACCGGTTACTAAGAGGGGGGGGGTGAATCAGTAAATACAATTTCTACTTCAATTTATCCACAAATATATTCTTGCAAATTCAGAAATTAAAAGAATATAACACCACTCATAAACAAAAATTGAATACATAGGTCAACACAACATATATACATGGAAACCCTCGGTTAGAAGGAGAAAACCATGGTGGGACAGAACCCACAACTTCACTACTACAGTAATAAAGATGCCCTGTTAGAGGCTTACAAAGCACTGGTAAGAGTGCTACCTGGTTAAGGGGTTTAGTAGAAGACCTGCTAGGCTCTTGATCCTGTTAGGAGTCGCCTTGTAAGAGGACTTTCAACACCAATAAAGATGTTACTCTGTTAAGAGATTTATACAAAGAATCTGTTAGGGTTCACCCTGATTGAGGGATTTAAATATGCTTCTCAATTTAAAGCAATGATCTTATGATGACACTTTCTGTCTAATCAGATCATACTTGTTACCCTTTCCTCTACTTGGCTGTTGAACCTTTTTCTGCCTTTCACCTCTCGTGACTGTGACTCCTCTCAGAAGATTCAACACTCCTACTCTTCTTCGCTCTATGCCCTTGATATTCAACAACAACTCTTTCATGTCCTATGACCTGTATTTATAAGAGATTAATCTTATTAAAAATACATCTCATAGATCCGCCAAGTTGTAAGCTCACCCATAAATCATGCATGCAAAAAAGCTTGCAAACTGATTTTGAGTTTACCTCAAAACGTTCGCTAAAAAAATAAATCTAACTCCAGTTCCACTGAAAAAGCCAACTCCAGTTTAACTGCAAACACCCCGCATAATCCGGTTCGGATTACCATGCACTTAACCTTATTTCCAGTTAGTCATCTATTCTCTATGTGTATCCCATGACCGGTTGCAAAAACCTAGACTGGTATTAGCGTGACTGGTTAAAGTACACCGCTTTCTTGTTTGGTCTATCGGTGCACAAAGTACCGGTGTAATGTACCAGTGTTGCGGTGGGATTGATGTTTTCCTATTACTTTACCAATGCCATATAAGTTTATGTCAACAATCTTCCCCTTTGACATTGGTCACAAAACATATCAATACACATCACTTGTAGACTGCTAGTCTACCTGTTGTATATTCTAACACACACACTGTCATCTCTTTATTCTCTATTCTTCCATCTGCGTTGTCCTCTTCCTCATCTGATTTGCGTTGTCCTGATCTGGCGTTGTCGTCTTCCTCATTATATCTTCTTCCCCTTTTTGCCTCCAAAGGACAAAGGTTTGTTACTTCTTATAACTATAACTTATTGAGGATATCCTTATAAATTGTCTTCACAGAATCAAGGAATGACTCCCATGTACCTGTTACATGATCTAAATTACTCTTTGCTACTTGCAGTGAGACTATGATATGTTCCATGTCTTCCACTGTTTTGTAATCAGGTTCTTTGATTAGTCTATCTGCATCTGTCGCCGTTGTTTGTATCAGATCAAATGTTGGTGCTATGAACAACTAAAATCCAACAAGATCTTGGATTCTTTTTGCCTTTTCTTTAGAAGCCTTTCTTAATATGAGAGCAAGACTTGTCAGCTCCCGAATGTACTTTGTTGTAGAAGAGCTCTGCGCATCAAATTTTGATGTGAGAACCTTTATCTCTTCTGTAGTCTTGTTCGTCTTCTCAGTTATATCTTTAACAAAGTCTTCAAAGTTTGAAGTCCTTGTGATCAACCTTCCTGCTGCCTGTATCTATTGTTGTAGCTCACCAGTTTTTGTAGATACAGTAGCCTTTAGTTTTTCACCTTGTTTGTGAAGAATTTCTATTCTCTTCTTCTCATAGTGATCAATTGCAATAGATTTTGGGTCAGACACATCTTCCCCAATTGCTTGCGCTAGAACTTCCGATTGATCGATCACCGGTTCATCTTCATCTATCTTTGTATCAGGCACAAAATTGTACAAGATATATCTTACACTAGAGAGAACCATATCCTATTTTCTCTTAGTGAGCTCATTTAGCTGTCTTGTTGACAACTTGCTTATGTCAACCACTATTTCACTAACCTTTCTTTTCTTTGGTTCAGTATCTGTTGCAAAGGTTAGTTTTCTCTTCAATGAAGATGTACTAGGAACATCTACTGGTTCCTCCTGTCTACTCTCCTGTGCAGGTTGATCTTTTGCAGGCTTCTCCTGTTCTTCATTAATAGGCAACTCCTGTTGTAGCGCTTCCTCTAGATGTACCTCCTCTTTTGAACGAACTTCTTCTGGATGGACTTCCTCTTCCAGATGGACTTCTTTCGATGGTTTCTCTATTTATTGCTCTTCAACAACCTGTTGATCGTTCAAAGTAGTTTCTACTTTTTCTGTTCCTTTTCCAGTAGTCATCTTTGCTGATGACTCGCCTTGAACTTTCTCTTCTGGTTGAACTTGTTCACCTAGATTTACTTGTTCACTAGATGTGAATGGGTTAGGTGTAACCTCTTTCTCACCGGTTGTTAACTGTTCACTAGCTATGAACTGTATCGGTGGTACCAATACTTTTTCAGGTTCATCTTGAGAGATGTCCTATGGACCTATTGTCTTAAGAGTACCGAAGTCATATTTCTTCCAAAATTCTAGTGTCTTCATATACATCTTTTTCATGTTCATTAATGATCTTTGCAACTATTCTTTGTGTCCAAATTGAGTGACACTGCTTCCATCATAATTTTTATTGTCTCATCACTGAGACCTAGTCTTACCAGTGTCAAAGTTTCCCTTATAATCTTATTGTTTGATGCTAAACCGATTCTCCATTTAGCCATTAGCCTCTGATTCAATTTAGGCAGAAACTGAGGCCTGTAGTCTCTTGGACTTCTGTTGAAATCTAAAAAGGTTTCCAACAGAGCAGTTTCAATTTTTTGCTTATCCTCTTCTACCAGAACACTGAACCATTTAGCCGCATTTGACACTTCACCAAAATCCATAACTTTGTCTACTATATTATCTACTGTCAAAGTTCATGCTTTACCTTTGACTGGGGAAGCAAGTAGAGTTGGTGGTGTGAGATCACCACTTGTGTCTCCAGTGATATCAACAATGACCGGTTCTGTTGAAATCTTTGCCTTGACCAGAGTCTCAACTCCCAGTATGCCTTTTCCCTTTCCAGTGTCAATCACCGGTGGCTCTGCGGTCTTCTGGCATTCTGCCTTTGCTTGATGTTGTTGCTGGAGAACACTCATCCATGTTGCAACTCCTTCTTCATGCACTTTGTCCATTTCTCCAATTAGTACCTGGCTAATTCTCTTTCTAATCTTGAAACTTTGTTTTTGTAGGTCGGCTTGATTGGTTGCCTCTTCCAAAGTAAGATGATTTTGAACTTCAAGTAGAGCCCTTATCCTCAGCTCTCTTTCTTTATCTATCGAAGACTTCCATCTCCCTTCTATTATCTCCTATAGATCATTAGGTATTACTTTGTGAAGTTCAGTGAGAGTATAATTGGACTTGTAGAGACAGTAAACTACAACTTCTATTTTTGTCTTATCTTCTTCGTTACTCACTTCATATCTCCTTCCAACTGCTCCCAATCCACCTGTCTCCTTTATTCCTTCAACCACTACATCAATGGTTGGTTTCCTTTCTCTAGGTGCATCCTCTTTCACTGGTTTCCCGATCTTTCTCTTTCTATGAAGAGTAGTTGTCTCTTCAGTTTCTGTTTCTTCCAGTTCCTCACCTTGTGCGCTGGATGCTTGCTGAGTCCTTTTTCTTTGAACCTTGGGTTCTTCTGCCACTAGTTTCTTCTTTCGAGGTGTGGGAGATCTCTCTACATACACCTTCTTCGGTTCTTTTGCAGAAGTCTTTGTCTTCAAATTTTCTTGTATCTCTTCATAGGTGCCAAACCGATATGTAGAGAGATATAGGTTGCTTTCTTGTAGTGCATCAGCATATGCCTTTGCAGTCTTGGAGGAAATCTCATAACCGAGCTCTGGTGCATATTCGGTCCTTGGTTCCATAGCCTAGATCATGCAATGATCAGTGCTTACTAGAAAGCATACTTCTTCCTTGTATTGTTCAATAATGGTAGAGGGAATTCTTTCCCTGTTGTGCATTCTTAGCTAAAATACTTCAAAATAATCTGTCATGACCTTATTGAACTGGTTACCCAAGTTATTTACTAACTCGCCTATTTGAATCATCGCTGGTTTGTCTTTATGCCATGCTACCTTGCCTACGCAAGGAAAGAAGTTCTGATAATAGAAAAAAAAATATACCAGCAACATTCCGTATTTGAGAAATTTCTTCTTTACCAGATCGAGCTTCTTCAGGTTTTTGAAGATCTATCCTCTCAATATAGTGCATATGTCATATTGCACATTATCGTGCATAATCCTGTGTGCGACGTGTATGGCTCCTCTCGGTACGCTATTTAGGTTACTCGATTGATACACTTTGTAGCCGATAACCGCTGATGCAAACTGAACGCCATCATCTTCAATGTCGTTCATAGTCATCAACCGACTGTTAGACCTTGACTTTGTCAACTGTGTCACTTCAACATTGGCTTAGGGTATGAGCTTCCCATACGACATTGTAACCAATCACCCTGCGTAAATCTTCCTTTGTTATTGGTGTGGCTGCGCCTTTCACAAGCCACATCCCTAGTTCGTGAGCCCTACTCAGAACCAGTTTAATCCAATCCGGTCGAAACGCGGTTGGATATCTCACTCTATTGATCAATTCTAAAGTTTCAAGCTTTGCATATTTGGCTTGAAGCTTTCCATCCTTGCACTTTGGATGAATGTTTCATGTAGTTCCTCCTGTTTGCTGTGGATGAAAGCCATAACATCTTCTATCAATAAAACTCCCGTAGGCATGGACGAGAGAGCACCCGCCACATCATTTTCTTGGTTTTGCACTGCCATAATGTCGTAAGTAGGTCTATCCAGTTGATTAGCGCTGATTAGGCTTACCACAAAAGATGAAGATGCCATAGTACTAAATCGGTTTAAATAGAAAGTTTTTGATAGGATTCATGGAATTCGTTAAGCAAAGAATGTAAATCATATCAAGGAAAGATTACTCAAACTTATGAAATCAATAATCACAGTTCACATTGTAAAGTGAAATGAGTAATCATCTTTCCCTTTTATAGACTTAGGTTGTAACGGTAATTAACAAACGATAACAATTGTTAACGCCTACAACATTAATTACCCTTACCTAATCTTTCTTACGACAACCGGTTCTCATACGTTTACCTATTAATCAATCCTCTGTTGCAATGTCAACACTTGTCCGGTTTACATGATAGACTGGTGACTTCTTGACTGTGTGAGATCACAACTCACTAGTTCCACTAGGAACAGTAGGCAGGCTACCTGTTCCCTTTAAGCCCTTAGGCTTAATTTGTTGAAGAGATATCACCATTAGCAGATGATGACCTTACCTCCATTTTCTCCTCAGCGGAGCTCTTTGTCTCCTTTTTGAACCAAGTCTTCTTGACTTCCCTTTCAGTCTCTTTACCCTTGTTATCCTTTTGGTTGGGAGACATGTTCCTCTTGACCGGTTTAGCCGGTCCTTTTCTCTTGTTCATTGGCCAGTTCCTGCATTCCTTGGCCAGATGCCCAATCTTGTTAAATTTGTAACAAGCCATTCCGGTTCCTCTCCATGGATTGACCCTTCTTTCCTTGTTCATGGGCGAGTGACATCGAGAATTACTATGGTCTAATGGCCCACAGGTCGCATAGTTGGTTGTGCTCCAATTTATATTCCTATTATGGAATATCAATCTTGGTGGGGATTTGAATGCCATGATTTTGGACCTGCATTCTTCAGCTTTGTGTCCAAACTTGTTGCATGTATAGCAGTAACCTTTGAAACTTCCTCTGCTTCCACTAGACACACTATTGGAGCGAGACCTACATTCAAAGGTCTTGTGACCATACTTGTAACAGTTGCTACAGTAACTGTTAGAAGTAAATGGTTTCACCGGTGCGTTTCTACAGTCATTTGTTTTATGACCCGGTTTACCACAATGTTTGCAAGAGGATTTGAAGGTCTTTTTACCTTTTTCTTCTTTCGGTTTCTTCTTTTCCCTCTTGCCTTGCTTGACTTCAGAGGACTCACCGGTTTCATGGTTGCTTTTACTGATGTACCCAAGTCTTGTGGGGTCCTTATGCTTTCTTTGAGTCCTTAGTTACTCATCAAGCTTCTTAGAGCTTTCATTGTATCTTCTGATTTTCTCATTCCTCTCTTCAAGAGTTTTCAGCTGTTCCTTTAGTTGATAGTTTTCAGCCGTTCCTTTAGTTGATACAATTCAATAGCCAACCTTTTGCATGCATCATCTTTGTCATGCAAGTGCTCATTCATGATTGCATTCTCTTGAGTTATGCTCAACATGTTCGCTTGAAGTTGTAATATAGAAGCATCACTTTCTCTTACTGCATCTTCCACCAGTTTTCTTGCTCTTTCAATAGTTAATAGTGCTTCTAGGGCACTGTTCTTTTCATCTTCAGCTTTCCTTTTATCTTCGATAATTTCAGTCATTCTCAGGGCATTACTTTCCTGCTCTCTTTTTAGATTGGAGATTTGATCGGTTAGATTCTGATTTTTCTCCATAAGATCAGAGACTGCCTCTTCTGCTTCATCAAATCCACTTTGCCCAGAGAGTTCCTCAATGGTTTCATTGCTTTCACTCAGTTGCAGAGCCAACTCTTTCCTCTTTGCAAGAGACCTCCTCAGTCTATTCTCAAGAGAGACAATCATGTCATTGGCTTCCTCAAGTTGCTTTTGATACTTGTAACCCTCCATGATCTTTACTTAAGCGGTTAAGCTTTATGTATTTGAGAACCTAGGCTCTGATACCAATTGTTAATCCTAACTGATTACTGAGAGGGGGGGTGAATCAATAAATACAATTTCTTCAATTTATCCACAAATATATTCTTGCAAAATCAGAAATTAAAAGAATTTAACAACACTCATAAAAAAAATTCGAATACATAGGTCAACACAACATATATACGTGGAAACCCTCGGTTAGAAGGAGAAAACCACGGTGGGACAGAACTCACAACTTCACTATTGCAGTAATAAAGATGCCTTGTTAGAAGCTTACAAAGCACTGGTAAGAGTGCTACCCGGTCAAGGGATTTAGCAGAAGACTGCTAGGATCTTGACCCTGTTAGGAGTCGCCTTGTAAGAGGACTTTTAACACCAATAAAGATGTTACCTTGTTAAGGGATTTATACAAAGAACCTGCTAGGGTTTACCCTGGTTGAGGGATTTAAATATGCTTCTCAATTTAAAGCAATGATCTTATGATGACACTTTCTGTCTAATCAGATCATACTTGTTACCCTTTCCTCTGCTTGGCTGTTGAACCTTTTTTTGCCTTTCACCTCTCGTGATTGTGACTCCTCTCAGAAGACTTGGTACTCCTGCTCTTCTTTACTCTATGCTCTTGATATTCAACAAAAAATCTTTCATGTCCTATGACCTGTATTTATAAGAGATCAATCTTATTAAAAATACATCTCATAGATCCGCCAAGTTGTAAACTCACCCATAAATCATGCATGCAAAAAATCTTGCAAACTGATTCTGAGTTTACCTCGAAACATTCACTGAAAAAACAAATCTAACTCCAGTTCTACTGAAAAAGATAACTTCAGTTTAACTGCAAATGCTTTGCATAATCCGGTTTGGATTACCATACACTTAACCTTGTTTCCGGTTAGTCATCTGTTCCCTGTGTGTATCCCATGACCGGTTGCAAAAACCTAGACTGGTATTTGCGTGACTGGGTAAAGTACACTGCTTTCTTGTTTGGTCTAACGGTACACAATTATGAGTATCGGTGTTCTGGTGGGATTGATGTTTGCCTATTACTTTACCAATGACAACTAAGTTTATGTCAACACAGTGAACATAATATAGTTAGAGATATGACTTTATCCAAAAGGATGTAAAGTAAGATAAATTCTTGTTGAGATCCTGCAATCATGTTAGACAAGTATTGAAGATACAATTCATAAGATCAACCATTACTAGGGTTAAAGAACATATGTTCATAATTATCTTAGTCAAATGACAAATCTAATTTATTGTTTGGGTTCAATCATAATGGAGCTTGGATAAAGAAACATGATAGGGTGTCTGAAACCATAGTTCAAAATATTGTTATCGACAACTTATCGCCAAGGGCAAAAAAAGAGATATTGGCAAATATCAGAGATAAGTCGGGAACTTCTCGGGAAAATATTGGAAACTTAAAAATTGCTTAAATTTAATTAGAAATGTATATTTTTTGCAAGATTCAGTAAGGAGATGCATCTAATGAGTCAGTAAATGAGTAAACAAACCAAACAAGCTGATCTAGATATATATAAAAATGTAAATATGATAGAAAATCGCATCCTCATGTGGAATGTTGATAGTTTGTAGCCATAATCTGATAGTCTGAACTCTAAAGCAAACTAAAAATAGAAAATATTAGTTGACCACCGATCACCGCACTGCATATATTATTCACCAATATTAATGATGTTGGTTATCTAATTGTATTTCATCGCTTCTATAGTTGTGCCATTGATAAAGTAACATAGTCATGGTTAAGATATGTCTTTGCCAATAGACTCCTTTATGATGATTGTCTTCTTCCTTACAATGTTCTGAGTTTATTTCGAACGATATAGACTACAATTGGCAATAATATTCCTTAGTCGGATAATCGAAAGATTGACATAAAATCGCTAATTATAATATTGTATATATGAGTATGATTGCTGTATGAATTGGTCTGCATGATAAGTTTTTTTGAATATTGCGATAAATTGCCGATATATTGGCGATAAAACATCAAAATATCGATGAGAAATTGAAACTTATCTGCTGCGATAACTTTACGCAGTTTATCGGGAGCCAAAACTTCTTGTGATAAGTTGTCTTATTGCAGAGATATCAGAGATATTTTAATCTATGTGTGAAACCATTGTTGAAAATATCGTTATCGACAACTTATCGCCAAGGGCAAAAAAAAATCGGCAAAAAATCAGAGATTAATTGGCAACTTATCGGCGAAAAAATTGACAACTTAATCAATTGCTTGAATTTAATTAGAAATGCATTTTTTTTGCAAAATTCAATAGGAGGTGCATCTAATGAGTCAATAAATGAGTAAAAAAAACAAACAAGCTGTCTAGATATATTTAAATGCAAATAGGGTACAAAATGGCATCCTCATGTGGAATGCTGATGGTTGGTAGCTATAGCCTGATAGTCTGAAGTCTAAAGCAAGCTAAAAATAGAAAATTGTCTTAGTAAAACTATAAGCAAATACAAGTACAACATCAAAATAGTCTACATCTTCCTCTCCCCCTTCCCAATAGCTCTAGTAAAAACTATTGGAGGGGCAGATGGTTCAGTCCTAGAAGTTCGTTGTGGTTATGCCTCCTCCCTCTGTACAATTGGTTGTGACTTAACTTCCATTTTGGATGTAGATGGTGCTGGTGGTGGCAATGACTCCTCATCATCCTCAACCTCCTCATCCTCCTAAATGTCATCCAATCCCATTGCGAATCCACCCTCCATAGCCTGCCTCTCCAAATCCTAGATCTCATCCTCTGTAAAAAATGGAGGCTTCTCTTGTGACGTCCAATCATAGTAAGGATCTATGTCATCCAAATCAAGTGGACCAACTAGTGTCTCCTCCACCTTTCTTGTGCGCAACTAAAGGTTTTATTGCACAAAGGCAAGGTCTTTGAGGCATTTCTACGCTAACTTGTTCCTCTTCTTCGTATGGATGGCCTTGAAAAAGCTCCAATTGTGCGCACAACTGATGAACTATAAGGTTGACATAAGATCAGATGGCAAGTCTTTGTAAATCTGGGGCATTTCCACCCCAGTTTTGTCACCAAGCATCTACAAAATAAAATATTGAAGAGTTAGAAAGCAAGGTGAAAACATATTTTAGTTTTTATCTACTTATCATGAATGTGAAAGACTCCAAAAATCCAAATATTAAACCTGGAGTTTGATTGTTTCTTCCTTTCTTTGCCATGTCTGAAGAAAATAGCTTGCCCCTTGCATTTTGATACATGTCCAATTCGGAACAAATGAGGTCTCTCACCTCAACCTTGGGTATAACCCTTTGCATGCATTCAGTGAGGCCCTCCATGACCTCTCCATTGGGATTCGGGTAAGATGGAGAAACGAAAACGAGGGTTGAGGAACTACCTCATTGCATGAATGGACCGGTGAAGTTGATTGTTCCACCTCCTATCAATATTTTCCCATATGGGGTCAAATTTGAGGCTATCCCCCTTGTAGTAATTTTTGATAGCCTCTTTGGTCCTATCCATGGCCTCATAAAGATACCCCCATTGGGGATCCCCATCTACCAAGCGGAGAACTCTAACCAAGGGCTCCGACACCTACAATTGAAAAGTAGAAAAAGATTATCATTAATCATTAGAGTTACAAATTAATAATGAAAGACTTGAATACAAAAGAATAAACATTCAACTTTTGAAGTTTCCAAGTTACCTTCACAATTTCTATAGCTCTTTGTGCCAATTGGTTGTCGAAGACAATGTATACAACACTTTCTCCATTAGGCTTCTTCGAATAACTTGAGTCTAGCCATGCTTGACACACAAACATTTGCTTCAGAGCTATCAAAGAAGTAAGAATACTTTGCAACATTAAGAAAATCGTTGCAAACTTTGTGACTCCCGCTCTTACTAACTCCTTCCCATGGGTGTGTTTTCTCATTGAGTGAAGAACCCAAGGGCGATTATATATGTATTTTGTAATCTTTCTTGCATCCTCTACAACCGGTCTCACCCAATCTATCTTTTCTATGTCCTCCAAAAGAAGGTTAGGGACATGTGCTGCACAAGGAGACCAAAAAAGTGTACTATATTTTTCTTGGAGGATCCTATCCACTGCCACATATGCCACTGCATTGTTGGTTATGATTTGCACCACATTATTGATTCCCACCTCCATTACAACTTTCTCTAACATTAGAGTCAATGTTTCAATAGTCTTTACCTTGTTGGAGGCATCCACAAAGTTAAAAAACACTACATCATCCTTGCAAGAAACCAAAAAATTAATGATGGTGTAATTTTTGCCATCCATCCATCCATCTGAAATAATGGTGCAGCCACATTGTTTCCATTGTATTTTTTGCTCTTCTACCACTTATTTGGCCCTAGAAACTACATTTGCGAGGAACCTACAAGTACATTGTAAAATTAACATTAAGTACACCATTCTGATTAAAAAAATAACTTATACTCATAAAAAATAAGTAATTACTATAAAATTGAAAAAAAAAACAAAACATAATTTTAGTCTACACTCTAAAAATCAAAAGTCAACATAAGCTATCAAGATTCAAAACTAAAAGCTAAAAGTAAAACATTTAAAATGAAAACAAGTAAACTAACCTCCCACTCAAGTCTACACAAGAAGGCGCTTTGTAGCCTTTCCCACCACAGTAATTCTAGTAAAAAAATTTAGCCTATATGGATTTTCTGCAACATTGAAGGGGATGTTGTTGAAGTACCATAAATTGACACAAGTAATTTTTACTTGCTGATGCACATTGCTATTTTACCCGGTACCCTTCAATAATGGTTGTGCTCTAGGTGTGTTTCTGTGCACAAAAAATCTATCCATAGAAGACAACTATGGCATTGATGGTGGTGCTCTACTAGAAGAAGCAAAAGTGGTGGTCGAGGGATATTGGATTTGTGGATGCGTCCACCATGAAGAGAACCCACTATGCCCTCAAGTGCTACTTCTTATTCTTCTTCAAGGTTGATTGTAAAACCTTGAGATTCAGAAATGACTGCCCTCATGGCTAGTTTTGCCCTTTCCCTTTGCAATTTATTCTCTTCTTGGGCAGAAAGCAAAGCATTTATTTCTTGTTTTATTTCTTCTGTGCTTGCCTCACAAACCCTCGTGTCATGCTTCGTGATGTTGACAAGGTGGTATTTCAAGTGGTATATGTCTCCACTAATTACTTTTTTTGCACTTTATGCAAATTACGCTATTAATTTCAGATCCTTCAAAGCCTTATCTCTAGCCCCTTTAGGACATATGTCTACATATGCAGATGGACATGCATCTACTGAAGCACTGACAGACCCAACAACTGACCCTATTGTGTATGAATCTCTATTTGCCATTTTAATCAAATTTCAACCTACACATACAAATTGAAACCACAAATTAATATATTATCTTTTAATAAAAAAATTTAGCAAACAAACAAAAATAGTTTAAATAATTTTAAACATAGTTGAAACTTGAAGAAAAAAACAAAAAAAAAGTGTTAGGGTTTGAAATTTTTAAGAAAATATGAGATTCTTGAGAAAACTATGAAAAAATCTTAAAAAATTGTTCAAAATTGGTGTTAAATTTTGTTCATTACACTCTAAAACAATTCAAAGTACTTAGAAAATACTGTTATAGAGTTTTTATAAACCTAGATGCAACAAAGAGAAGATAAAATGATTAATAAAAAAAAGAAATTTGAAAACTTACTTATGAATCTGATTTTGCTTCAAAAACCTCTTTAAATCTGCTTCAAATCTACTAAAAATCGCTCTAGATCCTTGCAAGTCACTTTTCAAAACCTTGGAAGGTTTGTTTTTTGCTCAAACAGCAACATACAACTCACAAAATGAATAATGGCCTTTTGTTTTGCCATCAGTCCCTATTAGGCGATAAAAAATGGCGCTAAGATGTAGCAGTTTATCGCCGTGCATATTTTATTCCGATAAAATCACTTATTGCCGATAAATCGGTGATAAGTGCATCTATGGTCAAGGATACTAAATTGACATAACCATAACAATATAAAACAATTGTAAATAAATTCCTTATTTGTATGATTTTGATTACCATAAAATATAGATTGTTTACATATAAAACAATTTACTCATACTCCATATCCTAATCGATATATATGTTTATATTTTAACTGATGCACATAATGAAGGAATGGTAAATGGCATAAAAGAAGTACGATTAACATATTACAAAAAACTAGTAAGGGCAGATAACAAAAGTCACATCTTTTGGGAATCGATTGTTCCAAGAGACACTCTGTGAAGTGTCACAATCGGCTGAAGTAGAGATATAAGAGGCGGAGGAAAAGGTTCAGCACAGAGGAATCGATTCATCGATCAATTCATCGATCAGTAATCCATTCAGTCAAACGAAATAATCAGAGAATCATCACTCAAGTAACCACCGATCGAGTACCAATCAAACAATAACAACATTGGATTCCATCCGGTCAATTGCCAATTCGAACAAATAAATTCGTTGATTGCATTCAAAAATGACAAGGCAAGAAAATCATCCAATCAATGATTATTATAACACAGTCAGCAATAAAACATTATGGAACAAGAATAATTATGTATACAGTCAGTAAACCAAATAATAAACTCAGAAAACATCATCGTACAAGAAAATCATTAAATTGAATAACCTATTCAGTTGCATTCAGATATCAGCAATTAACATTCAAGTAAACAGCAATCAAGCTCTATCAACCAAGCAATAAGCACATTGGATTCAGTTCATCCAAGCATAGATTCAAATAAATACATTTCTTGCCTATAATTTAGTCATTGATCAAAGGAAGGACATATTCACTGTTTCAGATCAATACAGTAAGCCTCTTCATTCAGTAAAGGAATTAAATTGCACTCCAACAAGGGAATTGCAGATGACATTAAGGCACCATCCATCCGAGTCATTGATAGCAGATCGACTTAGGAAGAAGAAAATGAATTTCTTAAAAGAGCAATAATTGATTGAGAGAGGGTCCATACATCGGATCCAATCAATCATAATCCAATAAACTAAGAGGAGGTACCTTATGGCGACAATTATTTATGTTTACTTATTTCATGATCCAAGCTATGCTTGGTGGAAGGCATTCTTAGTGAATGTCGTGATTTTGAATTAGAATCCAGAGAGAGATTCTCTAGTCTCTTAGAGACCATATATATTGGTAGTGGAAAATACATATGCTTATGTTATGAGGGATACACCTTGGTCAATATCCCTAAGGCTTGGGAAGAGATGGAATCTCTTCCCAAGACTTTAACGATGGATAAACCAATGTGGTTATCTTGGAGGCCTTAGTGGAGATGAATCAAAATGATATGGTCAATATCTAAGGACTGTCCTAGATTGGCCATAAGGCAACTAGAGCCCTTGGAGGTCCTCACCAAAGAGCTAGAAACCTGATTTTGAACTCTTCCTAAGGATTAGGTGGGAACTAGTTGGGGATTAGAATATGGTTTCTTTCATTTATATATCTATCTATAGTTTTTGTATGAAATCTACTAGCACCTGTTGCAGGTTTACACATCAAGGAATCAGGGGATAATCAACCTAGGAGGTGGGGACATTACAGGCATCACCAGGGTCTGCACTCTGCGCACACACACACACACACACATATTGTTGACTAGGAATCTGATTTTTGTTATCGAGGAGGATAATCTAGTTAGCATTATTAGAGGTTCTTATATTGTGTTAGTACTTGCCTAGCAAACATTTTTTTTTGAGTTACCACTGATTGTTGTTTAATCACAGCCATTGAGTCCACAAAATAGAATTGCCATAGTCAAGGAAGATGTCTGATTGGTGAATGGTCCTCCCTCATCTACATTCATTGTAATTGAACACTACCCTCAATAAAGCATTTAGTGTGTAACTATTGATCCAGTATGCACTGTTCCTTATTTTATGTTACTATTGGTAGAGTAACTACATAGCAGCAAACAGTTTTTTTTGATAAGACTCTAATTCACAAATTCCTTACTGCAGTGGCATATCCTATTACAGGATTTATTTCTCCATGTTACTCTAGGATTTCTTTTCACTTATGTTCTCCCTTCTCCCTAACCTGCGATGCATTCGATTTTTCTCTTCTTAATCATAAATTTGCAACTCAGATATTGCTTGGAAATTTTCACTTACCATGATTTCACAAGCATTATGTTCACATGGCAATCATGGGTCTGTTCTCATGTATTTAGGCCTTTGTGCAGGGTAGTCTATGCCTTATTGCAGCAAGAGTATGGCCTCGTCATTCTGGTATAGGTTATTTTTGGTCGCTTTTTTTTTTCTGCAGAGATATTCTACTCTTCTATTAAAATATTTTGTTATTATTATTGTCTTGCAGGTGATGTTATTTTAAGACCTCTATTTGAGGTTGCTGGTTTACAAAATGGTTCTTTCAAGACACAACTGTTCACTCAAGATGTAGATTTCAAATTTCCCGTGAAACTGATATGGTCCTCCAAAGAGGAAGTGGAGTTTGATCTTCATTTATGTGAGGTGAAGATTCATCTTCAGTCAATTCAAGAAGCATAGTTGAGCTTTTACACTTTATTTTTAAGGTTTTTCATCCGAATTATGAGTGCATATTCACATTTTCTACATCATCCTTATCTATATGTAAAATCATAAATCAGAAAGACCTAAACAGGTTAATACTATTTTAGGTTTCACAATGTAATCAAGAGCATGGACCCAAGCAGGTTTTCCTAAATAAAAAATTGGAAATCTGAATTTCTTGAGTCAGCCAACTTTGATATTTGGAGATGTCCTGTAAAATTTTGTGCACATAATACTATCTGAAATCAAGGAATGATGATCAAACATGCTACTGAGATTTTTAGCTTATATGATATGTTCAATTGTTAATGCACAGATGAGAAGTGATTATAATCCAATAGTGCAGATAACAGAGATCAGCGCTCATTATTGTAAGTGTAACAGTTTGAACTTAAAGTTCATGATTATGGGTGACTGTGAAGTGATGTATAACTGTTAGGTTATGGAAACCACAAATTGTTTTTGTTGAAGACAGCTTTAAGAATCGAATGATTGAAAAGAGCCATAGAGTTTCTCTGGCTGGAAATTCATGTAGGTATGGGTAACAAGCAAAGCTTCACCCCCAGTCAAAACATACTGGGAATTGTTTTGCATATTGTTGTATGCATAAAATTATATAGCTTTCAGAGGTCAAAATCCAGCCATGTATTCTAATGAAGTGCATATGGACTACATAGAAATCTTGATAGAGAATGAAAATAGAGATATTTCTTGCTTTTTGTTGACTCTTCATCAGTAGGATAGCCACATTTATTTCTTTGACCATATTTATCCTTGTTTTATTAATTATGTTCTATGTTTTAACTTTCATTCAAATAAACCACATACCCTTGTGTATAAAACATAATTACTAATATACTTTAATTTATTAATTTTAATTTTAACATTTATGTAGTACGTAATAAAGTAATATTGTAATTAGTACTAGTTAAAGCTTTGTTGGGGTTGGGTAGTTAGGAAGCGAGGGGATGCTTCCATTGGTTTCCCCAACCAACCGACCATTTTATAAGAACTCTGGAATATGGACAATGTATGTGTTGTTTTTGGTAATAAATGGAATAGTACCATTTCCTCACCATATCTTGGTATTGGTATTGGTATTGGTAATGAATGTCATGTTGGTATCATTGATTATTCTGTATATTGTGGGGAAATGCCATACAGATTGGCAACTACTCCAACAAAGTGGGTACAAGCAGGAGGATTTAGTTGAAAGCTGGACAGCCTGTTGTACCGTACCTTTGGCAGAAGAACATCCACCCCTCCTACACACACTTGCAGAAATGGAGGTAGCATTTCAAAAGATATACTTGGCACTTCAGCAAGAAAAGGAATTGATTAGACAAGTGGAAAGGGAGTGGAAGGAAGAAAAAGCTGCTCTAATAGAAAAGTAGAGGGATGAAAAAGCTGCCTTGGAAGACAATTGGAAAATAGAGAAAGCTACCTTAGAAGAGAAATTAGCAATAGCAAAGGTGAAGATGGATGCTTTGCGGGTATTCCAAGGAGTTCATGCCAAGCAAAAAGCCATCAAGTGAGAGCTTTTATGCCTCCAAGCTCCAAGTCCAGGGATGTCTTCACAACCTACTTCTTGAAGTTTGACTTTTTCTTTCTAGTTTTGTTAAGTAGTCATTTGGAAGATGACTTCTTTTTGGGAGGGATAAATGTAGTATGTAATAAAGTAATATTGTAATTAGTACTAGTTAAAGCTTTGTTGGGGTTGGGTAGTTAGGAAGCAAGGGGATGCGTTTGTTGGTTTCCCCAACCAACTGACCATTTTATAAGAACTCTGGAATATGGACAATGTATGTGTTGTTTTTGGTAATAAATGGAATAATAACATTTCCTCGCCATATCTTGGTACTGGTATTGGTAATGAATGTCATGTTGGTATCATTGATTATTTTGTATATTGTGCTTTGGTAATCACTCTACAATTTATAATTTAATACCATATTGTAAAATCTAATATAATAGTTTGAATGCAATAATATAATAATAAATTTAGGAGCTCAATTTCTATATTTAATATAAATTATGTAAATATTTATGATTTGTTTTTTTTGGAATGGACAAATCCAACACCCTACAAAATGGTTCCGAATTTGAACTAGTTACTTAGATCTTCTAGATCATTAAAAAATAGTTAATAAAAAAAATAGACACTAAAAATAGACTTTATCAAATATGCTTATTTCCTTAAAAAAGAAGAATAAAAATAACACAGGCTACAAATATCTTAGGCTAAAAGTAGATAATTTTTATAGTCATCTTGGAGATGATCCCAATGAAATTCATCAACTTTATCCATGGCATATCTTTTGATGAAGGTTTAAAACTGTGAAACTAATAAACCTTGCAATTTCACCAAAACTTTTGGTGGCTCGAATTTGAAAACTCCTCTTTGTTGACCTATACACCAAACTCTAGTTTGAAATATACAAATTTTAGTGCTTTGAAACTTTAGAGTGCTTGGAAAGATATCTCTTGAAATGTGTCACATAATGAAGCCTAAGTTATCAAGTTCTTGACTTGAGGGTCCTAATCCTATGATGGGAACACATTAGAGTGACTAGGGAACACCCTTGTTCCCCTGGGGCCTTTGTGGCTTGGTCTTTGGTATTTGAAATTTTTTTTTGTAACATTTAAACATTACGAAACCCTAAAATTTTCTTAAAATCCTAAAATGCACCCATTGTGTTTTTTGTTTGATAAAACAATCCTATTTCACACTTGCTCATTCCCGTGTTGACATTTTTCATTTTGGAAGGTTGGTAGTATTTTTTTGATATTCTTTATATGATTGTGCAATAAGCAATTTCTGGAGCCATCTCTGATATGGAGATATAATTATGCTATGTGTTATTGTGTCGTCTCTGATTTTCCATATAATACTTGCACTTTCAAATATAAGAGGTTGCGATAGCAACCGATCTACTCAGCAAGCTAAGTCCACAAGGGAACAAATTATAATATTAATTCTTATACCCCCTTCTCATAGCCGATCGGCTTTGGTATTTTATAATATTTGAAAAGGCACGATTAACCACTGCCACCATTAGTTTACCTTTACCGCCATGATCAATGATAATCATAGTGATTGGATCGTCTGTTATGAATCGCCTTGTTATGTAATAATAATACGATTAAGGATTAATCGTATGTAATGAATAAGTGTCGATAGAGATGAGTATCCATTGCTTAGACATTTTAATTACTCATAATAATCTTCATGATTATTATGAGTAAACATTATAATCATGAATTACTAATTATCCATGGATCGACAGTGACACCCAATCATGGATGATGCCATTCTTGTATCTGATAATAAAACATATTGTTGTAACTTGTATGGATATATCCACACATAATAGAATGTTTTGATGATGGAACATTATAACTGATGAACTACAACTGATTTAAAACCTGAATGAAGAATCTATAATTTAAGATTACTGAGGAGTTGATGATTAGATATGCAAGATGATTAAATCACTATTATGTTGTCATTGATGTCAACTAGCTTGACAATACTTATCTTGTAAGTTATTATGCTGACACATCTGAAGAAAGGTGAAAGAGATGAAGAACAAAAATATCTACACGAGGAAGATGTATATGTCAGATGAGGATAAGGAATACACTGAGTAACTTGTTGATGAGTCTATGACTTGATGAAATTGACTGTATTATGTTGCATTCATCTATGATGAAGAATAGAGCTGAAAGACACAAAACAGTGTTGTCGGTAAATAAAGCATTCTAGTATACATTGGTGAAATGTAGTGTATACCGAGCGCAGTGTTAATCGAGCTTGTGTTCACCGACGCATTTCTTTGTTAACCGAGCAAAATAGAAAGGAATTAAATGATCAGTTTAGTCAATAAAGTGATGAGCTATAAAGTGTATGAAATCGAGGTAACAGATAAGGTTTGTTATGAAGATCGACGACTAACATAAATAAAAAAGGATCTAATGGAGCAGATTGAAACATGTTACTAACACATCAGCCGAGGAAGCTTAAAGCGGCAAAATCTGGAGGAAAAGAAAACGATTTACTCGCCTATATAAGAGACATTGGTTTCATTATTGAAAAACAGCCGGAAGAAGATACTGCAGAATTATCGCGTGAAGGAGTTTTCATGCATTCTGATCATACTGGTTAATAAGAACTGAGCTGCAGAACAATTACCGAACTACAGAGAGTAATTACCGACGGACAGTAAGTTGATATAGTATTGAATCTGAAGTGGTATATTGATCAGAAATATTTGAATGAGCAGAACATTGATCTGTAAACTGCAAATTGAAGTTGTTTTAAGACAGATCATCTACTGTTACATATTTAACCATTGTACATAGTCAAATCTCTTAACCGAGTGGACTATGAAAGTCTTTTGATGTTTCATTCATAGAGTGAACATTGTTATCCTGTCAACCCGAGAGTGACTGCTGGTTGGACGATAACTTTTGGTCTAAAATCCTCTAACAAGGTCACACCTAACAATGTGTTTGTAACCTTTAACAGGGTTGGGTCTTCACCGACCTCACTTCAGAAGAGTGAACAATTTTGGGTTGCTGGTCCCAGCTGGTTTTTCCCTTCATAGGGTTTCCACGTTAAATCTCTTGTGTTATGTGTTGATTGTGATAGTTGTTTGTTATTAGACTTTGCATATTACATGTTAGATTTAATCGGTAACTATTATAAAGTTTAGATTGCCAATCGGTAATAACACAGACAGTGAAAGTATTTTATGTTTACCGAGAAGCAGAAGTAGTAGAATTGTTTTGGATTATACATTTTGAAAACTATGGGACACTGGATAACTGATTCACCCCCTCTCAGTTATTCTAACAGTTGGTATCAGAGCTGTGGTTGCTTAGAACAGAGTTTTAAGGACTCTAGCAAAAAGGTCTCAAGATGTATAAGAGGGAAGTGCCAAAGCTGAACAAAAATAACTTCACAGTATGGCAAAGCCGGATGAAGTTGCACATATCTGGAATTGGGAATTCTGCACTAGAACTGATGGAGAATGGATACATTGAACCGACCACTGCTCCCTTAACTCTTGATCAACTGAAGGATAGGCATGAACACAATAGTACTATGATGGAACTAGCTGCTGCCGGTACCGATGCTGAATTTGAAGACATCAAGGATTGTGATACAGCTAAGCAGATGTGGGACAAGCTGACTCTAATATACAGTGGAGATGCGAATGTTAAGAGAGCCAGAGTAGAAAGCCTAAGAGGTTGATTTGATGATATGAAGATGAAAGAAGGTGAGAACACTGTGCAATATACAAACATACTAAAAGAGGTAGTACATGCTATTAGAGCATTCAGTGGAGTTATTGACGATGAAATAGTAATAAGCAAGATTCTCAGAACTTTGCTGCCAGTTTATGTGATCAGGATCTCTGCAATTCATGAAACAAGGGCTACATCCAACCTCACTCTTGACACTTTGATCGGTAAGCTTACAACCTTTGAATTGAATAACTTTGACAATAGTGTTGTACCTTCTGTTGAATCCGCTTTCATGTCTTCTTTGAAGATTGGTAAGTCTAGTAGCAGGAATGATAAGAATAATGATAGTGATAGTAATACCGATGATGAACTTGATGAGCTTGAAGCTCTTATGGCCAGAAGATTACCCAAAGGTAAGGGAAGGTATAGAGGCAAGTTATCTTTATCATGTTTTAATTGTAAAGAAGTTGGCCTCATCGCTGCTAGATGTCTGAATAATAAAGATGATGATAGATCCAAAGACCGATCCGAAGGAAGCTACGGGAGAAGAGTCAACAGAGGCTACTGACACAACAATAGAGAAAACTGAGATAGCTATGACAAAGGGAAAAAGTATGTTACATAGCCGAAGAAGTTGAATCTAAATTTGACACTAATGATGATGTAGAAGTAGTATTTGTTGCTATGAAAGATGATTTTGAGGAAGAAGAGAAACATGAAGAAACAACACTGATCTCTAAAGTAAGCAGAAATGATACATGGATCATAGACAGTGGCTGTACACATCATATGACTGGTGATATAGAGAAATTTGATCTACTTGATGAATATGATGGTGGATTTGTTAGAATGGGAAATGATGCACCTTGTATGGTGAGAGGTAAAGGTTCACTGATGATTAATGATAGAATAAAATGTGAGAATGCATACTGGGCAGATGGATTGAACTACAATTTGTTAAGTGTGGCACAACTGAATAACTCAGGCCACCGACTTGCTTTTGAGAGCAGAAAGGTAAGAATCTATGATGGAGGAAGACTTGTTGGAATTAGTACACAATGCAAAGGTAATTTATTTTATCTTGATATTGATCAGTCTTCTTGTTTATTAATGAAAGATGAAGATGCATGGTTGTGGCATAAGAGGTTATGTTATGTGAATTGATAACATGATCAAGATTAGTAAGAAGAAAAGAGTTAGAGGGTTGCCTAACTTGTCAAAACCGGATCATGCTATGTGCCATGAATGTTAGAAAGGTAAGATGACTAAGTCTAGTTTTAAGAGCAAAGACTACTCAACGAAGAAGATACTTGAGTTGGTTCATACCGACCTATGTGGTCCTATGAGAACTTAGAGCTATTATGGTGATAGATACTTTATTCTTTTTGTTGATGACTATACTAGACTGATGATTGTTATGTTCCTGAAAGAGAAATCTGAAGCTTTTAAGATGTTTAAATGGTATAAGGCGAAGGTAGAAAAAGAGACTGGAAAAGAAATTAAATGCTTAAGATTTGATAGAGGAGGTGAATTTATCTCTGATGAATTTACTAATTTCTGTAATGAGAATGGTATTAAGAGACAGGTCTTTGCATCGAGAACACCTCAGCAGAATGGGATTGTTGAAAGAAGGAACAGGTCAATCATTGACTGTGCTAGAACACTAATGCTGCAAAAGAATATTTCTCAGGCATATTGGAGGGAAGCTGTCAGCACAGCTGTGTATGTGCTTAACTGAGTACAATTGAAGGACACGAACCGGACACCTTATGAGCTATGGTTTGGACACAAACCTACTGTAAGTTATTTCAGGATTTTTGGAAGCAAATGTTATATTCTGAAAGATGAGAGAAATGGGAAATTTGATTCTAAAGGTGATGAAGGAATATTCTTAGGATATTCTACTAAGAGTAAAGCATACAAATGTCTGAATAAGGTTACAAATAAGATGATTGAAAGTACTAATGTCTGTGTTGATGAGTTTGATGACAAGAACACAGAAGAAAGAAAGGAACCGGAAGACTATGGTAGATTCACTTACATTGAACTTCCTGACTATCTACCGAAGTCGCAACCTGTGATAACTGGTCAACAGGAAAATAACCCCGAGGAACAGGAAAGGGAAACCAACGAACAAGATGGTGCTACCGAGCAAGCACATGAACCTGAATAGGATGAACAAGAAAGAAGAAACCGAGTACTGGCTAGTTTTGTTAGAAGACATCATCCTGAGACACAAATTATTGGAAACAGACAAGCTAGAATGCAGACAAGAAGCAAAACAAGACAAGGTACATGTCTAGTCTGTGAATTTGAACCAAAGAATGTGAAAGTTGCATTAGAAAATGAAGAATGGGTTAATGCAATGAAGGAGGAAATAAAACAAATAGAGAAAAACAAAACTTGGTCCTTAGTACCCCAACCTAAAGATAAGAATGTTATCGGTACTAAATGGATATTAAAAAACAAACTGAATGAAAATGGTGAAGTGACAAGAAATAAAGCGAGATTGGTATGCAAGGGATATGCACAGGAAGAAGGCATTGACTATGGTGAGACATTTGCACCTGTTGCTAGATTGGAAGGAGTTAGAATGCTACTTGCATATGCTGCACACAAGAAATTTAAGGCTTATCAAATGGATGTGAAGTCAGCATTTTTGAATGGTATACTTGAAGAAGAGGTCTACATAGAACAACCTGAAGGATTTGTTGATCTAGACAACTGAAACATGGTATGTAGATTACACAAAGCTTTATATGGTTTGAAGCAAGCACCGAGAGCATGGTATGAAAGAATAGACACTTGTTAAATATTGGATTTGTAAGAACTAGTGAGAACAACAATTTGTACATGAAAGGTGATACTAATGACACTATTATTATTGCTGAAATTTTTGTTGATGATATTATTTTTGGAGGTCAAGATCATGTATGTAAATCTTTTGCTGATGACATGAGGAATGAGTTTGAAATGTCTATGTTCAGAGAGATTAAATTCTTTCTTGGATTGCAAGTGATTCAACAGAGTGATGGATATTCATCACACAGTCCAAGTACATAAAGGAAGTCTTGAAGACATTTGGCATGGAAGATGCTAAACCTGTGGGAACACCGATGGCTACTAGAAGTAAATTGACAAAGGAAGATGAAACTACAGAGGTAAACCAGACACTTTACCGATCCATGATTGGTAAGCTCATGTATATAGTTCACAGTAGACTAGATATAGCACATGTTGCGGGAATTGTTGCTAGATATTCTACTAATCCTAAAGAATCACACATGATTGCTACTAAAAGGATCTTAAGATATCTGAAAAAGACAGATTATTATGGATTATGGTATCCTAAGGTAAGTTTGAGTTGAAGGTTTATACCGATGCTGATTGGGCTAGAAATGTGGATGACAGAAAAAGTACCACCGGAGGAGCATTTTTCTTTGGTGAAAGACTTGTAACCTAGACAAGTAAAAAGAAGACTTGTATTTCTCAGTCTACAACTGAAGCAGAGTATGTTGCTGCTGCTACTAATTGCTCAAACATTGCATATATCAAGCAAGTGTTGGAAGGAATGAATGAGGTAATCATTGACCTGGTGATCATATACTGTGACAACACAAGTGCTATTAATATTTCAAAGAATCCAGTGATGCACTCTAAGACAAAGCATATATTAATTAAGTATCACTACTTAAGAGAACAAGTGCAAGAGAAGCAAGTGAAGTTAGAATTTGTTACATCTAAAGAACAACTTGCAGACATTTTCACAAAGTGTAATGACCCTTACCAATAGGATCACTAAAAACCGCCAAATCTGAACCGAGTCAATTTGTCAAACACTTGGCATGCACTGAACTGTTTGGTTTGGAATGATGTGTTTCAATGTGATTGTTGTTTTTGGGCATCAAAGCAATTGAGATAACAATGAAACTCAAAGCAATGTAAGACTTACTACAAATATATCAAACTTCTCTAATTCTGATTGCACTTTCTAGAATATATATGACTGTTGCATCTATCACATATGAGCACTGTTTATGGTCTATTTACAACACATGATCCATATTACATAAACCAGTCCTATTGATGCACTTTTCCTATTCCAAATCAATAGCAAAGTCTGAATACAATATGCAAAGAGATAGCATTGACTGATTTTCTGAATATGCATTAACTGTTACAGCAGTGTCTATGAATGCAACCCTTATACCAATGCAAGGACCTACACAACTAACTAAGATATGTATCATTCAAGGACTGATTACAACAGTGACTGAATTACAACTAGACTGTTCTTCAAATCAGTACATATCCATTAACATTTGCTATTTTTTCTTATGACCAAATACAATATAAAGAACCTGGAAATTGACGCAATGTGTAAGCCAAAATGCTGAAGGAAATGAGGTCGAACTGCACCCCAAAAGCGCTGACTGTCAATGATGACTGGGACTGAACTGGAGCACCAAAACTGGGCCGTACCCCTGTTGCTGTACCTGGCCGTACAGTACGGACATGTACGACACTGATAACAATTTTTTGCAATGATGTTGGCAACTGAAAATACCAGGAACAGAATCGCCTGGGGTTGTATGATAACCTCCCAAATTCGTAAAATCAAACTCCAAGGGTATAGGGAGTTATGAATGAAAATGTGTGACTCAACTGTATAACAGGCCCTGATAAAAACTCCACAAAAATGCACCGTATTGCTTGCAAACCCTTGTCAAAATGATTCTCCAATGAGTAGATGAAATTCAAGACTCCTATGCAATCAATATCAAACCCTTATTCAACCAGTTACAAACCCTCAATATCAATTTTTCAGGTCTGCTTTTTCGGGTCTGCTTTTTCGGATTGCTTTTTTTGGATTTGCTTTTTCGGACTGCTTTTTCGGACCTGCTTTTTCAGACTGCTTTTTCGGATCTGCTTTTTCGGGTCTGCTTTTTTGGACTTGCTAAAAACGGCCTCCTATAATTTCGGCCCTACTAAAAATGCCTCCTAAAATGCTGTTTCAATCACAAACAAAATCCTTACATCAAATTCTCAATGAAGTACCAATGAGATGGCTGAGTACCAACTCCAAATTTGCAACCCTTCAGTAGATATTTCACTACCTCAGTTATGCCAATCCAAGGGAGTGATTCGTTCCCAAATATCGAATAGAATTTGCAGACCAAAGACTACAAATTGCTTCACAATGAAGAAGTAGAAGAAAATCCAAATCCAAGCATGTCCAAATGAAAGCCCAAGCCCTCTATTTATTCTTTTCCTTGAGAAGTTGTTAGAACTTCTAGAAACATCCAATTATAATGTACTTTATAATAAAATAACATTATAATATAAAAGTGTTTTTCTCAACTCAAAATTATAACAATGTAGGCTCATAACTGAATGTAGGCTCTACTACAACTGAATGTAGGCTCGGACTGGATGTAGGCTCTACTGAACGTAGGCTCGGAGTGGATGTAGGCTCTTCTGAACGTAGGCTCTAATAGCAATATGCAATCAATTGATCTCCAAATGATCACGAGATGACTCTCTCCACATCGCCACCAGTCTGCGAGAGCCTATGATAGACTGATCCGGCACGCCAAACGATGTCCTCCAAAATGGGGACATGACACAAAGCCTCTACCGAAGGACACATTTGAATATTTGAGGACTAGACTTGGGGTCCGTCTCCTGTCTATCGGTCACTAATGTGATCTAGATGTTGTATCAGCCTAATCTTATCACAAAATCATTCATGTTGATGCAGCATAGTTCACACTTTGGATATTGTTCAAGGTTGTGATTAAGTTTGAAGAACTAAAACAGATTGGGATATTAGTATACTATGATACAGAAAATGTAATGGACAACAAAGAGTTACTTAGCTACTACAGAGCTTATTGTTTATTTGTTTCTTTGGCACTGTTGTCAAAGGGAGAGATAAATAATATGAAAAGGAAAAGGGAGAGATATGCACCGATGAGAACTATCTAAGGGAGAGATAATCTGAAAGGAACTTGAGAACTAAAAAGGTTATATCTACAGAATGACAAAGCTGTATTTCATAATGCTGTTGAGTAACGTAGTGATTAAACATATTAAGCTAGGGAGAGCTTGTACTGCATTTGATCACAAAGTTGTAGAATACATGGTTGGTATGTGTATGGTACATTTCATATTACTTGAGTTGCCATCAATGCCAAAGGGAGAGATTGATGAACTACAACTGATTTAGAACCTCAATGAAGAATCTGTAATTTAAGATTACTGAGGATTTGATGATTAGATATGCAAGATGATTAAATCAATATTATGTTGTCATTGATGTCAACTAGCTTGACAATACTTATCTTGTAAGTTACTATACCGACACATTTGAAGAAAGGTGAAAGAGATGAAGAACAAAAATATCTACACAAGGAAGATGTATATGTCAGATGAGGATAAGGAATACACTGAGTAACTTGTTGACGAGTCCATGACTTGATGAAATTGACTGTATTATGTTGCATTCATCTATGATGAAGAATAGAGTTGAAAGACACAAAACAGTGTTGTCGGTAAATAAAACATTCTAGTATACACCGACGAAATGTAGTGTATATCGAGCATAGTGTTAACTGAGCTTGTGTTCACCGACGCATTTCTTTGTTAATCGAGCAAAACAGAAAGGAATTAAATGATCAGTTTAGTCGATAAAGTGATGAGCTGTAAAGTGTATGAAATCAAGGTTACAGATAAGGTTTGTTATGAAGATCGACAACTAACATTATTAAAAAAGGATCTAATGAAGCAGATTGAAATGTGTTACTGACACATCAGCTGAGGAAGCTTAAAGTGGCAAAATCTATGAATATGATTAAGTGGCAAAATCTGATGGAGGAAAAGAAAACGATTTACTTGTCTATATAAGAGACATTGGTTTCATTATTGAAAAACAGCCAGAAGAAGAAGATATTGCAGAATTATTGCGTGAAGGAGTTTTCATGCATTTTGATCATACTGGTTAATAAGAACCGAGCTGTAGAACAATTACCGAACTACAGAGAGTAATTACCGACGGACAGTAAGTTGATATAGTATTGACTCTGAAGTGGTATATTGATCAGAAATATTTGAATGAGTAGAACATTGATCTGTAAACTGCAAATTGAAGTTGTTTTAAGGTAGATCATCTACTATTACATATTTAACCGTTGTACACAGTCAAATCTCTTAATCGAGTGGACTATGAAAGTCTTTTGATGTTTCATTCATAGAGTGAACATTGTTATCCTGTCAACCCAAGAGTGACTTCTGGTTGGACGATAACTTTTGGTCTAAAATCCTCTAACAAGGTCACATCTAACAGTGTGTTTGTAACTTTTAACAGGTTTGGGTCTTCACCGACCTCACTTCAGAAGAGTGAACAATTTTGGGTTGCTGGTCCCAGGTGGTTTTTCCCTTCACGGGGTTTCCACGTTAAACCTCGTGTTATGTGTTGATTGTGATATTTGTTTGCTATCATACTTTGCATATTACATGTTAGATTTAATCGGTAACTATTATAAAGTTTAGACTGCCAATCGGTAATAACATAGACAGTGAAAGTATTTTATATTTACCGAGTAGCAAAAGTAGTAGAATTGTTTTGGATTATACATTTTGAAAACTGTGGGACACTGGATAACTGATTCACCCCCCTCTCAGTTATTCTAACAATAACATGCATTCATATATTCATATATCAACGATCTCAATCATGGATGTGCCAATGTGCATTTAACAATAATCCTCAATATGGTGTACTTATTTATGATGGCCATGTATATGCGCATGTGTGTGTTTATGTATATGCCTATGTATGTATGTATGTTGGTGCATCTATACATGTATGTGCAAATGAGTATGCATGTACATATATATGTATATGCAAGTGCAGATATGTATGTATGTGGATGTGTACGAGTATGCATGGACTTATATATGTATGTGCATCTATATGTATGTATGTGTATGGATACACATGTAGGTGGTGATACATCATGAATGAGTGCACTATAGAAATGTCTCTGAAAATGCAGATGCAATGATGATAACTAACTACTATGTAGGTGATATACACATGACAATGTATGTTTTCCTTGCCTTTTATTTACATGTCATGTTATTTTGATCAAAATTAAGGGATATCTCAGTCTCCCCTCCAAAAATGCTTGCCCACAAGCATTTGAACTTTCCACTCTTATGGGTTTCTTCTTGTAGTTGATGCAGATTTTGGGTGTCCCATCACCTTTGAAAATTACTTCCACCCTTGGCCTAGTCTTGATCTTCTGAATTTGTGTTTGTTTGAGTGCAGGGAAAGTAGTTGCATGGAGTACATTAAGGATGTGTTTCCTTCTTCCCTCTTTGAAGGAAATAGTTTGATGGTTCATGTCCTATTTGAATGGCCCAATGCACTTCATCCACGGTAATCCTAATATGAGGTCTGCATTTCCTAATTCCAAGATGTTGAATTGGGTTGTGTAAGTGTATTCTCCAAGTTGTAGTTTGAGGGGGAGCGTTATAGTGTTGCAAAATACAATTCCTCCATTAGCCAGCTTGATCTTGATGGGGTTGTTGTCGGTTGGTGGTGTTTTTTGGGGGGGATGATGTTGTCGGGATAATTGTATGTACGGGTTATTATGTTAGTAAAGTATTATGTTACTCTCGGTCGTTAGTGACCGAGAGGTTAGACAGTTATGTCACGACGCTTCGGTCGTGACCCTTCGGGTACTTTATATACTCTCTCGGAGGTTGGACATGGGAGATATTATTGTATAATCATTATGATATAAATGTACTTGCCGGTCTGGAATGATTAATGAAAGTATTTATTATTCTCTGATATATTCTGTGTTTATTATATTTCCCGTACGATGTCTGTGCAATACTAAGTTTACCCCAGCGAGTAAACATCTGGCGCCGTTGCCTAGACGTACTCGGGGAGAGAAGTGAGGAAAGGATTTATGCCCAATGTTTTAAATAAAGATAGAAATAAAAAGGCACAAGATGACGAAGGCGAAGCCGCACAGAAGGCTTTGATCTCCGCGCAACAACGTGAACGTCGGTATAGGCTGAGGCAACTTGCCAAGGACCAGCTTGCCGGAGGGTTGCCCGAAGGGAACCTCGGAAGTGGTACGGAAGGTGCAGAGGCCGACGGAGAACAGTTCACTTCGCTGGAGCATCGGAGAGTGCAGAGTAGGGAAGAACTACTCGAGGAAACACAATTGAGACAGGTCTTACTTCAAGAAGAGCGAGACCGGTTTGAAGATTTGACCCGTACACCACGTGCAGAGGACCGAGACCACGAAGGGAATCGTACGGTCGAAGGTGACGATACTGCCAGAGGTGCCAGTGACAGTACGACCGAAGGCATTGCGAATGCACAGGCGAACCCTCCGTTGGAACCAAGGACTCCACACAGTACGGTCCCACCAGTCACACAACTATCGCACGAGCAAGTGCCACCAGTGAACACTACACACAATACTCAAGGAGGAGGTGGTGTTGGAGTACCGAATCCCTCGCGGAGGCAACAACCTACCATGGCTGCGAGTAAGCAGAAACTGCCCAAGTTCACAGGCCAAGTGAAGGAGGATCCTGTTCGGCATTGCCGGACCTGTGAGACTATATGGGCTGCCAATGGAGTTACCGACCAGGACGAATGGATCCGCCAATTCCCTGCAACATTGAGGGAGGGAGCCATTGACTGGTACTCGGATGTTGACAAGACGAGCCTGACGACATGGGACCAGGTCAAAAAGGCCTTCCAGACAGAGTTTCAATTGTTACGAGATGATAATGAGATATTAGCGGAAATCTACAACACTAAGCAAGCGAAGAATGAGTCCGTTCGTGCGTACGGATGGCGACTCAAAGAACTCATCGAGAAGATGGAGTCGGCCCCAGCGGACGAACTGAAGAAGAGGTGGTTCATAGAGGGACTCAAAACCTCCCTACGAAAGAAAATGAAGATAGTTCCACCTACTTCGTACAGTAATGCATACAACCGAGCAATGGATTTAGAGAGTGAGTGTAAGACCTCCAAGAAGATGAGGTCATCTTCTGACGATGACTCGGAGACTGAAAGCAGTGAGGATGGGTCGAGCAAGAAAGTGCTCGCGTTGCAAAAAGACCTTGAAAGAATGATGAAAGAACTCAAGGCCGCCAAGGGAAGTACTAGTAAGACAGGAGAAGATACGGTGTGGTGCACGGACTGCAAGGAAGTAGGCCACACAAAAGGTTCTTGTCCGAAGAAGGCTTTTTGCGATATCTGCCAAATCGCAGGACATTCCACTAAAGAATGTCCCTACAACCTGAGGGCGAGAAATCAACAAGTGCTCTATGCACAGGAGCAACCTTCCACGTCTGGTACTGGTGGACAACAAAATGCTCCATCATCCGGCGGGTATGGAAACAACCGACGGGGAGGCCGAGGCAATGATGAGAACAAGCCACGGGTCCAGTATGACGCGGAGGGGAGGCCCATGATACAGTGCAGGAGTTGTAACCAGTGGGGACATTATGCCCGTGACTGTCAGAATGAGGCTACTGCTCCACTAAAACTGTGTCGGTGGTGCGGACCGGGGAACCATGAGGATGCTAATTGTCCGAAGCCCGGCTGCAACATCCTAGACATGGAATGAGGGGGCACGGAGAAGGTCCTCGCAATCACACGCGGGCAAATGAAGAAGGTCACATATCCTCACCCCTCGACAGAGAAACAAAGGATGCTCGAGGCGAAGGCTGAGATCCCGAAGGGTATGGAGGACCGAAGGGACTCCACAGATGTCGACATTTCTACTCGAGCAATGGCCGAACAAAATATTTTAAGGCAGATAATGCAATTGGAGGTACCAGTAAAGGTCAAGGACCTATTGGAAACGATGCCGCATCTCAAAACGGCTCTATTCCTTGGGCAAAACATTCCAGCAAGCACGGTTGAACGAACGGAGATCACGAGTGGCTTTGCAACCGACCCCATGACGCTATCGATAAATAATGGGCGGAATCCCGCAGTGGTGGAGATGGGTATTTTGGGTACCATCCTCACGAACACAATTGTCGACGGTGGGTCAGGCGTCAATGTCCTCCCGGAAGAAACTTGGAAAAGCTTGGGGAAACCGACGCTATGGCCACCGACTTTCAATTTATTAGGGGCCGACCAGCACGGTATTAAGCCTCTCGGTACACTGATGGCGCAGCAGGTGACTATTGGAACCCACCCTTTCACCTTAGATTTTGTTGTAATCCCTCTTAAGCAAAAGGGGTATGATGCCATCCTGGGTTTCATTGACTTTGAAGGTGCTAAATTGGTCTTGGCGGCTGGAGCGCTGCCCCTCGACCCCGCCCTGTACCGCGACAGGGAGCGCGCCTAGGGCTCTGCCCCAAGACCCCGCGGGGACGCTGCCCCTCGACCCCACTGGGGGCGTTTCCCCCTAGACCCCCAGTCGGTTCAGTTATCAGCCCTTGGAGAGTGTGACCTGTTGATGAGATCAGAGTTGCTACAGGCATGGAGTGTTTGCATGCTGGAGGTGAAGAGAGCACTGGAGCAAGTCTTTCAAGAGGGGTACTACGCTTTGAGGCACTTGGAGTAGGTGTTGGCTGGACGTGAGACTGTCTTGGTGGATGCATCGAGAGCTCGGGAGGAGCTGACCACCCAGTTGGAGGCAGTAGAGCAACACTTGGCTCAGCGTACCCAGGAGTTGGAAGTAGAGAAGTTGGCACGGGTGGCTATCAAGGTCAGATTGGCTAGGGAGACAGTATGGTGTTAGCGGAGGCTATAGCTGAACAATATGTTTTGGAGACAAGTTTGGTGCAGGCACGAGAGGAATGGGATGTGACGGAAAAGACCTACTGGACGCAGCATTGCTGTGGAGGGCGGCACTTCATCTTTTTCAGGGATGCCCCTCTGCCCCTTCTCAGTGATTTTTTTCTTCTATGTGGTGTATTTCATCTCCCTGTTGTTGTAAGTCGTCGGAGACGACTTGTTTTTTGGGGGGGATGATGTTGTCGGGATAATTGTATGTACGGGTTATTATGTTAGTAAAGTATTATGTTACTCTCGGTCGTTAGTGACCGAGAGGTTAGACAGTTACGTCACGACGCTTCGGTCGTGACCCTTCGGGTACTTTATATACTCTCTCGGAGGTTGGACATGGGAGATATTATTGTATAATCATTATGATATAAATGTACTTGCCGGTCTGAAATGATTAATGAAAGTATTTATTATTCTCTGATATATTTTGTGTTTATTATATTTCCCGTACGATGTCTGTGCAATACTAAGTTTACCCCAGCGGGTAAACAGGGGTTGCATAAGAGCCTAGGTATGGCATGCTTCATGATCCAAGACTGGTTGATAAAGTTGTGACAAGAGCCGCTGTCTAAGAGTGTTTTTATGTTCCTTCTATTTGTCCTTGAATTTGAAAGGTACTTGGGGTAGGTCCCTCCAAGTTAGCTAATATGCCTTCTTTAATTGGTTCCTAGGGTGGCTTGTCTTTTGAATCAGTGTCACTGATTCTTGGATCCCAAATCTGAAACTTCTGTCTTTGTAGAGCATAACTGTCTTGATAGGAATAGTTATCCCTTGTGATGGGAGTTGAAAAGTACCATGATCCTTCAACCATTTGGTCAACAATGGATGTTATCATTATGCAACAGTAATCATTTCTCTTTACCAAGCTTACACATTTTGCATGCGATCTTCTTCGTAAGAGAAGAATCCAATTCTGAAGGATAGACTTATAAGGTTTGATTGGGGAATGCTTAGTGCCATCATTATTGGGTTTTTTTGTATGGTTCCAATAGGGTCTCATTGCCTTCTTAATTGAAGATGCACCAAAATTCTAAAACTTGTTTTTATCTTCTCCTATATGTGACCTTAAACTGTCCTCTTTATACATCTCAAAGAGTAGATTGTCCATTCTAATTCCCAACAATAAATTAGGCTCAAATTGGAGTTTTCCACTCTTGCTAAACACAAATTCATCTTTTTCTTTCCTCCCTTCATCTGATTTCTTCAAGTCATCATCATCTTTCCTTATTTCTAACTTTCCTAGTTTATCAATTTCAAAATGGAGTGGAACACGCCAAATGACTTTTGTGTTATCCTCCTTGTTTGCTACTAGGGATGGAAGAAAGTTGTGTTTGAACAACTTCAAATAATCAAAATTATAAGTTCTTGCTTCAACATCTCTTATGCCTTCTTCGGAGTATGATTCTGGTGATGATGTACAATTAGACGCATGATTTTTATAAGTCGGCATGCTTGACCCATTTGTGATTAAAGATATGCTTGAAGATTCCTCTGCCTTCATTTCTGTAGGGGTGTCAAGAATGATTTCTTCTTCAGGTAGTTTTGACTCCTTAGAATGTATAGTGACCATGTCCTGATCATCATCTTTATGTTTTTTGTGAGTGTTGTTGGTTGGTATTAGTAATGAAGACAATTGATCTAATTTCTTTTGTATGTCTCTCGACCATGCATAGATGTATGTGTTTGTGGAGTTCTCATCTTTCTCCATATTTTGAAGCTTTTCATTATACTGCTTTCTTAATTGCTTCCATTTTCTATCGATCTGAAATGTTCATTCCACAAGCTGGCAGGTTCTTAGCTCTAATACCTTTGGGAAGCATACGTAACTCTAATACCAATTGTAATGTCACCTTTTTATGATTGTTAGGACACTACGGGAATTACCAAATTCCTTCTATAGTTGTTTACTAATGCAATGTGATGTGAATGAAAAGTATATATGACTGGTAATTCCAAATGCTCAAATGGATGAAATGAACTAATGAATTATGAAATGAATATAATGTGTAGTAACAGTGATCAATATGCTATGATGCAATATGCAATGAACAATGGATTATGTATGGAAATGTAATAAATGTATTTACAATTGTAATTCCAATGCCACAACAGAATACAATGAATCTTAACAAGGCTGCAACTGCAATAGATAATTAGTAGTTTGAATATGTATCAATGGTTGTCTCTGATATAACAATATGGAATATGCACATACCCTGCGAGCCGTCTCTGATAGGAAAATGAATTGTATGCTGCTATGACAGGATGATCAATAGGCAAGATGTCGTCTCTAATATTCTTTATATGACTGTGCAATCTGCGATTTTTGGGGCCGTCTCTGATATGGAGATAATTATGCTCCGTGTTATTGTGCCGTCTCTGATCTGCTATATAATACTTGCACTTTCAAATATAAGAGGTTGCGATAGCAACCGATATGCTCAGCGAGCAAAGTCCACAAGGGAACAAATTATAATATTAATTCTCATACTCCCTTCTCATAGCCGATCGGCTTTGGTATTTTATAATATTTGAAAAGGCACGATGAACTGCTGCCACCATTAGTTTATCTTTACTGCCATGATCAATGATAATCATAGTGATTGGATTGATGTTGATGGCGCGGCTGCGGCTGTGCCGAAAGTCACTTTGGCCCGCAACTCGTACACCTGAGTCGTCCGAAGCTGCAAAGCCTGTTCTGCCCTCATCTTAAGCTCCATAGCCTTCCGAACCATGTTGGTTGCCTCGAGCACTGCCTTCTCCTTCGCATCCACACTCTCCAAAGCAGATCCCAGGCGAGTCTCAAGAAGAGCCCGCTCAGCATGCTCAGTCTCCAATGTAGCCCGTAAAGTCTCCAATTCCGACACCATAGTACTCCGCTCAGCCGCCCAAGACTCCCTCTCCTGAACCACTGCAGTCTCCAAAGCTGTAAGACGGGAAGCTACCTCCTCCCGAGCTGCCTCTGCTGCCAATCCCTTAGCCTGATGTACTGAGGAAGCATGCTCTGACCGCCTGAGAGTGAAATACTCCTCTCGAAAGGCCTGCTCCAACTCCCGGATAAGACCTTGAATCCTGCTCTCACCCACTGTCGCACTAAGAGCCCAATCCTCCAACATGGTAAGAGACTCCTGAGTAGGCCATCCCCTACCCTCAAAACACTCTGCAAATGCCTATGGACAGCCAACCCACACAAAGGTCAAGAGGCGCTGCAACTCTTCGGCAACCTCCTCCTGGGCCTGAAGCTCTGCTGAGGCAATGACCTGCTGGGCTCCAACAGCTACATCTACCAAGTACTGCTCCCACACCCTCCGCGCAGACTCCCTCACTAGCACCGCCCTCCGTGACCCTGTCAGGGCTGGTGGCTCCTCACTAGCCTTAGCCTGCGGTCTCTGTCCCTCCACAAGAACTGGTCTCTCGGACATCTCTCCCTCCTTGGCTGCTGGCTCCTCTCTAGGTGGCAACATCACTGTATCAAGGTCTACAATCTCCGAAGGCCTCGCTATCACTGCTTGCTCAGGGGATAGGGAACTAGGGGCCGCCACTGCTATCGGAGGCATCTTGAACTGCTCTAGCCATGAAAGCACAGGAGAGTCCTCATCCCCCATCGGCAATGCTCGAGCTGGCTCCTCCAACACCTCGGCCCCAACCCGCACAAAAGCCTCAGTGCCAACAACATCCAAGGTAACCTGCCCTGGCGGTGACTGCTCTAAACCTCCAACCCCATCTCTACTAGTCTGACCATCATCTACGGACTGAGCTGCAGCTGGCTCAGGAGCCTTTCCCGGCATGTGCAGCACTACAGGAACTCGGAATTCTCCGAACCGTGGTACAGGCACTGCATCCAATGTGGTACCAAACGGTACCGAGGGCCCCACTGGAATGTATGCAGAGGGTGCTGGTGGCGTGAAGAGTACCGGAGCTGATGCATTCTCAGACGGTGGAGTCGGTTCCTCTGTATTGAGTGTCCGAATCTTTGACTGTGACACTCTTGCTGCCCTCCTCCTCCGCCGAGTCCTCACTCGACTCCTCTTGGCCACTATCCACATTTTCCTCTTTTGATTCTGAGAGGGCCTGGCGCTTCCGCTTCGACGCTGTCTGCACCCCTCCAGTATCCAAGTGACGCCAATGAAAAATAAGAGGCTCCCCCGTAGCGATGTCCACCGGCTGTGGTCTCAGCTTCTCCAACGGAATCTGCTCTTGGGCAGCATTCAGGAACAACCCAATGGCAAGATGAGGCATATAGAATGTCCTGTGCTGGAGAGTCATGAACTCATACAGCCTCTCCGCCAAAACTGATGCCCAATCATACATAGTGCCATTCCGGAGCCCGTTCATGAAGATAAGATGGGTAATAGCAATATCTAAGGCCCTACTAGCACCGGTCAACCTGCTCTTCATAATGTCCATCAGACACCGCCACTCTCCAGGAGCCACAAAGGATTCTTGATACCGCGATTCTTCGTAGAAGCGCCTACCAAGGAATCCAACTCCCTCTGAGACAGATTTCTCGAAACCAGCTTGATGTACTTCTCCTTTTCTTCTCGGGACAGCTTCCTGGGCTTCAAATCTATTTGCTTCCCGTGCGAGCCAGGTATGCCAAAAACCCTCGATATCTCCTGGGCAGAAAATGAAATCTGTATCTCGGTGCCAAAATACTTCAGAGTGCTGCGCCGGCTAACCCGATCGAATGTATCAATCATGCCTCGGAGAGGACCCTCATATTCCTTAATGGAGGGCAAGGGCATCTGGATTGCCCAATGTACTCCTGCTCTTCGAAGCTGTCCCTTCAAAAAATGTGTCTGGAGTGTTATCCCACCATGTTCGGCACTCCACTCCGCTCAAACCCTCAAATGTCACGGTCTTCCAAGTAATCTCTTCCTTCTATGCATGTGGCTGTTGCACACGTGGACGGTGTTTTCTCGTACTATCCATGCTACTAGCAACGCGGATTCCAGACTGTGAAACCCTCAGTTCTCTGCTGCCTCTGGCTGGTTTTGAAACCTGTAACTTCTGTCTCCAGGCACTCTGTTGTTGTCGTGATCCCATACTATTGTGCTATGTCCAACAATAACGGTCTTAACCGTTTTTTGAAATTTTTCCTCTTACTGTACAAATCAACTTCCTTCAGCCAATGGACTTTTTCCAATATGCAAATATGTAGCAGCTCCGAGTCTCATCAACTGGTCACACTCTCCAAGGGCTGATAACTGAACCGACTGGGGGTCTAGGGGGCAACGCCCCCAGCGGGGTCTAGGGGCAGCGCCCCCGCGGGGTCCTAGGGCAGAGCCCTAGGCGCGCTCCTTGTCGCGGTACAGGGCGGGGTCGAGGGGCAGCGCCCCGGCCGCCAAGACCAATTTAGCACCTTCAAAGTCTATGAAACACACTATTTTTGTGATTTTCGTCTGCTCCCATGCTCTTTCTGCAAACCGCTTATGTTTCCCTTACTTCCTGCTCATGCCCTTCCCTTCGGTACCATTCGTTCTTCACTGTGAACTGCTTTGTTTTGTCGTCTTTTTTATTTTTATTTTTAGAATACCATATGAATTTCTTCCTTCATGCTTTCCCCTTCACACATCCCAATTCTGTACTGAACCCTTATGCATCTTCTTGTCTGTGTCGTATGGATTCCTTCTCTGACTCCCTTTTGTACTGTACGCAAATGCCAAATACAACCAAATTATTACTGATCAATGCCGTACCTATGTGTTTGTACGGCTTCTCTATCGTCTGCAATGACCGTACGAATATATCCTTTCGCTTTTTAATTTCTCCTATCGCGTTGGTCTGGCCGTACAACCGTACGGTGTCCTACTTGTGGCTTGGCTATCGTACGGCCATCTAACCCTTATGCGTTGCCTTGGTACCGTACGGTCTTTTATTTTTCCCAACTTGGCATTTTCCATGTACGGTACCGTACGGTGTCTTATGAAACAGTACGGTGCCGTACGGTATCATCTTTTTTTTTTTTTTAACTTCTTTTTTTTTTTTTATAAAATTTTCTAAGTACCTAGACCTCGCGGTGACGTCGTCGGCTGTTCGTGATACACCTTCAATTTCGAGCCATTCACCACGTCCAAAATTTCCCGTCCGTCGAGGGTCCACAGCTTTACAGACCCGTTTGCGGCCACCTCTCGAACCTTGTAAGGGCCTATCCATTTTACTTTGAACTTTCCAGGCTTGATTTCATTGCGCCCATTATACTTTAAGACTAACTGACCTGGTGTAAATTGCATTCGTCAGAGGTGCTTGTCGTGCCACAGCTTCCTCCGTTGTTGCGTCGCTTCCGTGGCCCACTGTGCCAATGCCCTTTTTTCATCCAACTTATTCAAGAGGTAGAGTCGTTCCCTGAGACTCTCCATATCTCCGAGTTTGTTCTCAATCGCAATCCGAAGGCTGGGAACCATGAACTCTACTGGTACTATGGCCTCTTGCCCGTACATGAGTTGAAACGGTGTCTGGCCAGTGGTCACTTTGTAAGAAGTCCGATAGGCCCATAACACCGAAGGTAACCTTTCTTCCCAATCTTCACCCTCAACGCTGCAGGACTTGTAAATAACTCCGACAAGGGTCTTGTTGGTTGCCTCCGCCTGGCCATTCGCTCGAGGATAGTAAGGACTCGAGAGCGTGTGAAAGATCTTGGATTTTGTCGTCAGGAGTTTGATCACATGGTTGACGAAATGACCACCCCTATCACTCGTCAACTGCAGTGGGATGCCGTATCGCATTATTATCTGCTTGTAAATAAACTTAGCCGTAGTTAGAGTAGAGTTATCCGTCAGTGCTTGCGCTTCCACCCACTTGGTTAAATATTTGGTCGCCACGACAATGTACCGACAGCGTCGAGCGCGACTAGCCTTCAGAGGCCCCACAAAATCCAATCCCCACTGTTCAAATAATTCCTGCGCATGAGAGGGGTTAAGTGGCATATAGTCCCGTTTGAGGGGTCGCCCTGCCCGCTGGCAAGTGTCACAACCAACAACCCACTCCCTGGCGTCGTTATACAGTGTCGGCCACCATAAGCCTGCCAACAATACTTTTCTGGTTGTGGTGTCGGGACCCATATGGCCTCCGGCAGGTCCCTCGTGAGCCTCTTTTAACACTCTTGGCACCTCTTCTTCCATTACACAGCGCCTCAGTATTTGATCCGGACCCATTTTGTATAGTAGTCCGTTAATAAGTTGGAAGGTCCTGCTCCTTAGAGCCAACTTCCTACGTTCTCCTAGAGGCATGCCTTCCAAAAATCGGGCTGTAGACAAATACTCGCCAATGCTGGTGTACCACTTCAGAAGTACGGCGATATGGAACAAATGTGCGTCTGGAAAATCGTCATTTACCCCCACAGGTGGCTCGCCCGACTTAATTCGGGACAGTTGATCCGCGATCACATGGCTACGTCTGGGCCGTACTATAATCTTGAAGGTGAATTCTTGGAGGAGTAGCCACTTGCTCACCCTCCCCTGGATGATGGGTTTGTTGACGAGGTACATCAGGGCTTGATGGTCCACAAAGAAAGTGAATGGCGTCGCCAGTAGATAATGCCGAAACTTCTGGATCGAGTACACCATTCCCAGAGCCTCTCGTTCCATGGTACTATAGTTCTTCTCTGCACTTGACAGTAAGCGGCTAGCAAAATAGATCGGGTGATCAAGTCCATGTGCGCCTTCCTGCGCTAGGGTGGCTCTGATGGCATAGTTCGATGCATCCATGTGGACGTGGAACTCTCTGTCCTAGTCTGGAAATGCCAGAATGGGAGCCGCCAACAATCATGTTTTTAAGTCATCGAAGGCCTCCCCTTGCTCCTTCGCCCAGACAAACGGCTCTCCTTTCCTCATGAGTTTATCCATCGGGTATGACACCCGGGAAAAATTCTTTATAAACCATCGGTAGTACCCGATATGGCCCAGGAATGACTTGACACGAGTTACGTCACTGGGGGCCTCCATTTCAATAATCACCCGGACCTTGTCGGGGTCCGTCTTCAGCCCTTCTTTACAAACGATATGTCCGAGTAACTTTCCTTGTGGTACCATAAAACGGCACTTCTTCGGGTTGAGTGCCAGACGGGCTTTCCGGCACGGCTCCATGCACTCTCCCAGCGCTACAATGTGTTTGTCCTGGCCACTGAAGATGGACCAGTCATCCAAAAATGCCTTAAAATTTCCTCTCGACATCTTGTCAAAAATGTGGAGGATAATCCTCTGAAAAGTCGCCGGTGCATTGCACAGACCAAAGGCCATCCGATTATACGCGTACACACCATCCTCCACTACAAAGGTTGTTTTTAACTTATCCTCCTCTGCAATGGATATCTGGTTGTATCCTGAGAACCCTTCCATAAAGGAATAAATTTCATGGCCCGCCACCTCTTCCAGTATGCTGTCTATGAAAGGGATCGGGAAGGGATCCTTGATCGTTACTGCATTGAGACACCTGAAGTCTATGTTGATGCGGATCTGGTTGTCTTCTTTCTTCTAAGAGATCACAATGGGTGACACCCACTCACTTGTGTCCACCCGGAAGATGGTCCCCACTTCCAACATCCGTGCAATCTCAGTCTCTACCCGTGCAGCATAATTTTTGTTCATCTTGTATGGCCTCTTCCGCACAGGTTGGGCTCTAGGAACTAGAGGAATGCGGTGCACACACAATTCCGGAGGTACGCCCTTCAGGTCTTTGTAGGTCCAAGCAAACACATCCTTATATTTTGTGAAAATTTTGAAAGCTGCCGTTTTCAATACGGGACTCTAGTCTTCTCCCATGAGGATGGTTTTGGGATTCTGTTCATCCCCGAGGTTTATTGCCTCCAACTTTGCTTCCTTATACTGGATTGGTTCTTCTTTCGAGAACTCATGCGCGGGGCTTATTCTTATTCGAGCTTCCCCTTCTCTGTATTCAGTGTACTCCGGAGGGAACTCATTCCTATTTTCTTTGATCTCCAGTATGTTGCATGACGGTGGAAATAGTTCATAATCACGCATCTGCCAATGGAATAGACCATCTAGCGAATTTGTATCATCCTCTATTTCTAGTACCCCTTCGTCATTAGGTTCCATGTTTCCTTTCTCTCTGTCCATCCCGTCGTCTGATTCTGAATCAGACGCCATTTCCTCCCCGACCATCTGCGTGGTGAGGTCTACTACAAACTTCCTTCCCCCCTTCTCAAATGCGAGGGTGTTTTTCTTCCAATTATGATTGGCTTGGGCTGTCACCAACCACCCTCTTCCCAGAATGGCGTCATACCCCTTCTGCTTGAGAGGGATTACAACAAAATCTAGAGTGAATGGTTGGGTCCCAATAGTCACCTGCTATGCCATTAGTGTGCCGAGGGGCTTAATGCCATACTGATCGGCCCCTAATAGATTGAAAGTCGGCAGCCATAGCGTCGGTTTTCCCAAGTTCTTCCAGGTTTCTTCCGGGAGGATGTTGACACCCGACCCACCGTCGACAATTGTGTTCGTGAGGATGGTACCCAGGATACCCATTTCCACCACTGCGGGGTTCCGCCCATTATTTATCGATAGCGTCATGGGGTCAGCTGCAGAGCCGCCAAGGATCTACGTTCGTTCAACCGTGCTTGCTGGAATGTTATGGCCTAGAAATAGGGCCGTTTTGAGATGCGGCATTGTTTCCAATAGGTCCTTGACCTTTACTGGTACCTCTAGTTGCATTATCTGCCGTAAGATATTTTGTTCGGCCAATGCTCGGTGAGAAGTGCCGGTGTCCGTAGGCTCCCTTTGGTCCTGCATACCTTTCTCAATCTCGGCTTTTGCTTCAAGTACCCTTTGTTTCTCCGTTGGAGGATGTGGGTACGTAGCCTTTTTGGTCTGTGCTCGAGTAACTACTAGGACCTTCTCGGTGCCCTCGCGTTCCATATCTAGGATATTGCAGCCGGGCTTCAGGTAGTTAGTGTCTTCATGGTCTCCCGGTCCGCACCACCGACACAGCTTCTGTGGAGTTGTGGCCTCGTTCTGACAATCATGGGCATAATGTCCCCATTGATTACAACTTCTGCACTGTATCATGGGTCTCCCCTTCGCATCATACTAGACCCGTGGCTTGTTCTCATTGTTGCCTCGACCTCCCCAGCGGTTGTTTTTGTACCCGCCGGATGATGCGTTGTTTTGTTGTCCGCCGGTTCCGGACGTGGAGGTTTGCTCTTGAGTGTAGAGCACTTGTTGATTTCTTGCCCTTAGGTTGTAGGGACATTCTTTAGTGGAATGTCCCGCAATTTGGTAGATATCGCAAAAGGCTTTCTTGGGGCAAGAACCTTTTGTGTGGCCTGCTTCTTTGCAGTCCGTGCACCACACGGTGTCTTCCTCTGTCTTACTTGAGTTCCCCTTGGTGGCCTTCAATTCTTTCATCATTCGTTCCAGATCTTTTTGTAGGGCCAACACTTTCTTACTAGATTCACCCTCACTGCTTTCTGTCTCCGATTCATCATCTGAAGACTTAGTCTTTTTGGAGGTCTTACACTCGCTTTCCAAGTCCATTGCACGGTTGTACGCATTACTGTATGACGTAGGTGGGACAATTTTCATTTTCTTCCGAAGGGAAGCTTTTAGACCCTCTACGAACCACCTCTTCTTGAGTTCGTCTGCTAGGGCGGACTCCATCTTCCCAATAAGTTCCTTCAATCGCCGTCTGTAGGCATGAACAGACTCGCTCTTCGTTTGCTTAGTATTGTAAATCTCCACCAGAATCTCATTGTCGTCCCTTAACAACTGAAATTCCGTCTAGAAGGCCTTTTTCACATCATTCCATGTCGTCAGGCCTGTCTTGTCTACATCGGAGTACCAGTTAATGGCTCCCTCCCTTAATGTTGCAGGGAATTGGCGGATCCATTCGTCTTGGTCGGTAACCCCATTGGTAGCCCATATGGTCTCACAGGTTCGGCAATGCCGCACTGGATCTTCCTTCGATTGTCCCGTGAACTTTGGTAACTTCTGCTTGTTCACCGCCATGGTTGGCCGCGGTGGAGGCGGCGCGCCGATACCACTCGTACCTGCACCTCCTTGAGTGTTGTGGGTAGTCTGGACTTGTGGTACTTGTCCTTGCGGTAGTTGCTGGGCTAGTGGTGCTTGCCCTTGTCCTGGCACTGCACCGTGCGGGGTTCTCGGTTCCAACGGAGGGTCTGCTGGTGCACTCGTGTCACCCTCTGCAGTATCACCCTCTCTGCCGGTTTGGTTCTCCATGCCTGGTGTACGGAGACCCACCTCAAACTGTACTCTCTCCTCTTGCAGAAAGGCTCTTCTCGCCCGTGTCTCCTCAAGTAACTCTTCCCGACTCCGCACTCTCCGTTCCGGAGAAGTGAACTCCTCTTCGGCTTCTGCACCCTCCGTACCACTTCCGAGGTCCCCTTCGGGCAACCCTTCGGCAAGCTGGTCTTTGGCAAGTTGCCTTAGCCTATAGCGACGTTCACGTTGCTGTGCGGAGATTAGGGCTGCATGTGCGACCTCTTCGTCATCATTTCTCACTTTTCTATTTCTATCTTTATTTAAATTATTTGGCGTCCAAACTGAACAAATAACATTGCCTTCAAACACAAGAACACTTATTCTTTATTCATTCACGTTGCTTTTACAATATTTGTAATTGCATTACAGCCATATTACAATTATTTGCGTTCTTCTACCCTCTTCAGTCATGCTTCAAGGATTCCTCCGATTGCCATCACTCTCTTCTTGACGGCGACGCAGATGCTCTCGGGCATGAAATTCACGGAGGATCTCCTGGCGGCATTCCTCTCGATCAATTTCCTCCTGTAGAACACGTCGTGCGAGTGTTACTTGTGCCAGCAACCGCGGAAGTTGGTTCAACAACCGATTCGCTGCAGGGTTCGCCCCAATCGCGTCCCACACTACGCTTGCAGGGACGTCTCCGTTCGTTGCCTCCCTTCGGATGTGAGTTTCAAGAGCTACTTGAAACAAAATTCGGAAGTCACATGCTAGATTATCCTCTCCGTCGTACAACTCAGTACGGGCTTCCTCGGCTTCTGGGTTTATCGCACTAACGGGTAAGCCCATTATGCCTACTCGCCATCCGGGTATGTCTAGGCAACGGCGCCAGATGTTTACCCTCGTGGGGTAATAGACAGATACATACACACAAGCAGATAATTAAGTATGCAACATAGAAGACAATAGACTATTTCATTCATAATCATGAAGCCTGTACATTACAATCGTGTCTACAACACAGAACCAGTGTATACATATAGATTCCGAAGGGACACGACCGAACCATCGCGTCGTAACGGTTTACCCTTTCTGTACTAACTGCCATATTAACATAACATAACTTTATTACACAACACCCATACATACAATTATACCGACAACAATTGGCTGTTACGAATCGCCTTGTTATGTAATAATATTATGATTAAGGATTAATCGTATGTAACAAATAAGAATAAGTGCCGATAGAGATGAGTATCCATTGCTTAGACATTTTAATTACTCATCATAATAATCGTCATGATTATAATAAGTAAACATTATAATCATGAATTACTGATTATCCATGGATCGGCAGTGACACTCATTTATGGATCACAATAATGCCATTCTTGTATCTGATAATAAAACATATTGCTGTATGGATATATCCATACATGATATAATGTTCTGATGATGGAACATTATAACATGCATGCATATATTCATATATCAATGATTTGAATCATGGATGTGCCCATGTGCATTTAACAATAATGCTCAATATGGTGTACTTATGTATGATGGCCATGTATATGTGCATGTGTGTGTATATGTATATGCCTATGTATGTATGTATGTTGGTGCATGTATACATGTATGTGCAAATGAGTATGCATGTACATATATATGTATATGCACGTGTATATGTATGTATGTGTACGAGTATGCATGCAATTATATATGTACGTGCATATGTATGTATGTATGTGTATGGATGCACATGTAGGTGGTGATACATCATGAATGAGTGCACTACGGAAATGTCTCTAAAAATGCAGATGCAATGATGATAACTAACTACTATGCAGGTGATATATACATGACAAGTTATGTTTACTTTTCCTTGCCTTTTATTTACATGTTATGTTCTTTTGATCAAAATTAAGGGATATCACAAGCGCATATAAAATAAAGGAAGATCAATCATCAAACACAGCCTGTTAATCAATATCTCTGCCATTGAGATATTCTTCAGCCTATATATGCAGCGTGGATAAACAGTGTGTATCAGAGACAGCCATTCAGGTTATAAAAGCATAATTTATATTGCCACATCAAAAACAACATTTTTATTTATTGTATGCAACCTTCTTATTAGCTTTGAAGCGTATGCATTTGGAATTAAATATATTCAGGGTATGCTTTTGGAATTACCAATCAATTGCATTATAACTTGTGTATGCATCTGAAATTATTTTTTATTTGAATCATTATCCAGTATAAGCATTATTTATTTCATTGCACAAGTCTGCGATTTGGGATTATAAATCAGAGTTATATAATTGTTCAAGTTAGAATTGAGGAAATCACGTAGTGTCTCAAATCTTATTAAAAAGGGACATTACAATTGGTATCAGAACCACTTTTCTTGTCCAAAGATGAATGAGAAAACCACTTATCACTTATACCAGGAGAAAAACAAGACAGAAAGGAGTTCAAATGGGCGAAGAAGGAAATGTAGGAAGCAAGGTAGATCGTGTTAAGTGAACAAAGAGAGTTACAAAAGAAATTAACTCAATTTCTAGATGTTTTGACCTGCACCTCACTCAACCATACCACTGAAAACCATAAAGCATCAAATGGACGAAAAGAACAATCACAAAATGGTAGCCCAAAAAGGCAAAGCTCAAGACCAGGATTACCAAGGAAGAAGGATTCCTAGCAAGTCTAGAAGGGCCTTCTCACAACACATTCCAAATTAAAGGGCAGATTGAAGGAAAATACACAAGGGTACTCTTGGACAGCGGCTCTACACACAACTTCATTAGCCAGAAATGGGTTAAAGATCATTGCATACCTGAGCACAAGCACAAAGAACTCAACATAAGGTTAGGAAATGGAGCATCCATATGTAGCAACACTATGACTTCCATACTTACCTTGCGGATGAAAGACTACTCTTAGTTAGGCAAATGTCACAGTCTCAATCTTGGAAACATTGAGTTGATTCTTGGACTCCCTTGGATGAAACACATAGGACCTTTCAAACAAGACATCAACCAACAAACCTTCAAATTCAAGGATGAAGGAAAGTACTCCTTATATGGGTTGCAAGCTGGAAAAATCTTATCTAATAGAGATTCACAATCTTCTTACTCAATAAAGAACATACTCAACAAAGTATACCGAGGCAGCACCTCATCTGGATTCAAGGAGATACTCTCCCTACAAAACCAAGAACAAACACATCAGCCAAGGATTGAGATGAACAAAAAAAAAAAAGATGGGACATTCAGAATATGTATCAACTACAAAAGGTTGCTAATAAGATCTGAAAGGTCAAATGCTTGTGAGCAAGCATTTTTGGAGGGGAGACTTTGATATCCTGATAATTTAAAAATGTAAATAAATAGGCAAGGAAAGAAAGCATACCTTGTCTTTGTATGTAACATACATTTTCATATAGTTTAGAAATGATCTAGTGATAGATGGAGCTTGGCACTCACGTTAGGTTTTGTGTACACTTTTTGAATTATGCATTTTCCTGCACATTTAAATGTTATGGTGTGCTTGCAGCTGTTAATTGTCCCTTCTTTTATTTCAAACAAGGTTTTGGTCATGCCTTATTCCGGCAAGGATCAAGTGCCATTTCCTTCTCTTTGCTAAAAATTCCACAAACCCTAGCTATTTTAACAAGCGGGCAAGCCAAGTTTTAGAAACAGAATGATGCCTATGTTTTCACAAAACTAAATACATTACGCTTTTAATTGAAACTAGTCCTTCAAAACCCTATAAGACTACTGAAAACCTCTTTATCAATCCTATGTATCTGCAGATTACTGTTTCACTTGTAAAATCTGCTGTAAATGAATGCTAATTGAAGAAGCAATCTTCAGAATCTTTGTATTCCAGATTTTAGGGCATCCCAGACTATGGTGTGGTGCGTCAATACTTTGTCCATTTTGACTTATTTGACACATTTGACAAGGTTGAGGCCTGGAGCTTAATTTTTTGAAATTTCAAAGTTCTTCTCTAGTGGCCATTGGCATGCGCTTAGGTGTTTGTAACCATTTGTTGACTATATACATTTCTGTCCATCTAGGAATACAGAATTGCTCAATTCTATGGATTGCCCCTTGGTCTTTTTCGAAGTCTCAAACAAGCTTTTGGTCCTATCTTGTTATGGAATCCCTTCAGGGATCAATTGTCTTTTCCTTTGCGGAAAATCTCTCAAACTCTAATTGTTTTAACAAGTTGGCTAGTCAAGTTTTTGAATTGTTAAAAACTAAACCCTTCAATCAACTAAATAAACTCCCATTTTGATGGAAGTCAGTCCTGACTCCTTCAAGCCCAGAAGACTGCCAAAAACATCTTTAGCAATGCCATGCATCTGAAGATTGCTGTTTCACTTGCAAAATCTGGCATAAACAAATGTCAATTGAACAAGAAATCTTCAAAACCTTTTCTCTGAAGCTGCTGTAGAAATGCTTGGACGAATCACTGGTGTTGCTGCAGATGGGCCTGAAACATATATTTGAACTTTGACAAATAAGCTTGAAACTTTTCTTTTGCACCTGCATTGATCTCTACATAGTGATCTGTCATCTCGAAAATTGACACTATATTAAAAATTTTATGCTGGTACAACAACTTTCAAAACAAAAGTAATCTTTTTTAGGCCCTATTAAATATTTATGTGCTGCCTATCTCTTTATTTTGTCATTTTTATAAAGTAATCCTACATATATCTTTTTAGTATCTCATTTTATTAAAATATTGAAGGAAGTGTCATAAAGCAGACTTCAAATGTTCAAGCACTCGTTCTATGATTCATATTCTGTACATGCATCAAACTCTCAACATTTTTTGGGTGTAGGGTGGTATCTATGAAGTAACTCTGCAATGGTATACTAATTAGTCTCTAATTTTTGTGTGCGTTTCTTTGCAGGAAGTTTCCATTTTTCTCACTTGCATCAAACTTAATAATTTATTGATGTACACTGGTGTCTGTGAAGGAGCACCACAATGCTATAATAGTTAGCATTTTAATTTTTTGTGCATGTTTCTCTATAGGACACTTCTTATGAATCAAGTTCATATATGCCCAACAATCCCATGAAATTGCTTCAATTGAGCCATTTAGCAACTATAGTGAGATCACTTCAACCAGATCAGAGGCTGATTGGTGCTGCTGCTGATGATGAATTCCTAGATGAAAATTCAAGTGTGAATTGTAAGCAACTACTGCATAAATTTCTTCGTCCTGTTAACCAAGAAATAGTCACTCAAGACCAAGAATCAAGCACTAATCATGACAAGGTAAGTCTAATATTTTTGATGTGTCCATTTTTTCCTGTGCTTTTCTTTCAGATACAAGGATTGGTTCTGCTCCTTTTTTAATTCCAGATGTTAGTCATTGCTGGGTCTGTTTTTAAACATTTAGACTCTTGCTTTCTTTTGTTTGTCTGTTTTTATTACAATTTCAAATCTTTTGTTTTTCCGATTAACCTCTTGGGCTTCTGGCTTCATTTTGGATGGTGGATTAGTGCAGAAGATTATTAATAAAGTAATAAGTATGTAAATCTTTGAATAAGATCTAGATTCAGCATTTTGAATGTTCCTAATTTATTCAAAATATTTTAGTCCTTCGCTAATTGTTTATCAACTTTTGAAAGTACTTACTGTGTTCATTGGGTGCACATTGGAATCTTGAACTTAAGTAGCATGGGGAACACATTGGCCACTGGGCCATACAACATTTGATGTCGATGTACGCATTTGATAATCAAACTCCAGGTATGAATGTCTCTTTTTTCTGACGTGTGTTTGGGAATTGGGTGTGATTCTGGACTAAATGGACTAAATAATCATATTAGACTAATGTACTGAGCTTTAGACATAAGATAAGTTTGAGTAAACTATATAACTCTTGTGACACCAGATCCTCTTATAAATTGGCATCAATTAGTTAGTTTTTGGTCAAGAATGCTATTTAGAACATGCCACATACTGGCTGCACTATTTTTTTCTGTAGCATGTTTGGGTCATATTGGGGGTGTTTGTGGACTAAATGATCATATTAGACTAATATAATGAGCTTTAGACATAAGATAAATTTGAGTAAACTATATAACTGTTCTGATACTAGATTTTCTTTTAAATTGTCATCCTTAAAAAATAGGTAGTTTTTGGTTGAGAATGCTAATTGGAACGTGCCACAAACTGGCTGCACCACATAAACAGATTTTGCTCACTTCAAGGTTAGATATTTCTTGTCTAGAAAACAAGTTTTCAGTGTACTCTTAAAGAACTTATTTTAACTGATCTATAGCATAAACATTTATGGGTTTAACAATACAATGAAAATTTACAGTAACATGAATATTCAATTGATAATTGGGCTGGTGGTTTCTCCATATATATATATATATATATTTTTCTGTTTGCCGGTTGCCCCATCTTGGTTGTCCATTTCAAGCTTATTCTCCTTGAGAGACAAAATTGTAAACCAAGCAGAAAAGCAATAATCTGTGAAAAATTGCAATTATACCTGATTAATAGTGAATTGTGGAGCCAGCCATTTTTTTCCTGAAAAAATCCTGATTCATGAAAAATTGCTGACCCATTTTTTTCAATGATATTTTGCATTTAAATTGCATTGAAATCATGTTAAAATTGCTAAAAAAGGCAAAAAAAAGAAAAAATCATTGCAAAAACCCGTGAAACCCTATAAAAACTCCCGAAATTGCTGTATCACTCAGAATTAGTTTGCGACGGATTCAAAGTGCAGAATCGGTGTGGAAACAGTTTTTTATTTTGTCCCTTTTTCTTTCCAATCTTTGGAAAACCCTAAATTGAGGGACGAGAGGAACAATGGCAGTCATCAACCGAATTCTAAAGGGCTTCAATCATCCTAAATCACAAGGGGCTTATGACTCAAGCTCCTTGATGAATCTGCTCTAAACCCTAGCTTCGATATGACCCAAGCTCTCTGCATGCCCTGCCCCATGGATTCAGGTGTGAACAAGTATATAATTAATATTATACACTAATTTTAAAATTATAACTATTATGCACTATTATAGATGGGACTTTGATGGGGAACGAGGTAGCCCCTATAGTTTATAATTAATATTTTTGAGTAATTCTAATTCTAAAATTAATTTTCTTTTTTTGGTAAATTAATGGCTGTATATGGGGCAGCTCACATAGTATTATATAAAAAAAGTTTGCATCCTTGCTCATACAACATTCCAAAACCCAAAATGAGCTTCACTAAAATAAGCAACACGTGTGAGCAAAATGGTGTTCTCAAAGAGAACCACTTGGCATTCAAACTACAAACAAACAAATTCAGCTGATAGAAACAACAAAACCAAAAAGAGACTATTCAGTTGCAGGCATCTTCACCTTATCCATAGGCATGGTTTGGACTAGTCACTTGGCTCCCCCACTTCCCATTGACAAGTCACCAGTTCCATGGCTAGTCCTAGGTTGCTCAACTGTGATTGCATCCAAAATACCCTCTTTGATATCCACCCTAAAGTCATGCTCTTCATCCTTGATTTCCAAGCCTTCAGCGTGTTTGTATTCTTTTATCTAGTCGCCACCCTTATTCAATATCAAACCAAATAGATTCTTCAGGTAGATGACATTCCTCCTAATAGTGGGCTTTTTGCTTGCAAAAGCCTCTGAATCCCAAACAATGAGCATAGGTATTTTAGGCACATCTCTACCTTGGTGCTTGATCACAAAGTAGTCCCATGGATATGGGATCCTCAATTCTTTGTCCATGTTGGCCAACACGGGGTCCAACTCACCCAAGAAGGATTCTTTGAAAACCTTTTGACATAACAGCTTAGCCACAACCTTGGACTCACCCGCCAACAAAATGACCACCAAGAACACAGCAATGATGTTTGTTTTAACTTGGGAGTGATGGTTGGTTAACCAATTCATGCGAGTAACTGTTCACAACCTTGAGCCTTTTCTCTTTCACCTTGCCCAAAAAGGACATTTTCCTTTTGTCCAATATCAGCCTAATAGGGGAATCTATGAATGCTATAGGCGAAGATGAAAGCCAAAACAAATGAAGGAAAATTGGGGCCAAATTGGAGAAATAGAAACTCGCAAACTTCAAATAGAAATTTCATAATTACAAATTCATCCCAATCTATGAAAATCTCCTCGAGTCATATCACTACCAAGAATTAATTATTGCCAATGTAAGAGCATTCAAATGGCCATGACAAATACCCTTTGATAGCTTAAACTATCAATTAAAGGCCATGGAAAGGATGACATAACTAGTCGCTCCTGCCAAGGTATTGTCTTGACATGACTTATAATCATTGCATGATCACAAGTGAAGTTGGTGTCCAACTATGCTTTCGGCTATCCCTCTGCCACCATCTTCACATCGAACTGAAAACTTCCCAAAGTGGGAGCTATATGTGAATTAGAAACTCCACGTGGGCCCATCACTTGTCATGACCATCTTAGCCAAAACATTTGCCATGAAATACTTTTATATGAATTTTTCATGTCAATCATTGCTGCTACAAAGCCGAATAGAGTGTTGATCGAATAGAGGGATACCAAGCTTCATTTGATCGTCACACAGGTTTTCTTCCTCCATTGTGGCCCTCTTGGCCAAAATCTTCTTGGTCATTTCCCTCATGATACACGTGTTAGTTTGAAGTTTGGAAATGTTTGGATCAAATTCTGAATTGGGTTTAGCCATCAATCTAACTTCCAATTAGGTGCCTCCTTCCTTCTAATCACATTGATAGTTGAGCGAGTCCCCTTCTAAATGTAAATGACTAACCTTCACTTTCTCCTGGGGATTATTAGGAAGATCAGTCTTCCTAGTCCCATTAATGGGGGTTTAAAATTTTAATTATTATTGACAGTTAATATATCTTAATTGTTATATAATAAATTAAAAATTAAAAGAAATTCAAAATTTATAATGTATATATATATGTATGTAGGTAGATGTATATGTGTGTGATTTTTAATTTATAATTAAAATATTTAATTTTATTATTAACATGTCTCCAACTAAAGTAGTAGATGCAAGCTAGGTATTGCCAAAACTAGTGGCTCGCTAATCTTTTACTTCAACTAAACAAATGCCTTTTGTTAAATTGTACATGTAAGGGACTTACCAATTGCTATTATTGAATATAAAGCATGGGAATTGTGGAATATGATTTGATAAGCTTTCTCAAATATTGAACTGCCCCTATAAACATCTTTGCCTCAATCGCAATGAAAGTCTTGGATAACATTAAAATCCTAATAGTAGCTAGATTGTTGTTTGATAAATTCTGATCTCAGTTACTTCATAGACTTAGCTAATATTTGATGGCGGACTTGTTGTGAGGTTTTCACACCATCACCCCATTGCGAATGGGGACCTCGTCTTTTTGCCTTGCCCTTGTAGCACTAGATTTTTGGAGTGAGTTTGGTTTGTCTTTTCGGTCAAGATTAGATTACTTAGGGGTTGGGGTATCTAGGAGATTAAAAATCAGTCAAATCCTTGAATTGAGTCTAGGCTTGAGAGGGCTCAACAGGGCACAAAATGGCTATGTATAAGACAATGAGTTGTGTGAGGAATGATCCTTAGGGAAGGGCGAAGTCCGCCTTCCCTTGAGGATTCAAAATCCTCACCTACCCTTAATTTATGCCTAGCAAAATTGGAGTAAGCATAGACATCCCCCAAGATAGCATTGTCAAGAGAAAATGCATGAGAATGATGGAGTGAAGTTTAAGGTGGAGCATAGTCAAAATCCTTAGGCAAATTTGCCCCTTGCCTAGGATTTTATCCTCTCAGCAAGGAAATTTCTGTTGGCATTAACCGGTAAGGATGTAACCGATACATGGCAAAGAGGTGTTGTCATTGATGTCTAGGGATGCAAACATTGTTCAATCAGGAATAGCAGGAACAGTTGACAATAATAGGTTAGTACACAACTGCAGTGTACAAGAGAGACTGGTTAGGAGACCGGTGACACATAGTGAGCAAGGAGTACTATCTTTGTGACCTATAAAGTTCTAACCAATCATCGGAGCAACTAATAACCAAGGAAGGTAATTGAAGCATCCAGAACTGTGACCGATATAGTATATAACCGGAACCACAGACTCAAACCAATATAGACAAAGAAAGGGGGAGTGACAAGTAATGGCTTTGACCTGTACACTACCTAAGGATAAAAACCGATCACTGAGATTTCATCGAGATTGATGAATCGGTGAAAGTCATAGTCGACCAACACTTATGTGACTCTTTGACCGGTATTTGTTGCACAAAATCTGGAAGACTGTGTTATAAAGAAGATCGGTGCAAGGCACAATTGAAGGTTTTAATGCCAAAGATTATGGCATAAAAACATGAGAAAACATGGAGAGATCTCAAGCAAAGAAAAGTATGCGACACGCATCTGTCTTTTCCTTGTTGAAACAAAAAAAACATATGGCATGCATCTGATGTTTCTGCAGTGAACTGAGACTCAACTGGATGATGGATTTGTAGGAGATCTTTGTAGAGGTCGTCGCACATACAAAAAGTAGAAAGGACAAGAAGACTATTTATTCTTCAGCTTGTGAAGAATATCCTTTGCCTTCATTCTGCCAAGAAGAAAAAGAGTGAACCTGTACACAGAGAGAAGCTACGAAAAAGGTGAAAAGAAGAAGAGAAGAGTGTGCAAGGAAGCACAACAATTTGTGGAGAGCATACATGTGGTGCTTGGTGATGACTCTTAGTTGAGAAACACAACAATCTTATCAGGCTCAGTAAATCCATTTCAAGAAGATCAAACCCTCTATTGCTCTCTAACAATTGCAATAGCAAAATCTTAGTATTTGGGTGGACATTTACAGGTCCCTTGTATTAAATCCCTTAACCGGTTGATATCTGTGTAGATGTTTTAAGTCCTCTAATAGGGCAGGCTTTAACAAGCTTTATTTCTCAAATCCCTTAACCGGGTCACATCTAACAGTGTGTTTGTAATCCTTTAACAGGGAAGGCTCCTAACAGGGCGCACTTCAGAAGAGTGCAAAATTTGTGAGGTTTCCTCACACCGTGGTTTTCTCCCGAGTTGGGTTTCCACGTGATACATCTGTTCTGCTTAACAATTTTAGTTATATTATATCAGGTTGGTTTTTAAGTTTTAGTGGGTGCTGATTCACCCCTCCCCTCTCAGCATCAGTTGGGACCATCAATTGGTATCAGAGCGAGGTACCTTTTCTAAGCTGCTTAACCGCAATAGGGAAAAGATCTAATGATGAGAAAGGAAGGACCCAAGTTTTCTAAGGAAAATTTCATCTTATGGTGCAGCTAAATGAAGCTGTACATGAAAACCACCGAAGATCAATATTGGACTTGTGTAATCATTGATTACATTGAACCCACCGGTACCTTGACAACTGATCAACAAAAGATCAGTAGTGAACACACAACTACAATGGATATGATAGCAAGTATGCTACTTGATCATGTATATGCAGAGATTCAACATCTGACTATTGCTTGCAAATGTGGGCTAAGCTACAAACTGTGTATGGAGGTGACCCACATGTTCAAAGAGCAAAGGTAGAGAGCCTCAGAGGAAAATATGATGAGATGAGGATGAATGAAGGAGAAGACATTGAGAACTATAGCAATAGAATAAAAGAAGTGATGAACTCCATCAAAAGCGTTGGAGGAACATTGAGTGAGCAAGATGTGGTAAGCAAGATACTGAGGACGCTAAGGCCACAATATGCTATCAAGATCTCAACCATACAGGAGCTCCGATCAGTGAACGCGTCTCAAGTCACTCTTGACTCTCTTATTGGTAAGTTGACTGCTTTTGAATTGAGTAATTATGATAACACCTTACCCATGTTAGATGCTTCTTTTAAGTCCTCTGTGAATATTGCTTCCACTAAGAAAGGAAGAGAGACTGGTAATAGTTCTACCGGTAAGTCTGAAAATTTTATTGAAAATCTACTCTCAAAAGAACTAGAGCAGGATGAGTTTGAAGTGCTCATCGCAAGGAGATTTCCAAGAGAAAAAAGGAAGTACAAAGGGAAACTTCCACTAAAGTGCTTTTCTTGCAATAAGATAGGACACATTGCTGCAAGATGTCCAGAAAATGAAAATAAAGAAAAGTCTAACCGATTCAAGAACAAAGGAGTGGTACCTTGATGAGGAAGGTGTCACGGACAATGAATTTGAAGAATTAGGAGATGAAGAAATTGCCTTTGTTGCAATAAAAGAAGAAAGCACAGTGATAAGTGAAATGACACATATCTCAAGATCTCATCAATGTGACGACTGGATCATTGATAGTGGATGTGCTCGTCACACGACTGGTGACATGAACAAGTTCATCAACCTGAAGCGTAATGATGGTGGATTGGTGACTTTTGGTAACAATGCTACTTGTGCTATTAGAGGCAAAGGCTCTATAGCACTTGGCAATGAAGCTGTATGCGAAGATGTGTACAGGGTGGAAGGACTCATGTACAATCTAATGAGTGTGGCTCAACTAAACAACAAAGGATAGATGTTGGAGTTTGGGCAAGGTTCTTGTATTGTCAAGAATGAATCTGGAGCTCATATTGCCATCAGTAGACAGAGTAAAGGGAACCCGTTCTACCTAAACTCAACCGAGGGGGCTTGCCTCATTGTTACGACAAAAGGGGAGACAGAGAGAATCTGTCTCATGACAAAAGAGGACAATAGCTAGTTGTGGTACAAAAGACTTTGCCACATAAACTTTGACAGTATTGTCAAAGTAAGCAAGAAGTCAGTCAAAGGGCTTCCTAATATTACAAAGCCTGACAGGGCCATGTGCAAAGAATGTTAGTTAGGCAAACTGATAGGTACAAGCTTCAGCAGTAAGTCTTTTTTTGCTGAAAAAGTGTTGGATCTCGTTCACACAGACTTGTGTGAACCTATGAGGACGAAAAGATACTATGGAGAGAAGTATTTCATGCTCTTTGTAGACGGTTTTTCAAGGATGATGTGGACACTCTTTCTTAAAGAAAAATTAGAGGCCTTTCACATGTTGAAAATTTATAAGGCACGAGTGGAGAACGAGACTAGTAAAATCTTGAAGTGTCTGAGGTCAGATAGAGGAGGTGAGTACACCTCTCAAGAGTTCACTCAATACTATGAGGAACAGGAGATAAAAAGGCAAATGTCTGCATCGAGAACCCCTCAACAAAATGGAGTCGCTGAAAGAAGAAACAAGACTCTAATTGACTGTGCTAGAACTCTGATAATTCAGAAGGATCTTCCCCATCACTTCTGGAGAGAAGAAATCAACACCATTGTGTATACATTGAACTAGGTTCAAGTTAAGAAAGGAACCGGTAAGACTCCATACAAGTTGTGGTTTGGTCATACCCCAAGTGTAAGCTTTTCAGAGTTTTTGGTAGCAACTGTTACATCAGAAGAGATGTATACTCTGGGAAGTTTGAGCCAAAGAGAGAAGTAGGCATATTTTTTGGTTACTCTACCAAAAGTAAAGCTTACTAGTGTCTGAACAAGAGGACAGGAAAAATAGTGGAAAGTGCCAATGTAAAGATAGATGAATATTCAAAATCAAGGGAAAAGAACAGTCATGATGAATCAGACATTCACTAGGATCATGATGTTGATAATCATTTGGAATTCAGTGAAATGATTGTTGCTAATGAAGAACAGGTAAACAAACCCTTGGAGCAAGGTAATGTGCCTGAACCAGGAAGGGGTCGTAACATAAGAATGACTGAGGGTGATGAACAGGAAATTGTTCATGACCTCGTTGGAAATGTTGCTCAACCGGAAAATGAAGATCGTGACCATCGACCGGTTCTGCCAAGGTATGTCACATATCAGTCTATTGATAACATTATTGGTGACAAACATGCTAATATTTTGACCAGAAGAAAGGCTAGAGAAAGTATTTGCTTACTTTCCTAAATATAGAGCCCAAAACTACCAGAGAAGGTCCGGAGGATGATAACTGGGTCAAGGTGATGGAAGATGAGCTTGAGCAAATTGAAAAGAATGAAACATGGACTCTTGTTCCTAGACCACAGGACAAGAATATCATAGGGACCAAGTGGGAGTACAGAAACAAGCTAAATGAAGGAGAGGTGGTAAGGAACAAGAAAAGGCTAGTCTACAAAGGATATGCACATGAGGCAGGACTAGATTATGGAGAAACCTTTGCACTTGTGGCAAGACTAAGAGTAAGAATCCTACTTGCTTATGCTGCTCATAAAAAGTTCAAAGTATACCAGATGGATGTAAAGTCTGCATTTGTAAATGGTATATTGGAGGAGGAAGTGTACATAGAACAACTAGAAGGGTTCTCATCCACAGAGAAAAATGGTATGGTCTGTAAATTGAAGAAGGTACTCTATGGGCTGAAACAAGCCCCAAGGGCTTGGTATGAAAGGTTACATTCATACCTCCTGACTATAGGATTCACAAGAACAAGAGATAACAACAATATGTATCTCAAGACTGGTAAAGAAGGGAATTTGATTTTTGAAATATTTGTGGATGGTATCATCTTTGGAGGAGATCACAAAATGAACAAAGCCTTTGCTGAGGAGATGAAGAAAGAATTTGAAATGTCCATGGTTGGAGCTATAAAATTCTTCATTGGATTGCAAGTCCATCAGCTAAAAGAAAGTATTTTTATTTCTCAATTGAAGTATGTTAAGGAAATTCTTAAATCATTTGGGCTAGAAGAATCCAGACCGGTTGGCACACCAATGATAACTAATTGCAAGCTATCAAAAAAGGATGATGCTAAAGAAGTTAATGAGACATTGTATCGGTCAATGATTGGTAAGTTACAGTATGCTGTACATAGCAGACCTGATATTGCACATGCACTAGGCATTGTAGCCACATTCTCTACTAACCCAAAAGAGACACATTTAATTGCAGTGGAGAATCTTCATGTACTTAAAGGGTACTGAGGAAAATGGTCTATGGTTTCCTCACAAAGGAGGTTTCGAGATAAAAGTGTTCATTGATGCAGATTGGGCTGGTAACATTGATGATAGAAAGAGCACAAGCGGAGGTGCATTCCTTCTCGGAGGGAGGATTGTGTCTTGGACGAGCAAGAAGCATAACTGCATTTCACAGTCCACAACAAAAGCTGAATATGTTGTTGCAGCAATTAATTGTGCACAGGTGATCTAGATAAAAACAAATATTGGAAGGAATCCAAGAGCAGGTATCTGAACCAATTGCAATATACTGTGACAACACAAGTGCAATAAATATATCTAAGAATCCTGTCAAGCACTAAAAAAAAGCACATTGCTATAAAGCATGACTATCTAAGAGAGCACGTGCAAAATAAAGAAGTGAAATTGGAATATGTTCCCACGAAAGAACAAGTTGCTAACATATTCACAAAGCCTTTACCGAAGAGTACCTTTGAGTATCTCAGAGGTAAATTAGGGGTAGTGCCCCTTCTTGATCTTTAGTAAAAGAAAAAAGGTGTTCATCAATCCATTGAGCTTAAATAGAGGACTCAACCTCATCTTAATAGGATTGGTGACAAAGGATTGTTGCTCGAAGGGGGAGCAAATTTCAAAAAAAGGTAGTCACTTGACTAGCCTTTGGCATTATTGTCAAAGGGGGAGATTATGACCGATGAAGGATGTGGACTGGTAAGGTGTGTTTTGCCATCAATGCCGAAGGGGGAGATTGTTGGCATTAACCAGTAAGGATGTAACTGGTACATGGCAAAGAGGTGTTGTCATTGATGTCTAGGGATGCAAACATTGTTCAATCAGGAACAACAAGAACATTTGACAATAATAGGTTAGTACATAGGTGCAGTGTACAAGAGAGACTAGTTAGGAGACCAGTGACATATAGTGAGTAAGAAGGAGTACTGTCTCTGTGACCGATAAAGTTCTAACCGATCATCAGAGCAACCGGTAACCAAGGGAGGTAATCGGAGCATCCAGAATTGTGACCGATATAGTATATAACCAGAACCACAGACTCAAACTGGTATAGATAGAGAAAGGGGGAGTGACAAGTAATGGCTTTGACCTATACACTACCTTAGGATAAAAACCGATTAGTGAGATATCATCGAGATTGAAAAGTCACAGTCGACCAACACTTATATGACTCTTTGACTAGGATTTGTTGCACAAAATCCGGAAGACTTTCTGTTATAAAGATCGGTGCAGGGCACAGTTGAAGGTTTTAATGCTAAAGATTATGCCATTAAAACATGAGAAAACATGGAGAGATCTCAAGCAAAGGAACTTGTGCGGCACAAATCTGTCTTTTCCTTATTAAAATAGAAAAAACATATGAAATGCATTTGATGTTTCTGCAGTGAACTGAGAATGAAGTGGATGATGGATCTGTAGATCTTTGTGGAGGTTGCACATGCAAAAAGAAGAAAGGGCAGAAAGACTATTTATTCTTTGGTCAGTGAAGAATATCCATTGCCTTCATTCTGCCAAGAAGAAAAAGAGTGAACCTGTACACTGAGAGAAGCTATGAAAAAGGTGAAAAGAAGAAGAGAAGAGTGTGCAAGGAAGCACAAAAATATATGGAGAGCATACTTGTAGTGCCTAGTGATGACTCTTAGTTGAAAAAGGCAGCGATCTTATTAGACTCAGTAAGGCCATTTCAAGAAGATCAAACCCTCTATTGCTCTCTAACAATTGCAATAGCAAAATCCTAGTATTTGGGTGGAGATATGCAGGTCCCTTATATTAAATCCCTTAACCAGGCGACATCTGTGTACATGTTTTAAGTCCTCTAACAAGGCAGGCTTTAACAAGCCTTATTTCTCAAATCCCTTAACAGGGTCGCATCTAACAATACGTTTGTAATCCTTTAACAAGGAAGGCTCCAAATGGGGCGCACTTCAGAAAAGTGCAAAATTTGTGAGGTTTCCTCACACCGTGGTTTTCTGCTAATTTGGGTTTCCACGTGATACATCTGGTGTTGTCTATTGCTTTAATTTTGTGATAGCTATTTCCATGATAGAATCTATTCTGCTTGACAGTTTTAGTTATATTATATCAGATTGGTTTTTAAGTTTTAGTGGGTGCCGATTCACCCCTCCCCTCTCATCATCGGTTGGGACCATCAATTTCTGCCCCCTAGAGGGAGGGCAATTCAAAGTCCTTTGAGGTATATTGCAAATAAAGATGATTGGAAGTAAAGTTAGAAATTAGATGGCGAAGTAAGAGAGGATTGAGTATCTAAATGTTTCGTTTTGAAACATTGGGTGTTTGATTCTACATGTTGTAGGGGAATAAAACTCACATCAATAAAAAATGTCACTAGGAGGGCTGATTGTAGTTCTCTCAAGAAGTTGTCAGCAATTAAAAATGATGAAATATGGGGCTTTCCCAACCACAACAACCTCAAAGGAACTGGGAATCATACCAAGACAACATCATACTAACATTTCATTCCTTCGCTTGGAACCAAAGGATAAGTGGCGCGAGCACCTGCACATTGCTGATATCTTAGACGAAGAGGAAGAGAGGGCCCAAAGGATCGAAAGGGAAGTCCAAGAAAGGCTAGACCGTGAGAGACAAAATTGAAGGACGACAAAGGATGGTTCTTCCTAAGATCACAACAGCCTAGAGCAACTTGGGGAACACTTCAAGATCATATTATAGCCACTTTGCTCTCAACTGCTTGGGAAGAAAGGGAAAAGAACAAAGAGTATTTGGATACTATTGACGTGTTGAACCAAGAGGAAAAGAAAGCACGAGCGACCGAAAGGAGAATTCAAAAGAGGTTGGAAGGCCAAAGAGAAATTTAAAGAAAGCTTGAGAGAGAGAAAAGTACAAAGATTGGCCCAATCAAATCTTGAGGAAGATCAAAATTGAACACAAAGCTAGATAAGAGGATTGGATCTTTCTCTCTAGAAAGACTCAAAAGACTACAATCAAAAAGAAAACAAAGAATATTAAGGTCAACACCACATCAAGAGGAAGAATTGGTAGAGTTGTGATTTCAAAAGAAAGGAAGAAATCACTGGGTAGAAAATACTGTGAATTGGGCAAGTTCTTTGAGTAGTCCAATTCAAGTCACTCAAGCTCAAGCTACTCATGTTCAAACAGTTCAACCAACTCAAGTAGCGATGGTGTAGCCTGCACCATGGACTCAAAAACAATGCTTCACCTCTCACATTCAATCAGTATAATGATCTACCTAAGAATCCTTAACACTTTTGCTCCAGGTTCTATGTGAATGATCCTAATAAAAAGTAGAAGAGCACATCAAGATCTTTTAGGATGCATTATGCAATAGAAGGATTCAACATGATGTAGCATGTAGGCTCTTCCCTCCACTCTTTGGGAGATCAAGCTTTCTATTGGTTTGTGCACTTGCCAAATTCATCTATAAGTGGATGGGATCAATTGAAGACAACATTCTTTGGGAAATTCGGCATCCCCATCACTCCATTGGATTTGTACAAACAATTTGTAGATATTAGGAGGCAAGAGCAAGAGCCCACTAGTTCATTCAACAATCGTTTCCACAAAGCATACACACGATTGCAAGCTCCTTACATTGTTCAGAATGTAGGTGCATTGGAGATGTACTACAATGCCTTGGATTTTCAAACATCCATGTTCACAAGAGCCTCTCATCTTGCCACAACCAATTTGAACGAGGCCTATTCTAGAGTGATGGAAGTGAGCAAGCAAGTGAAACAGCATGTATCAAGACCTATGATGAATATTGGATTACCAAACAACCAAGTTCTACAACTCACATACCAAGCTCCATCAAATCAATTGGTGTTGCATCCAGGGGCTCCATTATCTCAAGCACCTTCAACAATGCTTGTATATCTTCAAGGTGCAAGTACATCTACAAGAACACAAGAAGAGAAAGATGAGACGAGGGAGTTAGTTGAACAAGTTAAGAAACTATCGAGGTCACCTACTTGAGAAATCAAAACAATCAATTAAAAAGCATGCCAAGGTGGCTATCAAGGCAATTATCAAGGAAATTACTAAGGGAACTATCAAAGAAACAATCAAGACAATAATTATCAAAGAGGTAACCAAGATGGTGGGTACCAAAGGAATAACCAAGGAGGAAATTTTCAAGGTGGTGCTCAATTAAGCAATCAAGGGTACAACAATAATCAAAAGAGGACTTGGAGTACATATCCTACCAATGGCAATGTGGTGTCGCCACTTGACAACCTACCAGCTACTAAGAATAGATCAATAGATAAGATATTTCTAGCTGAAGTAGCACTATCAACATGGTGTAGGATACATGAGACAAATCAACACTTGGAGCTACAATGTCCAGAATTCAAGAAATCTACAAATGTATTCCAAAAGGTGGTAGATGAGTCAGTAAATCAAGAAAATCCTCTAGTAATAGGACTTGAAATTGTCCCAACTACAAGATATGATCAATGCTTAACCTTTGAAGAGTTTTCTTTCCCTCCTAAATTTTATGAAGAGCATGTTGGGAGGTTTCCACTAGCATCAACCAGTGGTCTAGTGGAGACTCCACATGTAGAGTTTCCACCAGACCCAAATGAACCCATGAGAGGAGGCTATGTTTTTCCACCATTCAACAATAGTGTTCGAGTTCAAGGCACAAATGAGGTACAAGCATTTCAATAGTCGCAGGTGAATGGACCAAGGGTTTATCAAAGGACCAATAGGAATAATGAGCCCTTGACTTCATCCATTCCCCCCAAAAACTTAAACGCACTTCCTCATCCAAATGTGAGTAATGTGCCTGGCTATCTGAAGGATTCTCCTGAATATAGACAAGGCAATAACAATAATAAAAATACTAGCAACATGCAAAGAAATAGTGGTATTTAAGGTGCCTACAAGGAACAAGTAGCTGGTAATCTTCCAAGCGGTGATGAATTGAAGAAATTGGGACGTGTGACTGAAGAATTGAGGAAAGTCAAGATACATTTTCCATTTTTTTGAGTTGATGAAAGTGACAAAGATAAGGGATGTATTCCTGAATAGTTAAAAAGATAATAAAAATCAGGGATCCTATGGTCAAAACTTGACAAACACTTCGCAAGGAGCAAGGACTGCCCAAAATACTTACAATATAGCCCAGAATACCAACTTAACACGAAGTGTTTCATGTGATGATCAAAGTACATTTGACAAATCAGGAATCATCACATTCAGTTTATGTAGCTCAAAGTGCTCCAAACTCAAAGCAAGATTCAGCTAAGGCTGGAAGAGATGCCAAAGAACAATCAACGACAAAGGTAGAAGAGGTTAGAAAACTGACGCAGGTTGGAACAAAGCTCAAGCTTGGATTTAACACCCCAATTGTGTTTTACCAAAGGAAAGATGAGCCAACTCCATTTTTACTATCAATAAGTATTTTTGGAAAGTTACTACACAATTGTTTAATTGATTCGGGAGCATCAAGTAATGTCATGCCTTTAGCCATTTGTAATAGATTGGGAACTATCCCTACAGATACAAACAAGAAGGTTACACAAATGGATAGGACATAAGTACCAGTTGTGGGAGAATAGAACAACGTCCATATGCAGTTGGCTTCTAACCCTAGGATGGAGCAACATATTGACATCAGTTGTAGATATTCCAGATGGTTATGGCTTACTTTTTGGCAGAGATTGGTTATGTGGTTACTGATTTATCACATATGTGGTTGCCATGGAGAGGGATTCTTAATCAAATCAGGATTGAAAGCACCCCAAGGTTGAAGTTGACTATCATTGAGTATGGAGAAGAAAATGAGATATTATTTGCTAAGACAGATTTGGGTCTCTACCAACCTAGGAATCAAGAGGTCTTGATGTTGCACACTTCAAGTGGTGAGAAAGGGAAAGACTTATCAAAGAGTCAAAGCTCGACCGAGATGTTCATAGAAAGTGATCAACGATTCTGATCAGATGAAGGAGAAGGAATGTTTGAAAATTTTAGAAACGTCGCGTTGAGAATTGTGAGGAAAAGCATGGAATTGGGTAGTCAAACTTCAGTGAGAGACCTACTGCCCAATTGGTGCAAAATTCACAATGCATTTCATTTAGAGTTGTCTTGCTCCATGTGCAACATTGCAATAGAACAGGTTGAGAAAAAGATTCCAGGAGCATTGAGGAAAGAGGATCTGCTAGAGAATTAGAACAATAAGTTGAAACGGGGGGATATGCCTCCACTTGAAGATGTAGTCGAAAGTAGTAAAATGGGAGAAGAGAGAAATCAAGATTGACTCACTGTAGAGAATGGAAAAAGAAAGGTGGAAGAGAAATCCAATCCACCAAAAGAAGCCCAAAAGGGACATCAAGAAGATAATCAAGTGTGGACTTTGAGGTTTGATGGTTCCAAAACTAAAAGAGGATCAGGGGCTAGATATAAACTTACCAGTCCAATAGGAGAGACATATTTGGCAACACATAGATTGCAATTCCCTTGCACTAATAACATGGTCGAAATGAAGTGCTAGTTTTAGTTTATTGTGTGCCATCAACAAAGGAGCGAAGGTAATTCATGTTTTTGGAGATTCAAACTTGGTGGTATGCCAAATTTGAAAGAGATATGCATGCCGTGATAGGAGATTAACAAGATATCGAAATAGTTATGGGATCTACTTGAGAGTTTTGATGCTTTTGGAATCAAGTTTGGATATAGATCTTGCAACAAAGTTGTGAATGCTCTAGCGCAGGCAACAAGTTCATTGGAACCACTCACGCTAGAAGGATTGAAGAAATTTAGAGGGGAACTTGCATCAGTACCCTCAGTGCTAGACAATGTAACCAATTTTCAGATTTTTGATGATGATAAACATATATTAGATTTCTTGACAAACTCAAGTGTCTTCATAGCTCAAATAATTGATGATGATGAGATTGAAGAAGTAGAAATCGATCCAGATAGAATTATGAACTTGAAAACTAATATTATCCTGAAGGGGATGATCCAATTGGAAAGGATGTTTGATGTGGACCAATTTAGTAAGATCAAGTATCAACCCACATGAGGGGATGAATGTGAGAAGGTAAACTAGGAACAAAAGAAGACCCAAAGATTCTGGACATTGGGAAGGTTTGCACTCATAAGGAGAGAGAAGGCAATCTTAGGCTAATGAGATAATTTCTAGATGTGATAGCATGGGGCTATGATGATTTTAAAACTTATGATCCCTCCCTCATCATGGATACCATACCATTGAAGGAAGGAAGGAAGCCATTCAGACAATGATAGAGGCCTATCAACCCTTTGTTGGAGCCATTAATCTATCAGGAGGTGAAGAAATTGCTAACAAAAATATATTTCTAGTGTGACATTCGACATGGGTCGCCAATTTGGTCTGAGTTCAAAAGAAGAATGGAGAGATAAGGTTATGTGTTGATTTTTGAAACTTGAACAAGGCATCAGAGGACAACTATCCATTGCCATCTTTGGATGAATTATTGCAAATCATGAATGGGTCACAGATGATGACATTTATAGATGGATATTCTGGATATAATCAAGTCATAGTTTAAGAAGAAGATAGGTTGAAGATGGCTTTCACCACCAAGTGATCTGTAACCTAGGTTGTTAAAGTTTTACCAACTTAATCCAATTACAGATTTAATTCTTTGATCCAGGCAGTAATTGTTTGGTTATGTATTTGTAGGCATGTAGTAAACAATAAATAAAAGTTGGATGTTTAGGTTTGGTTAAAGTATATTTAATCAATTTCTGTTAGTAGTAATTAGTGGTTCGGTTAATAATAATTAGTTGGAAACGGTTGGTCTCGAACCAACCTATGGCTCTTTATAAGAGAGTTCAGCATCGTATTGTAAAGACATCTTTTTTGGAGACTGAATAGATATGAATGGCAATACGAAGACATTAATTATAATTGCTACTGTTCTGCTGGTTATATAGTGTTCACTTATGTTTTATCTGTGCTCAGTTATTATTTCATTCGTATCCAATTCCATAGTTCTGTATTAGTGTAGTTAGGAAAAGCATATCGGCATTAAACATTTTGGTGCCGCTGCCGGGGAACAAACCCAGGTCACCCGTGTGACAGGCGGGAATACTCACTACTATACTGTTTAATGCGTATCGGCATTAAACAGTATTTAACCGTTGAAATTACAAGAAAGAGTTATAGTTTAAACCTACATTACTGGATTCGAACCTTGGACCCACGAATCGGATCCGGGTTTGGATTCATGGACAGATCTACGCCGAGTCCAAGTAGGGTCCATGTCTGGACCTATGGGTCCGTCCGAATCCGCGGGCCCGTGTATCTAGACGGACCCATAGGTCCAGAAACAGACCCTACCTAGATCAAGCGCGGACCTAGGGGGATCCATCATGAACCCTTGAGGATCTCGTGCGGATCCACTTGAATCCCCAGCCTATGAAGGCATAAAGTGGGTCCAAACCACTTAAACCGCATTGGGTTCTTTTGATGTGAGTTTCCAATTATCTAGTTCAGGGGTGGGAGGATTTATACAAATATAACATTTAAGTATTTATATTGTCATGATGTTTGAGATAGGTTCTAGCTTCATAGGAGTTAGGATGCTTATTCTAGATTTTGGGGGTTTTCGAAAAATTCCAGACTTAGCCAAATTTCAGGATTCAGCAAGCCTTCAGTAGGGTTACCTCCCACAATCCATCATGACTTTCTAAGGTCAAATTGAAGCTGGCAAAATGATTCTCAAAGGGTTTTAACTCGTTTTATCACAAATCACTTGGTTTCGACCCCATCTCTATGACAAACCTAGCTTAGCTCTCGCCCAAATCCTAGACAGACATGACTTCCCAACAAGCCAAAATCACTCAAACCTCATTTGGCGGACCTAAGGACTTGAAAACACCCACCAACAAAGACTACCTAAAACCTAGCTATGAAGACTTTGACATTTGGCATTGATCAATGATCAAGCATCATAGATTTATACTATGAAATGATTTAGTTTTACAATTATGTATATTTCTCTTATTTTTTTGTATATTTAATGCAGATATATATATATACACACGAACCCATACGAATCATAATGGGAAATTTTTTTTCATGAATCCACGAACCGGATTCTCGAACCCGAATCCGTCCCCGAACCGAACCGGCAACTTAGCTTTAAACACTTAAATCAACTCTGTTTAATAACATAAAAGAGAGAACAATAAAACTGAAAGAAGTTTGAGAAGAGAGAGATAGAAGAGAAATGCAAACACTTGATAACGGAGTTTGTCCACTTAATTAATGCTGCCAAGAAAAATGCCTTATTACAACATCCTAGCTTTAACCCTGTTCACAGCCTCTTCTATGCACTTGAAGACAATACACAACGCCTTTGTGCTTACAAAATGTCTCACAATTTTCTCCTCCAAAATTACAATAATTCTCCCAAAAACTTCTCCAAACTGGAATTACAGACAATTTCTCCAAGACTAATTGTCCATCTTCAACTCCTCCGCTTTTTATACATAAACTTTCCCTTATTTGGTTAAAAATCAAATAACAAATTTACAACTTGAAATATCCCAAATGGATATTTGCTCTGCTGCTGCTATAATTTTTAATTAAATAAATTATATTTTCCTGTAGATTTTTTGTGATCTTATAGAGCTAGACAGAAGTTGCAGAAGACTGTTGTTTCTATTTTTACTTTTTTAGAATATAGGTATTACAATTAATAAATAACAATAACTTATGAAATAGAAGTGATAAGAAATCATATGCAGCAATACATACTAATCTGGAAATGATTCTAAACCATACCAGCAGAGTCTGATTTATTTCAGAATAGTACCAATACAGATATACTTTAAACAAGGTTGATACTAGCTGAAGATGGGAACCAGCTACAGCCAAACAAGTCCCAATGATAAAGACCAATCTGCTGCAATAAAACAACTCCAGTCTGCTGCAATAAAACACCCCTGAATTCCTCACGTGAGCTGTTGCAAGGAAACGCCAAGCTGAACCAAAGTGGCCGCCTTTCCTGAAAATCCACTGCCTGCAAAGTGTGAATGCAATAATAGAAATCAATCCTCTGCCTTAATCAAATTGTATGCATAAGAACCTTCAAACCTAATCTTGTTTAGGGCTATGTCCCAACAAATCTGCTCTCAGCACTAGGGTTTGCGTCCTAGGTGAGGAATGCTCTTCCAGAGCAATGACACCCAAAATAGGTTGACAAAATGATAAAAGATACTCACCTTTAGGTTGCCTTCTTATATCCCCTCTCCAAGGCAATTCAAACCCTAAAAGAACCCTAAAGTGGAATACATTTGAACTTTATAATATAACATTATTTTCCCCAATAATGGCGTCCAAATAGAAAGAAATCATTATTTAACATTATTTACTATCTCCTACAATCAAAGAACTGCGTCCTAAAATCAAGGAATTGCTCTCAACTGATCTACTACTGCCTATAACACCAAATCCGGATGCTGAAAACCCTGACTGAGTCCCTAATCACCAGTGCCAGCCTACGAGACTCCATCATAGGCTAACTCTCATGTCACTGCTAGACAGAGCTAAAGAGGGGACATGACAGTCCTCCCCTCTTGGAGATGCTTGCCCACAAGCAACTACAAAGCTGGATGCTGCAAAATAGTCTCACACTCCCAAGTGGTGTCCTCTATAGGGAGACCTCTCCAGCGAATCAAATACTCTCGAATCACCCTGCTTCTCAGCTGGCGTTCCCTCTCTTCCAAGATCTCCTCAAGAACCAATGTCAGCTTACCTTCCTCATCCAAGGGAGGTAGATTTGGAGATGGTATAATATGTTGTCCCAGTGCCTTTTTCAGACACGACACATGGAACACATTATGAATCCTACTGCTAGGTGGTAATCCAATCTCATACGCAACCTCTCCAACATGCCTGATAATCGTGTATGGTCCATAAAAATGAGGATTGAGCTTCTCAACTCCACCCCTTTTAAGGATTCTCTGCCGGTAGGGCTGTAGTCGTAGGTAAACCATATCCCCCACCTCAAATATTCTCTCAATCATGTGTCGATCAGCGTAGACCTTCTGCTGATTTTGTGCCTGCTGAAGATTCTCTCTGAGAGATCTCATGATGTCCTAGTTTTCTTGCACCCAATCCTGTGCCAAAGGAACCCTGTTGTCACTAATCGCCCGATCAACAAAAGATAGAGCATCATAACCATAGAGGGCCCTAAATGGAGTTATAGCAATCGACATATGATACGTAGTATTATAACAATACTCGCCCAAGTGCAACCAACGCACCCATGTCCTCTGCTGCCCCAACACAACTGCGTAAATACCCTTCAACCCATTTATTAACAATCTCGGTCTGCCCATCTATCTGTGGGTGGTAGCTGGTACTAGGTGTCAATTCCATACCTGTGAGCCTGAAAAGTTCTTGCCAAAAAGAACTCATGAACCTGCTGTCCCTGTCACTCACTATGGTCTTGGGAAGACCATGTAGCCTAAACACCTTTCTGAAAAATAACTCTACTACCTGAGATGCTGTGAAGTCAATTGCAATAGGAAAGAAGTGGGCATATTTAGTCAACCTGTCACCTACCACATATATGCAGTCTTTCCCTTGTACTCGAGGAAGACTTGTAATGAAATCCATGGAGATTCCTGTCCACTTCTGTTCCGGTATGGGTAAGGGCTGCAATAAACCACCAAGGTGAGTTTGCTCAGACTTATTCTGTTGGCAGGTCATACACTCCCGAACATGACGTAGAACGTCATCCTTGAGACCCTTCCAAGAGAATCTCTTCCGAACTGCCTTGTAAGTCTTACTATACCCTGGATGCCCTACTGAAGGAGTATCACGATAGGCCTGCAGAATCTGTTCCTTCAGCTGAGAACCAGGAACAAGGACTCTACCTTTGTAATAGATGACATCATCTACTACGCTGTACCTATCATCTGAAACCAATCCATCCATGACCTCACATGCATGCTAATCTTTGGAGTATTCAACTAAAAGTTGAGCTTTCCAATTTGCTAAAATCTCACTCAATGAACATAGGGTGGCGACTGAGGGTTTCTTGGAAAGTGCATCACCAATGGTATTGTTCTTGCCCTTAATGAACTCGATGTCAAAGTCATAAGCCTGGATCTTGCTCACCCATTTTTGTTGTGTATCATTGAGTTCTGTTTGATCAAGGAAGTATTTGAGATTGTTGTGGTCCATTCTTACCATGAATTTATTGCCAACAATATACTGTCTGAACTTGGCTAATGCATGCATGATAGCCAACATTTGTCATATGTGGAATACAACCTCTCATTATCCCACAACTTCCTACTCTCATAGGCAATGGGGTGCCCGTTCTGGATCAAAACCGCTCCTATGCCCACACTTGAAGCATCACACTCAAGCACAAATGGCTGCGAGAAGTCAGGAAGTGCCAAAATTGGACAAGTACTCATAACCTCCTTGAGTCTCTCAAAGACCCCCTGTGCCTGTTCTGTCCATCTGAAAGCTCCTTTCTTTGTGAGGTCCGTCAGTGGTGCTGCCAACTGAGAGAAATCCCTCACAAATCTCCTGTAATAAGCACACAAACCAAGGAATCCACGCAACTCAATAATGTTTTGAGGGCAGGGTCAGTATCGAATCGCCTAAATTTTCTCCTACTGCACCTTCACTCCATCAGCACCGATCACATGTCCGAAATATAAAACCTCTCTAAGTCCAAATTCACAATTAGCAAATAGAGACCGACTTTCCATGATGCTAGGTACCTCCACATGTCCGAGATGGTCCTCCCAAGTACGGCTGTAAATCAAAATATCATCAAAGGATACCAGCACCAATTTCCTCAACTGCTTGTTGAAGATGTGGTTCATGCATGATTGGAAGGTGGCCGGTGCATAGGTAAGGCCAAAAGGCATTACCAAGAACTCATAATGTCCATAGTGGCAGCAGAAAGTAGTCTTGTGTACATCCTCCGATCGTACACGAATCTGATGATAACTTGAACGAAGATCAATCTTAGAGAAGTAGACAGCCCCATGAAGCTCATCTAACAACTCATCAATTCATGGGATCGGATATTTGTTCTTGATTGTCTTTTTGTTCAGTGCTATGTGTCTTCTTGACAAGTACCACAGAAGAAGCAAAGGGGCTAGAGTTGGGGCGTATGAAGCCCATGTCCAACAACTCATGAATGGTCTTCTCAATCTCATCCTTGTATGCCCTAGGATGACGATAGGGGGTGGTGATTACTGGTTTAGCTCCATCCTCCATCTCTATCCCATGCTCAAACCCTCTATCCGGAGGTACACCAGGAGGTATGTCACCAAAAATTCTGCCATGTCAGTCCATTATTGATTGAATATCAACATGAAATGCCTTGCCATCTTGAGGAGTAGGTATTTTGGAATTCACAAAACGTGTAGCCCAAATCATATCATCGTGTCTAATAATAGACTCCATCCTGCGAGAAGTCACCTCCTTAGGTCCACCGTCTGAAGCTGCTCTCAAGATCACCTTCTTCTCACCAAACAGAAACTCTAACTGCATGCGGTGGTGATCAATAATATACCTTCCAATACTCTGTAGCCACTGCATACCCAAAATAACATCATAATCCTCTAGGGGTAGAATATAGAAGTCATCTGTCAAGGTAAAATCCCCCATCTGGATGCTAAGCAGTGAGATCCTCCTAGTGCAACCCAAAACTGCACCATCTACAACCTTTACTCCAAAACCATCTAATACCTTAGACTGCAGCCCACGTTTCTCAACCAATTTCTAATCAATAAAGTTATGTGTGGCTCCTGTATCGACCAAGCTCATGACTCGCTAGCCTTGTAATGTACCTTTCAGCCGAAAGGCATGGAATCTGGGATAACCAGATAAGGTAGCCATAGTCACTTTGGCTGCCGCCAAGGACTCAGGTATGTCCAACTCCAATTGTGGTTGCTCCTGATGAGTCTCCTCAGGGATGTCCTCAGTTTCAATGTCTGGTATGTCCTCATCTCCATACTCAGATGTCACCTCAATCAAATGAACCCCGCCCTTTCCCATACAACAGTGCCCTGGCTCCTAAGGTTCTTTGCATGAAAAGCATAGTTTCTTCCTCAAATCATTCCGTGTCTTTGGGTCCATCCTAGGAGGTCTAGCTGACTGACCATCCCTAAGCTGTGAGGTGTTGGCCTTTTGTGGAGGCCATGAATCTCTGAATGGCGTCTTATCAAATTGATAAGTAGGAGTGATGTCCAGTCTCAATGTCACATCAATAGCATCCTTAAGAGTGGCCGGATGGAAAGCGCAAACCAATCCTTTAAGCCTGTCCTACAATCCCTCAATGAATAGCATCACACTACGCTTCTGGGGCATATCAAGTACCATAACTGCAATGTGTAGGAACTCATTAACATATGCCTTTGCATGTCCAGTTTGTCTAAGATGCGCCAACTCTCTATAGTAAAGCTCGGTATCCTTCCGGTCAAACTGGGTAATGAGCCGCTTAGTGAACTCAACATAAGAATGAATCAAGGCATGATCCTGGGTAACCAAACCATGGTGCCACCAGTCATAGGAAACCCCATCTAAATGTAATACAAAAAACTGTATAGCCTCTCTCTCTAGCATGGGTTGTAAGGATAAATAAATGTCTAGCTTGTGTACCCAAGCTCATGCACTCGAATCACTAGTGCCATCATAAGTAGCCAGTGAGATCTTCTTAGTAGCTCTAATAAGATCATTGTTTTGTTGTGGCCTATAGCCTCTGTCTCCTCTGAACTTGGCAGTATCCCTGCGCTGTGAACAATACTAGGGAAGAGGGAAAACATCCCTAACCTCTGGGGGTAGAGCTCTCCACTCAGCTGTGGCTACCATGATGGATTCCTGGAATCCCATCTCGGGTGGATCTACTTGTGTTGGCCGCTCACCAGGTAAAAACTGTGGAAGCAAGGGTCTATCCATAGTACGTATATGGGGTCGTTCCTGTCTTTGGGAATGAAGGGAGCTCCCAACCGACACATGGGATCTATGACTTCCAGCAACTGACATAGATCTGTTGTGTCCCTGCCTACCTCTTCGCCTATCCAACTCCATCCGCTCCAAATTTTCTTGTAACCTCTCAAGCATCTAGACTATTATAGGCTGAGTAGTGATGAGAGTCCTCATCAAGTCTCTTTCATCCTCATTAGTGATGTTCTGTTTGTTTCCTCCCTGTTCATCTGCCATAGTATTTCCTTGTTCAGTTCCAAAACCTCACTCAAGTTGAGCTCTCCCGCGTGTGTAAAACTTGTGTATCTCAGCTCTTGGATGCTTAGATTTGTAATCAAATCCATAGGTTGGCAAGATCTGGCTCTGATACCACTGAAATATCCCAAATGGATATTTGCTCGGCTGCTGCTATATTTTTTAATTAAATAAATTATATTTTCTTGTAGATTTTTTGTGATCTTATAGAGCTAGACAGAAGTTGTAGAAAATTGTTGTTTCTTTTTGTATTTTTCAGAATATAGGTATTACAATGAATAAATAACAGTAACTTATGAAATAGAAGTGATAAGAATCATATGCAACAATACATACTAATCTGGAAATGATTCTAAACCATACTAGCAGAGTCTGATTTATTTTAGAATAGTACCAATACATATGTACTTCAAACAAGGTCGACGCTAGTTGAAGATGGGAACCAGCTATAGCCAAACAAGTCCCAATGATAAAGACCAATCTGCTGCAATAAAACAACTCCAGTTTGCTGCAATAAAATGCCAAGCTGAACCAAAGTGGCCGCCTTTCCTGAAAATCCACTGCATGCAAAGTGTGAATGCAATAATAGAAATCGATCCTCTACCTTGATCAAACTGTATGCATAAGAACCTTCGAACCTAATCTTGTTGAGGGCTACGTCCCAACAAATCTGCTCTCAGCACTAGGGTTTGCATCCTAGGTGAGGAATGCTCTTCTAGAGCAATGGCACTCAAAATAGGTTGACAAAATGATAAAAGATACTCACCTTTAGGTTGCCTTCTCCTTATATTCCCTCTCCAAGGCAATTCAAACCCTAAAAGAACCCTACAGTGGAATACATTTGAACTTTATAATATAACATTATTTTCCCCAATAATGGCGTCCAAATAGAGAGAAATCATTACTTTATTAATGACAAATAGCTCCAAGCATCAAATAGGTCCCGATTAGTGATAATCAAATAGCAGAGATTGAGCTCTCTCTAATGAGCTATCACACATAGGCAAATTGATCCAGATGGAGCCATAAAACTTCTCATTACTCCAAAATGGCTAAACACTTAGCCTTATTTAAGTTATTAAAATGCTTAGGAGAATATTTAAATATATTAAATATTTCCCAAGTAGCCAAGGAACAACCCAAATACCTCCAAAAGATGAAACTGAGTTTGTCACCTCCCTGTGATTGATGCTTGACAACCTGGGCCAACTGGCAATCTCACCCTCAAATCTAGGGATACTCCTAAAAATAGGGAACACACTCAAATCTCCTGAAATTGAGACCAGGGGGTGATCTCATAGAACCTCAACCCTGGAAATCGTCACAACATCCTAAAATGTAGGAATCTCCTACAATCAGGGAACTGCCTCCTAAAATCAAGCAACTGCTCTCAATTGATCTACTACTACCTATAACACCAAATCCGAATGCTGAAAACCCTGACTAAGTCCCTAATCACCACTGCCAGCCTACAAGACTCCATAATAGGCTAACTCTCATGTCACTGCTAGATAGAGCTAAAGAGGGGACATGACACAACCAAAATCCCCTATTTACTAATAAATCTTAAAAATAGACTACCCCCTTTAATATATATGGTTTTTATTAAACCATTTATCATTTTAAATCTTTAAAATATATTCTTCCCTTTATATTTTTGGCTCATATGAATCGAGCCTCACAAAATAAGCCTTTGGGGTATATTTTAAACTTCAATTATGTGGTGGTTTAACTCTTGACTTCCAGATCACCATGCAAACATCAAAGAAAGCCAATATTTTGTAACACACTATCCTGAAAATCGTGCTTGTGTAGTTGGCGGGAAGAGAAATTAGCATATCGGTGGTTGTGAGTTCAAACTGCACAACCACCACTTTTGTTCGTTTACCACCTTAAAATTGGCAACAAACAAAACAAATGCCAAATATAGCTCCACAAATCTCGTGTGGCATGGTGGTAAGTAGGTAAAGTGGGAAATGGGAGGTTACGGATTCGAAACCCCTAACAAAATTTTTAACAAACAAATAGACTTCTTTGCCACTGAGGTGCCATGTGGCACCATCTGGTTGGTGCCTCGTGGCATCTTACCATTAGCTGAGTTTGCCACATTGTTTGCCAAATGGATGTCATGTCACTGCCATGTGGCATCTTTTGGACCTGCCAGATCATCAACTTTTTCTTCCTGGTTCTGCCATATGTCGTCACTTGATTGGTTGTGCTGATAGCTTCTGACATCATGCTGATGTCATCTGGTCAACCCATTTCTTGGGTAACTTGATCAGCCATAACTTTCACACATGGACTCCGTTTCTGAAACAGAATATAGTTCTGGAATCAGCGTGACGAGCACTGCAACTTGGCATCATTTTTTCTTGGAATTGAAACAATCCATTTTTCACGTTTTTTTTGACCGCCTTATTCCCCTGTTTGACGTAAACTTTGACCATGCATAACTTTTGCATATGAGCTCCTTTCATCCTCGTTCAAATTGAGTCGGGTTCAGTTTTCTAAGCTCTTCGTAATGATGTTAAATTTTAGATATTTTGAGATTAAAATTTTTGGCCTTCTGGATCCTCCTGGATCATTCCTCCCCACTGAGAAGCTTTTGGACCACTAAAAGTCTATTTTACATAGAATGGAAGTGAGGGCATGTTTGCCTCACTTGCCTAGTATCATCTTTATACCCTGCTGGAATTTTGAATATCTGACTTATCACGAACATCATGAGAAATGAAATAATACTACTAACACAATCTCCTATACATCCTCCAGTGTACATTGCTACATCTGTCACCCGCATAGTACCAACTTATAGGAACAAAAGAAACAACACTAAACAAGTTGATGAAAAGGAAAAATTATCAACACTCCCGATCTCCTATACAAAAACATCATTAGAAAATGAATCACTCAAATCCTCTGTTACCATTATTGACTAAAGACTTGTCTATAAATGCAACTGATTCTCACATTTTGCTGTCAATGACACTTGAACATCACTGGCTGCTACAAACATGAGAGTCAATTTATTGCTTGCATTTACAATCATTTTCAAATGCCCCGTGTTTACAATTGATCTATCATTCTTCATGTGATGAGCTTTCACAGTGAATTCAATTTCATCCTTTAACAAATGATACCTATTATGCTCCCTGTAAAAGAGAGCTTTCCTATCATATAAGTATGGGCCACCCAACACAATCCCACAGATGTCAAGTGACACCACATCAAATTCAACCTCATCTATGAACTTAGATATTATTGCAAATCTTAGCTTACATTGCTTTGTTATTCGCAATCTGTTATCATTGGACACCCAACCTAATGGATAAAGTTTCTTATATGGTTTGGTTTCTAATCCCAACTGTTTAACAACATCCTCTAAAATTAAATTTACTTGGGACCCACTATCTATCAATTTGTCAATTTTAGTGTTCTTTGAAATTACCCTTATATGAAATAGTTCACATCTTTTATTGTCTTTACGAACAACATGACTTTTGGAAGTAGAAGTACATGAAACATTAGTGGTAGAATCATTACTAATGAAAGCTTTACCTTTCCAACCTACAACTGATATTTTTGTTTCATCATCAGAATATGATCCTAGATTCTAAACAACAGTTGCAGCTGTTTTCTTTCCTTTACAATTCTTAAAACACTTCGATTGTAATTCCGGATGCAGTTTCCAACACTTCGCACCCTCGTGCCATTTCTTCTGACAATGTGAACAAGTAGGCTTTTCACCTTCCTCTTTTTTCATAGCAGTTGTTTGCTTCTCCTTATGCTTATTATTGCCTCTAGGAAGAAAAAATTTCTTCTTTGAACTGAAACTTATGTTCCTTTCACCTTCTTCAATATGGGTTTCTTATACACACACTTCATCAAGGTTAGATGGACTAAACATCAAGATTGTATGTTTCAAATGTGAATGCAATCCACCTATATACTTTAATAAAGTTTCTTGCGTATAAAGAGGAATACCAAGAGTAAGTGCTTTCTTCCTAAAAACTTATGTATACTCTTGCATAGATTGCCCTTTACACTGTCTTAAATTTAGCCAATCCATAACAACTTGTTGCATATAACCCAAAGGATAAAACTATTTTATTAAAGCAAAAGTAAACTCATACCAAGATGAAACAATTTTACCGTGCTTGGCAATATCATTCTGGATCTTATTTTCCCACCAGACTAAGGCAGTACTTTCCATTCAGAGAGTAGCTAGTTGGATTTTGGAAGAATCGTCCAAGATTTGTTAAACCCTGCAATACACTTGAATCTGATTGAGCCAGTTATCCAGTTTTTTGTGCATCCAATTCACCATTATATATAGGCAACTCAAATTTAACATCCAATTTTAACAAAGGTGTTTGCATAGGTTGTTTCTTTTTAAAAGTAGACAAAGAAGATGAAGAGGATGAAGAATATGGAGAGGGAGGTTCAGGAGTGTCACTACCACCTCATACTCCTTTACCTCTGTCATCTTTTGACGATGATTCAACTTGCTCCTTTCTGTCCTTTCTCTCTTTTTTCCTTTGTCGATCTTTGTATAACTCTTCTATCATCATCTTCATGTCCAAGAACAATTTGCAAAATGCTTCTTCACTATCAAAGATTTTAAATTGGGAGTCAGAGTCTTTCCTTCTCCTTGTTCTTCCATGTTTGATCTTTGAGTTACTCGCCTCGAACCAATCTCTAGATTAAATTTTTTGAGTGTACCTTTTCCTTGCATTAATTTCAGCCTAGTTAACATTCACCACCTGCAATTTCCTGCAAAATGGGCTATGATACCAAACTTGATCTGTAAACTAGGATGTTAAAGTTTTGCCAACTTAATCCAATAAATGAGTTATGTCTTTGATCTAGGCAGTAATTTTGTGGTTATGTATTTAACCGTTGAAATTACAAGAAAGAGTTATACATTAAAGTTTTACACACTTAAATCAACTGTCTAATAACATAAAAGAGAGAATAATAAAATTGAAAGAATTTTGAGAAGAGAGAGATAGAAGAGAAAATGCAAACACTTGATAACAGAGTTTGTCCAGTTAGGACTACATCTCCAAGTCTGCTTCTCAATTTGGGGACCGCTTAAATAATGCTGCCAAGAAAAATGCCTTATTAAAACATCCTAGGTTTAACCCCGTTCACAGTCTCTTCTATGCACTTGAAGACAATACACAACCGCCTTTTGTTGGCATCAAGAGATGGTAACCGGTAAGCCTGCAACCTGTACATGGCAATTAAGTATTGTCATTGATTGGCAGACGAGAAAAGATAAAGGAGATGTTTTGTCATCTCAATCTAAGGTCCAAAGATCTAAGGAGATTTGTATGGAAAGGGGCTGGTTTGAGAACCGGTAACACTATGCAAGGAAGAAAAGACTATATCTGCTCATCAAGAGCAACCGGTCACTAAGCAAAGTGCTTCAGCAACCATGCAACCGAGTAAGGGATTCAATCGAGGACAGGGGTACAACTAGTATCAACAATGCAACTGAGGAAAAGGTGCAACCGGTAAGTAAAAGAAGGAAAAGTGACAGGTCAAAGTTCTTACATGTTCATTACATGAGGATCTCAACCGATCAAGTGAAGACTTCAGTATGATTCGATGAACCAGGGAAGTCGGAGTCAACTATCTGTTTGAATCAACTCTTTAACCGAGATTTATTGTACTAAATCCAGAAATCCTCAAGTTAACTTGATGATCGGTTTGAGGTGCAGTTTAAGGTTTTAAAGCCGAAGTCTGTAGCTTTAAAACATGGAGTTATCTCATGCGAAGGAAAGATGTGTGACGTGCATCTATTGTTTTCTTCATAAAGCAGAAAAGGCAAGGGCATACATCGAATGTTTCCTCAGTAAACTAATACTCCATCGAGCGATGAATCCGAAGGGGATCTAAAATTAGGTCATGCATGAGAGGCGCAATTAGGGCAAGAGCTCTATATATTCTTTTGCCTGTTAAGAATATAGGTTCCTCATTCTGTCGAAGAAAAAAGTGAACCTGTATGCTAAAGAAGCTAGGGTAAATAGAAAATAGAAGAAGAGAGAGAAGAGTGTGCAAAGAAGCACAATAGTAAAGGAGAACACACCTACGGTGACCGGTGATGCTTCTCAGTTGAGCATAATAGAGATTTTATTAGGCTATGCAAAGCCATTTGTGAAAGGTCAATCTTTCTATTGTTTTCTAACAATTACAATAGTTAAATCCCAATATTGGGTGGACTCTAACAGGTCCCTTGTATCAAATCCCTTAACTGTGTGACATCTTGTAAAATGCTCTAAGTCCTCTAACTAGACAGACACTAACCAACATTATTGTAACAAATCCCTTAACCTGGTTGCATCTAATAGTGCGTTGTAATCCTCTAACAGAAAAGGCTCCTAATAGGGCGCACTTCAGAAGAGTGCAGAATTTGTGAGGTCTCCTCAAACCTGGTTTTCACCCAAATTGGGTTTCCACGTGATAAATCTGGTGTCACTGTGTGATTGATTGCTTGATATTATTTTATGCTTGAATTTTTTTAGCTTACAGTTATAAGTATACTTCATCAGATTAATTAAAAGAAGTTTTATAGGTGCTGATTCACCCCTCCCCTCTCAGCATCGGTTGGGACTGTCAATTAGTATCAAAGCTTTTGGTTTATTTTCTTTACCACTTAACCGCATAAAGAAAAAGTCAAGATGATGAGAAAGGAAGAACCAAATTTTTCAAATGAAAACTTTACTCTATGGTGCAGCAGAATGAAGCTGTACATGAAGACTACCGGAGATCAATATTGGACCCATGTTACCACTGATTATAGTGAACCTGCTGGCACCCTGACCCCTGATGAACTAAAGATCAAAATTGAGCACACGGCTGCTATGGATATGATAGCAAGCACATTACCTGATCATGTCTATGTTGAGATTGAGCATCTAGATTCTGCTCACAAGATGTGGGCTAAGCTGCAATTGGTATATGGAGAGGACCCAAATGTTCAAAGAGCCAAGGTTGAAAGCCTCAAAGGAAAGTACGATGACATTAGGATGAATAAAGAAGACATTAAACAATACAACAACTAGATCAAAAAAGTGATCAACTCCATCAAAAGCGCAGGAGGAAAGCTCAGTGATGAGGAGGTGGTTAGCAAAATACTGAGAACGCTCCGACCTTAGTATGCCATCAAGATCTCTACCATTCAAGAGCTCAGATCGGTCACCAAAGATCAAGTCACCCTAGACTCCCTAATCGGTAAGTTGAATGCATTTTAATTAAGTAATTTTGATAATAGCTTACCCATTTAGGAAGCAACTTTTAAGTCTTCTGTCAACATCTCTTCTACAAAAAAGGGAAGAGGTACTGGTAACTGTTCTACCAGTAAGATTGGTAATGTTGTTGAGAATTTGCTCTTAGAAGAGATGGAGCAAGATGAGTTTGAAGAACTCATTGCTAGGAGATTTCCCAGAGGGAAAGAGAAGTACAAAGGAAAGCTTTCTCTCAAATGCTTCTCTCGCAATAAGATAGGACATATTGCTGCAAGATGTCCTGATAATGATAACAAAGATAAGAGAAACCGGTTCAAGAGTAAAGCAAAGGAGTGCCACCTTGCAGAAGGAGTCAGAGACAATGAATCTGAAGACTCTGAGGATCTTGAAATTGCATTTGTTGCAATAAAAGAGGAGAGCCCAGTGGTAAGTGAAATGATACTTATCTCAAGATCTCATTAGCATGATGATTGCATCATTGACAGCGGATGCACTCACCATATGACCGGTGATAAGAACAAGTTTATCAGCTTGGAGTTCAATGACAACAGATAAAAACCTTTGGAAATAATGCTCCCTGTGCCATCGAAGGGAAAGGTTCTATTACATTCGGCAATGACGCTGTCTGTGAAGATGTTTACTTGGTATAAGGACTCAAGTACAATTTAATGAGTGTTGCACAATTGAACAACAAAGGATTCCTGTTGGAATTCGGACAAGGTTCCTTTGTAGTCAAGAACCAATTCAGAGGTCATGTTGCAACCGATAGACAGAGCAAAGGGTATCTGTTCTACCTAGACTCAATGGAAGGAGCCTGTCTTATAGCTTCAGTCAAAGGAGAATCATGCAAAATCTGTCTTACATCTAAAGAAGACAACTGGTTATGGCACAAGAGACTCTGCCACAAAAACTTTGACAGTATTGTCAAAGTAAGCAAAGAGAAACCAGAGGCATTTCACATGTTTAAAATCTACAAGGCTAGAGTGGAGAAGGAGACTGGTAAAAGCTTGAAGTGTTTGAGATCAAACAGAGGAGGTGAATACAGTTCTCAAGAGTTCACTCACTACTGTGAGGAACATGGCATAAAAATGCAGCTATCTGCACCTAGGACTCCTCAGCAAAATGGAGTAGCAAAGAGAAGAAACAAGATGCTGATTGACTGTGCTAAAACCCTATTGATTCAGAAGGATCTTCCTCATCACTTCTGGAGAGAAGCTGTGAACACTGTTGTCTACACACTGAACCGGGTTCAAGTCAAGAAAGGAACCGTTAAGACCCCCTATGAACTTTGGTTCAATCATACTCCTAGTGTAGGTTACTTCAGAATCTTTGGTAGTAAATGTTACATCAAAAGAAATATGTACTCTGGGAAGTTTGATCCCAAGAGTGATGAAGGAACTTTTTTGGGTTACTCTACCAAAAGCAAAGCCTACCGGTGTCTGAACAAGAGAACGGAAAAAATAATTGAAAGCATCAATGTAAAAGTTGATGAATATTCAGAACCGATTAAGGAGACCGGTCTTGATGAATATGACAGTCTGGAAGGTAAAAAAAATTGTAATATTTTTGAGTTCAGTGAAGTAACAACCAAAGATAAAAGAGAACATGTGAACAGACATCTAGAGCGAGAGATTGTGCCTGAAGCTGACAGGCCAACACAAGATGGTGAACAAGAAGCTAAATCGGTTGGTACACCGATGATAACTAACCTCAAGTTATCAAAGGAAGATGATGCAAAAAAAGTGAATGAAACACTGTATTGGTCTATGATAGGGAAATTACAGTATGCAGTACACAGTAGACCGGGCATTGCACATGCGGTTGGCATAATCGCAAGATTCTCTGCAAACCCTAAAGAGACATTTGATAGCAGTAAAGAGAATTTTTAGGTACCTAAAAGGTACTAAGGAGTATGACTTATGGTTTCCTCACAAGGGAGGCTTCCAAGTAAATGTTTACAGTGATGCAGACTAGGCTGGAAATATTGATGACAGAAAGAGCACAAGTGGCGATGCATTCTTTCTCGGTGGGAGGATTGTGTCTTGGACAAGTAAGAAATAAAATTGCATTTCACAGTCAACTACAGAAGCTGAATATGTTGTTGCTACAATCAATTGCACACAGGTGATCTGGATCAAACAACTTTTGGAAGGAATCCAGGAACAGATACTTAAACCGATTGCAATCTACTGTGATAGCACCAGTGCAATAGACATATCCAAAAACCCTATCATGCACTCCAAGACAAAGCACATTGCCATCAAGTATCATTACTTGAGAGAGCTAGTACAAGACAAAGAGGTAAGATTGGAGTATGTTCCCACAAAAGAACAGATTGCAGATATCTTCACAAAGCCACTACCAAAAAGTACTTTTGAGTATCTCAGAGGTAAACTAGGGGTGATACCCCTCCCTGATCATTAGTTCATTATGCGTCAATAGAGGGTTTCACCTCATCTTTTTTGGACTGATGAAAAGGAATGTTGCTCATAGGGGGAGAAAATTAGAAAAAGATAGTCTTTCTGATTAGCCTTTGGCATTATTGTCAAAAGGGGGGAGAGTTTGGCAATAAACCGATAGATAATCGGAAGTGATAGATACACAGAGATACCAGTAGATAGGACAGGTGACATGATTGTCCATTAAGGTTTTGCCATCAATGCCAAAGGGGGAGATTGTTGGCATCAAGAGATGGTAACCGGTAAGCCTGCTACCGGTACATGGCAATTAATTATTGTCATTGATTGGCAAAAGAGAAAAGATAAAGGAGATGTTTTGTCATCTCAATCTAAGGTCCAAAGATCTAAGGAGATCTGTATGGAAGGAGGCTGGTTTGAGAACCGGTAACACTATGCAAGGAAGAAAAGACTATATCTTCTCATCAAGAGCAATCGGGTGCAACCGGCCACTAAGCAAAGTGCTTCAGCAACCGTGCAACTGAGTAAGGGATTCAACCGAGGATAGGGGTACAACTGGTATCAACAATGCAATCGAGGAAAAGGTGCAACCGGTAAGTAAAGGAAGGAAAAGAGACAAGTCAAAGTTCTAACTTGTTCACTACACGAGGATCTCAACAGATCAAGTGAAGTCTTCAGTATGATTCTATGAACTAGGGAAGTCGAAGTCTACTATCTGTTTGAATCAACTCTTTCACCGGGATTTTTTGCACTAAATTCGAAAATCCTCAAGTTAACTTGATGATCGGTTTGAGACACAGTTTAAGGTTTTAAAGCCAAAGTCTGCGGCTTTAAAACATGGAGTTATCTCATGCGAAGGAAAGATGTATGACGTGCATCTATTGTTTTCTTCATAAAGCAGAAAAGGCAAGGGCATGCATTGAATGTTTCCTCAGTAAACTGATACTCCACCGAGCGATGAATCCGAAGGGGATTTGAAATTAGGTCATGCATGAGAGGCACAATTAGGACAAGAGCTCTATATATTATTTTGTCTGTTAAGAATATAGGTTGCCTTCCTTCCACCAAAGAAAAGAGTGAACCTGTACACTGAAGAAGCTAGGGTAAACATAAAATAGAAGAAGAGGGAGAAGAGTGTGCAGAGAAGCACAACAGTAAACGAGAACACACCTGCGGCAACCAGTGATGTTTCTCAGTTGAGCATAATAGAGATCTTATTAGACTATGCAAAGCCATTTGTAAAAGGTCAATCTTTCTATTGTTTTCTAACAATTACAATAGTTAAATCCTAGTATTTGGGTGGACTCTAACAGGTCCCTTGTATCAAATCCCTTAACCGGGTGACATCTTGTAAAGTGTTCTAAGTCCTCTAACCAGGTAGGCACTAACCGGCTTTATTGTAACAAATCCCTTAACCGGGTCGCATCTAATAGTGCATTATAATCCTCTAATAGGGAAGGCTCCTAATAGGGCACACTTCAGAAGAGTGCAGAATTTGTGAGGTCTCCTCACACTGTGGTTTTCATCCAAATTGGGTTTCCATGTGATAAATTTGGTGTCACTGTGATTGATTGTTTGATATTATTTTATACTTGAATCTGTTTAGCTTACAGTTATGAGTATACTTCATCAAATTTATTAAAAGAAGTTTTATAGGTGCTGATTCACCCCTCCCCTCTCAGCACTGGTAGGGACTGTCACCTTCATGCTTACAAAATCTCTCATAATTTTCTCCTCCAAAATTACAATAATTCTCCTAGAAAATTCTCCGAATTGGAATGACAGAAAATTTCTCTAAGAGTAATTGTCCATTTCCTCCATATCCTCCCCTTTTTATACATAAATTTTCCCTTATTTGGTTAAAAATCAAATAACAAATTTACAACCAAAACCCCCTATTTACAAATAAATCTTAAAAATAAACTACCACCTTTAAAATATATGGTTTATGTTAAACTATTTAGCATTTTAAATCTTTAAAATATATTCTCCCCTTTATATTTTTGGCTCATATGAATCGAGCCTCACAAAATAAGCCTTTTGGGTATATTCTAAACTTTGGTTATGGGGTGGTTTAACTCTTGACTTCTGGATCACCATGCAAACATCAAAGAAAGCCAATATTTTGCAATACACTATCCGGAAAATCGTGCTAGTGCAGTTGGCGGGGAGAGTAATTAGCATATCAGTGGTTGACCTTTTTTCTGACCACTTGGTTCACTTGTTTGACCTTAACTTTGACCATGCATGAATTTTGCGTATGAGCTCCTTTCGTCCTTATTCAAATTGCATTGGGTTCAGTTTTCTAATCTCTTTGCAATGATGCTAAATTTGAAAGATTTTGAGATTGTGAAATTTTTGGCCTTCTGGATCCTCTTGGATCACCAAGTAGGGAACTTTTACATATAGGAGGATGCCTTTGGGCCTAAACAATGCAAAAGAGACATTTCAAAGGGCTATGGAGTACGCCATTGAAGACTTAAGAGATAAGTGCATTGTTATCTATATGGATGGCATCACAATTTTTTCGAAGTAGAGAGATCACATTGAAGATTTGAGAAAACTATTTTCGAGATGCAGAAATTTTGGAGTTTCTCTCAATCCAAAGAAGTGCACGTTTGGGGTGACAAAAGGAAAGGTGCTTGGACATGTCGTTTTAGAGAAGGGAATTATGATCGATCTTGAAGGAGTGGAGGCAATCTCAAAGCTAAATCTGCCAACTAGCAAGAAAGAATCAAAATCTTTCTTTGGAAAGATTAATTCTATGAGTAAATTCATTTTAGGGTTTGCAGAGATAGTGAAGCCCATGAACAATATGTTCAAGAAGGATGTGAAGATGGATTGGACTCCACAAGCTAGGAGAGCTTTTGAAGAGATAAAAGGCACAATTGTCAAGACACCAATTCTTGTGAGTCCAAATTACAAGAAGCCTTTCTACATATACTCATTTGCCTTAGATCATGCATGTGCAACGATTCTTACTCTAAGGACCTGTAATGTCCCCATTTTGAGCGAGCATTGGAGTTAGTGGATTTAGCCTATCATTGGAGCCTTGTAGGCTAATTCTGGTGATTAGAGGACCCTATTGTGGGTTTTGGCCTTTTTTTGAGGGACTTACTATTTATAGAAAGCCAAAATATGGTTCTACCAAGCTTAGATGATTTAGAGGAGTTATATGATGCTCTCAAATTTTATTTCCGGCTTCCGGTTTGGACTCCAAGATTCTTGGAGGGAGCGTCTATTTTTAGTAAGACACCTCCTCAGGTTCATTCATCATCTTTCTTCACCAGGATCATGCTTGTGCTAGCAGATTTCGATTTTGATGCTTCTTCAGTCATTTTTGCAAGATGGGTGAATTATGATTATTATTTAATTAAATTGGCTAAGGTTGCTATTTTTATTAGGATTGCATATTGGACACTTTGGTGTTATAGCTCGTTGGAACCGAGTTGAGAAGTTTTAAATCATGAGTACATAAAACAAGGACCCTATGTGTCAAAATATCATTATATTAATGAAAATGTCATTTTTGGAGCAATGTGGGAGTTTAAATTAATAAGTGACTTTATTATAGGTCATCTTTAAATTAAACATAAAGTTGCTTTATAAGAAATGAAATTAAAGTAAATTAAAGAAGATGAAGACAAATGAAAATTGAATATTATAAAAGGGGATTGAGATTTCATTTCATTCATTGTATTGTGCATTTGATATTATTGATTTGTGTGAACAGAAATTTGGAACAAGGGTTTCAGAATTTCAGACTTGGAGAATTGTGAATTCTTCAAAGATTTTACAAGCATTTGAGGTGTTGAAATAAACATTGAGATTTGCTACAGTGTGGGCTTCATTTAGAAGTTTAATTTGAGATTACAGGAGAATTTTGAAATTGTACGAGGAAGAGCTAGGGTTTGAGTGTTTGGTTTTCAATTCTGGAGAGAGCATCGAATTCTTTGCTATATTTATCAAGTTATGAGTCAAGAGGATCACTCTTGTATAAATATTAGTAATAGGACACAAAGTATATTGTATCAGTTGCTTTGCTCCTTTTTTCTTCAGATTCTCCAGAGGATGTGATCTTTCTTTTAGAGGAGCTAGCAAGAGTTTCTTGATCCTTTTCTCTACTTTGTTTTTGTGCCTTTGGAGCTTGCTCATGTTCTTTTGCATCCTGTTTGTCTGTCTTGTTTCCCTCTTCTAGTCTGGCTTCTGGTTGCTGAATGTGAATCTCAGGCATAATGTCTTCTACTTGATGTGAGGGCTCTTGTGATGGGGCTTGTGTTTGCAGGTGTTCGTCAGCTGTATGAAGATCACTTGTAGGAATCCCTTCACCTCTTTGATTTGATCCGTTAGTAGGAAGATTGACAGAAGTTTGTCCTAATTTAACTGGTTCACTAGAAGTGAACTTTTCTATGAGGACTTCCTGTTCATCAAATATCGAAGTCTGAGTTGTAGTAAACTGAACAGGTGGATCAACAATTGTAGTGTGATCCCGAGGACCTGTTTTTTCAAGGGTATTGAAATCATACTGCTCCTAGAAATTCAAGGTCTCTTTAAAGACGTCATTCTCATAACCATTGAGAATCTTGGTGACTCTATAATTCGTATCTAGATTCATAGATGCATCGCCTAAAAGAAGCATGATACTTTTATTACTCATGCCCGGTCTAGCTTTCTCTAGTGCTTCTTTATTGATTTGTGAGTTTCTTTCCAGACCGGTTCTCCATTTTTCTTGAAGCTTGCCATTCAATTCGAGAGGAAACTTGCCTCTATAATCCCTGGGTGTTTTCATGAAGTCTAGAAGGCTTTCAACAAGAGCTTCTTCTATTGCCTATTTGTCTTCCTCAGCTAATATGCTATACCATTTGGCTGCATTATCTATTTCTCCAAAATTGGTGATTTCAGCCACATTAACAGTCATGGTGCGAGGCTTACCTTTTTTCGAAGATACAAGAAGGGTAGGATTTGTCGGTTCATCGGTTATGTCGACGATGATTGGTTTGTCTACTCCAAGTATTCCTTTTCCTTTTCTGATATCACGAACCTGTGGAGTTGTTGCCTTTTGGCATGCTTTCTCTTCTTTTTGCTATGTCTGAAGTAGGTTGCTCCAGATGGCTACTCCTTCAGTGTGGACTTTCTCAGTTTCTCCAATCAGCAAGAGGTGTGTTCTTTTCTTTATCAGGAAGTTCTACTAGTTTAGTTCAGCTTGTTGGCTCGCTTCTTCTAGAGTGAGATGATTTTGCACTTCTAGCAGAGCTTGAATCCTTAGCTCTTTTTCCGTTTCCATTGAAGCTTTCCACCTGCCTTGAAGGATATTCAACAGATCCTTAGGCAGTGCCTTCTGAAGCTCAGTAGGGCTTAGATTGAACTTATGCAGGCATTCAACGATAGCATCTTCAATTTTTCTTCGGTCTTCATCATTTGCCAAAGTGTATCTTCTACTACCATTACCCATTCCTCCAGTTTCTTTCAGTCCTGTTATGAATTCATCTATCGTTGGTTTACCTTTTCTTGGTGGATCCACCTTTGTTTTCTTGCCGGTCCTCTTCTTTCTTTTGCTGAGCGGAACTGTATCCTCCGAATTGATTTCTTTTGCTTCTTGCTCTTGTGTGCTTGGCTCCAGTTGAGCTTTTCTCTTTTGTGCTGTTGGTGGTGCAGTTTCAGGTTTCTTCTTTGGCGCAGGTGATCTTTTGACATAGACATTCTTGATTGGTGCTTGCTTTAAATTTTTCTCTATCTCCTCATAGGTTCCAAACCGTTGAGCACCGGGATGCAGATGTGCTTTTTCAAAGGCCTCTACATACATCGTTGCAAACTTTGCTGTGATTTCGTATCCAAACTCAAGTGCGTACTCAGTTCTTTGTTCTACTACTTGAATGATGCAAAACTCAGTAGACACCAGAAAACATACCTCCTTTTTGTAGTTTGCAACAATAGTGGATGGGTTTATTTCTCTAGCATGCATTTTTAGTTGAAATGCATTGAAGTAATTGGTCATTTCCTTGTCAAATTGGTCTCCCAGTTCGTTAGCCATGTCACTGATTTGCATCATGACTGGTCGATCTGTTGCCCATGTTACTTTTCCTTTACTGGGAAAGAAGTTAGAATAGTAGAAGTAAAGACATACCAAGAGTGTTCCAAATTTCAGTGATTTCTTCTTGACGATGCCCAACTTCTTCATGTTTTCAAAGATTTGTCCTCTTAGCATTTCGCATATATCATATTGTGTGTTGTCATGAACAATTTTGTAGGCTGTATGCCTCCAACTGGTATGCTATTGAGGTTACTTGATTGATATACTTTGTAACCGATTACAGCTGATGTGAACCGAACAACTGGATCCTCAATGTCAGTTATGGTCATCAATCGCTTGTCGGATTTTGATTTTATCAGGTTAGCCACCATTGCATTAGATATGGTTCTCAGAGTAAGCGCTTCTCCCTAATTGTAGAACCCAGTTACCCTGTAAAGATCATCTTTCTTGATTGAAGTGCAGATTCCTCTCATAAGCCAAAATCTCAGATCATGCACCCGACTGACTACCATTCGAATCCACTCAGGTTTGAAGATGACTGGATACGATACTCCATTTATGATTGCCGATAATACCAGCTTTGCGTAGACATTGGGATGATTACCATCAGGGCACAACAAGCGATACTCGTTCTGTATGTACGTTTCTCCTAGCTCTTCTTGCTTAGCGTGAATAAATGCAGTTACATCTTCTGTCAGGAGCACTCCTTTAGGTATTGAGGAGAGCGCACCAGCCATGTCGATCTCCTTGTCTTGATTTGGCGAGATGTCAAAAAGACTACGCTCCGTTTGATTTGTAAGAACAAGCTTTGCCTCGCATGATGAGGATGCCATTGCTCTAACTTGGTTGCTAGAGATGATTAGATCGGTTTGACAGATAATCTTACTCAATGATCGAGTTGCAAAAATATTGCTCAAGCAGAGATTAGATAACATAAAATCGCAAGGTAAAAAGGAAAGAGTTAACCTTCTTTTCTTTTATAGGATTAGGGCATAACGGTAATTACCAAATGGTAACTATTTGTTAAATGGCTATAGTAATAAATGCCTTACCTAACCTTTCTTAATGCCTTTTCTAATCGGTAGTTTGACTTTTTCAATTAAGCATGTCTCGGTTGATTGCCTCATGTCCTTCCGGTTTGTTCTATAGCCTGAGTGAGATAGGACTCACCAGTTCTACCAAGAACGATAGTTGTCCTACCGGTTCCCTCTAGGCCTTGAAGACTTAATTTGCAGAAGAAATATCACCATCTTGTGATGATGATTTTGACTCCGTTGCCTCCTCGGCAGAGTTTTTTTATTCCTTGACAAACCATATTTTCTTCACTACTTTTTTGGTTTCTTTGTCTTTGTTGTTTCTTTTATCAGAACTCAAGGTCTTCACCACTGGTCTGTCCGATCCTTTGTTTCTGTTCCTATTCTGGTTCTAACAATCTTTAGCTAGGTGACCGGCTTTGTTGCAGTAATGACAGACTATACCGGTTTCTTTCCATGGATTCTTCCCTCTTGGATTAGGTGGTTCGCTCCATGATTCTCTGTTGCAATGCATCTTTTTGTTTGGATGATTAGTTGCATTCTGGTTTCTACCCTTCTTTGAGAATATCGGTCTGGGTGATTTGAATGCCATAGTCTTTGATTTGCATTCTTCAACCTTGTGTCCGAATTTGTTGCAGGCATAACAGTATCCCTTGAAGCTTCCCCCACTTGCGCTAGACACGGATAAGGGATTGGACCAACACTCATTGGTCTTGTGGCCCTTTTTGCAACAGTTTTTACAGTAACTGTTGTTGGTTCTTACTAGTGCATTTCTACAGTCATTAGTGTCATGACCTAGTTTTCCACTAGGCTTACAAGAGGTGTAAAAGTTTTTCCTACCTCTTTGTGCTAGCGTCTTCCTTTTGTTTACTCCACCGGTAAATCCGAGACCGGTGTGATCATTATGCCTTCGTTGAGCATTGAGTTGCTCATCGAGCTTGACCGAGCTTTCATTGTATCTTCTCAGCATTTCATTCCTTCTTTCAAGGACTTTCATTTGTTCCTTAAGTTGATATATCTCGATTGCCAGCTTCTTGCATGCTTCATCTCTAACCTGCCATGCTTTATGCATATTGGCATTTTCCTGGGTGGCAATCAACAAGTCCTCTTGGAGTTGCATAATGAGGAGTTCATTGGCTCTTGCAGCTTCCTCTACCCGGTTCATTGCTTTTTCAGAGGGTGTTGATGTCTTGACTGCTATGTTCCTTTTGCTTTTAGTTTTTTTGTTTCTGCTCAATCAGTTCAGTCAATCTTAGAGCATTTAACTTTTGCTCCCTTTTGAGATCAGCAATCTGACCGGTTAGGATCTGATTCTTTTCTGTAAGCTTGGAGACTGCTTCCTTGGCCTCATCAGATCCACTTTTCCTAGAGAGTTCATCGATGGTTTCATTACTCTCATTTAGTTGCAGAGCCAACTCCTTTCTCTTTGCAAGTGACTTCCTCTAGCTATTTCTGGTATCAGTAACCCTCCATGATCTTTTTCTCAAGTTGTTAAACTTTTATTGTATAGAGAACAAGGCTCTGATACCAATTGATGTTATCTTACTGGTTACTGAGAGGGGGGGGGGGTGAATCAAAAAATACTAAATCTTATTGTTTAAGACTTGTAAATAGATTCTTGAATGCAAAGTAGAAAGTTAACAGTCATTCACAAGCATAAATTGAATCACACAGATCTACACAAATATTTGTACATGGAAACCCTTGGTTAGAGAAAAAAAACTACGGTGAGACAGAGCTCACAATTTCACTAGTTCCAAATGAAGGTGCCCTGTGAGGAGCTTACAAAGCACTAGTTAAGGTGCTCTCTAGTTAAGAGATTTCACAAGAGATTTGTTAAGATCTAAACCCTATTAGGAGTTGCCTGGTTACAAGACTTTGCACATCAACAAGATGTTACCCTGTTAGGGGATTTTTACAACACACCGATTGGGTCCACCCTAATATAGGGATTTGTATATGATGAAATATCTTTCAAAAATAGTGATCTATAATGACACTGATTGTTTGATTAGATCATACCTGTAGATTCCTTCCCCTATTTGCCTGGCTATTGATTTTATTTTCTACCTTCACCTTTGTGCATGTAGCACTCCTCAAAAGATATCTTTCCTCTGCTCTCTGCGATTTTCACTTATCAACAACAGCAACATACTTTGCGTCCTATTACTAATATTTATACAAGAGTGATCCTCTTGACTTATAGAATCGCCTTGACCATAAAATATGCAATGCAAGAAAGTTGTGCGTTGTGATCTAGAGTTTATCTTGAGATCATTCGTAGAACTTAAAGCTAACTCATGTTGAACGGTTAACTTTGCATCAGAGTAATGGATGTTTTGCATAATCAGGCTCTTAACTCGAACTCTAACTCAAATTGTTCCACAAAAACTGGACCGGATTTTTCTATCAGTTAGATCGGTACTAGTTTGTAGTTGGATGATGAATAAGACTGATACTGAGTACTTGGTTCAGTCTACCGGTTTATCTAACTACTTAGTTAACCAGTGCATATACTATGTGCTTTATCTACCAGTGTCATCTAAGTAATGCGAGTGACCGGTGATCCTTGACCGGTGTGAATGGGTTTGATGAAATACACTTATGACAACTTATATTGCTAACATGTTGCGTCTTCATTCTTAGGTGTTGCATTTGATTCCAAGGGAGTGGTGTCATTTGATTTTGAAACTATTCAATAGGGTGCTGCCTCCTTATTTAATATATGTAATGTTTTTAATAATTTTCAGCCATGTGAATGAATTAATAATGAACTTTGGAATCATATTTAAATTGTTGTTGGATGTCAAATTATTTTGTTGTTGAAAAATTGCAAAGGTTATAAATATTTGAAATTCGATAGAAATTTGCAAATTGTATTGAGTTAGAAGCCAATTGGCAGCTGAGAGCTAGTTGGGCTCATCACAGTGGTATCGGAGCTTTGATCTTGCCAGCCTAGAGGTTATGAGGGCTTAGCTATGGCAGATAGGTTTGTGCCTGGTATGAATTATGTCCGCAGGGGTAGAGCTTGACCCCCACCAGAGGGTAGTAAACAAGGAAAGCAGTTGAATAGCATGGTTAATCTCAGGAAGCAAACAAATGCCATGATGGAAAGTATGGAAAAGCTTAGACAAAATCAAGAAAGGATGAGTGCTTTGCTTTCATATCCATCAACCATAGACAATGTGGCATGATATATGGTTTCCATGTTTAAAAGGTCTTCCTCACAGAGAAAACAAGAAGAGAACTGGGAGGATTGTACAGGGGTAGCTTCCATAGCCAGCAACCATTAGGTAGTGGAGCCTTTTCTCAATGGGGCAGTTACTAGTCCCTATACGTGTGATGATGGAGGCTCTTCCTAGGAGCATGTGGTTATGACAGACTTGGTTGAGGACAGCTGCATTGAGTCTCATCATTTCCATGTGACAGGAGCTCATGATCATGGGAATGCTGATGACATGATAGCCACCATTGATGGCAGCCCTACATCAATTGGTAGCAATGAAATTACTAACGATACAGGTTTTGATTTTTATGACAGCAGTCCTATGTTTGAGCTTATTGATGTCGTTGTTGATAGGGCAAGTGTAGAGGATGTTGTGGATATCACTATGGGTTTTGACTCACATGATGAGAGTTAGTTTTCAGGATTGCATGCTAAATGCGAGTTCTTCTAATTCTGATTTCTATGACAGCAGTGAGTCACATTGGCAGTGGCATGAGATATCGAAGGTTTTACAGGTTGGTGATATTGGCATTGATGATGTGGACACTACTGATGTTATGTATGAGGATGATTCATGCTGCAGTGAGTCTGGTATATCATATCAGATAGTGGATGATGATAGGTCCCAAGATCATAGTTTACAGGGACTTATTGTAGATAGTGAGGATTCTCAGAGACATGAGTCCATTTAGGTAGAGCAAATTACACATCATGTCTCTCGTAGTTCACAGATTTTCAGCTCAGATCAGCAGATGGGAGCAGTTCACTTTGTGAACAATCCCTTATTTGATGTGGATGTCATTATGTCTTGTTTAGTGATGATCCCTTTCAAGTGATGAGTGAGGATGATGATGATGATTGGGATCTTTTCAGTACACTGGATGATCATACAAATTTTACAGGTTGCCATTCAGATTTTGTTGGGCAATTTAGAGAGGTGTACACAGTGAGGAGTGTGTTGATGTGAGTTTTGTACCACTACATAACATATAGCAATTGAATATTTGATACAGCGTACCAAACACTCAACCCTCTCTTGAAAAGTATATAAGATACTCCAAGGTTCCTTACACCTATGGATACTAACTTATATAAATGTGATTTTCTGGTAATCACTTCGGCGGGCTTATGTTGTTTATTCACTTGAAAGATTTCAAATTCTTGCTATGATAATAAGACATTAACTTTGCAATGTATACTCAATGATTTTCCAATTTATATCACTTCCAACTTTGCTCTTTGAAACTTCAACTACTAGATTACTTACTTCTTGCTCTACTACTAATCCTATGAATGAAGAAATTAGCAAATGGATGGGGATCAAACCAAATGAAAGCTTGCCAGTGGTGCTACCTCCATCGGTGCGATGATTCTAAGGGATACTCTTAGGATTTTCACACTAACACCTATCTTCCAACCCAACTTGAAGTACAAGTGGAAAGATGAAATGCAAGTAGAACTTGGGAGCAATTGGACTAGATTACCACACAAGGCTTCCTAACAAGCCGCTAGGATGCTAGTGGCCTGGTATATAGATCCCTATCAAACATTTACCAATATCACCATACAACTAGCCATCTACTTCTATTCTAACAACATGAAATAAAATCCTATTTTAATTTGAGAGATGAGAAGAACCATGCAAATACACCAAAATGATCATGTATATTCACCATGCAAACCACAACAATGAATAGAGAAAAATTTTTATAGTATTTTGGCAACAATTCTCCAACATAACTCTCTTACAAATGAGTACAAATGGCCTCATATAGAGGCTCAAAATTACGAGTGGCCAAGATTAAGAGGCAAAATCAAGGGCCAAGATTAAACCTTACAAACCCTAATTAGGGTTACCATCTTTCAACCAATTACATGAGGGCACCAACTTTGTGGGCCAATGAGAAAATTACAATAATCTGTCAACCAATGAGAACATAGGACACTTGACATGATTTGATTGCATGCACATGAAATTCCCACCTCATCAACCTTGTCTTATAAAGTTCATTAATCCTTGAGATGAGATGAAGCCTTGGATGCTTGAGCTTGTTCTTAAAAATTTTCTCACCACCATTTGAACTTGCTTGTACTTGATGTCCTGACCTCGAAAGGGTGAGGTCTCCATGCACTTGGGGTAATCTTGCCTTGACCTTGGTGGTTTGCCTGGATGTGAACCTTCTTGCAATTCGAGAGCCTTGCTCTTGGCCACTGACTTGAAATCAAACTTGACCTCCCTCAACCTTTTGTCTTGCTTTCTTTCTTTACTATCCTTGCCTTCTTTTAACCTTCCTGATCTTTCCAACCTTTCTATTCGAACTCGATTTGCATGCACCTTCTCTCTGCTTTCTTTCATTACCCTTGGATGTCTTCAACTGTTCGAATTGCCACAACCTTGCCCTTTGGCATAAGCATCCACCTCAACCATAGTGGTGTAGTGCATCTCCCCAAAATCGGATTTGGTTCGGCTGGCAAAGCATCATTAGTAGTCTTGTATTTGAATTGAAGAGGTAGGACCCCATGTAGATTTGCCCCCGATTTTGTACTATCTAAGTTGCAACTCTAAATTCATGCTAATGATCCTAATCCAATCAATCTTTCTTTATCATTTTCAATGTCTTCAATAAAATAAAACATCCAAGGATCAAACTGTGTACCTTTTGCATAGCCTGGGATCCAACTGAGAAGCACGATGAGGTCACTGCACTTTGATTTGCAATCTAACTTTGTGAGCCTTGATGACTTGGTGTAACCAATTCTGCCGTATCATGTCTGCTGCTAGGGTAGATTGAACCTTCCTTTTGCACAATTCCATACTGTTTGATCTTTGCCATAGGGGACTGGCTGTCTCTCAACCTCTCTTTTAATTGAATCAAGTCAAGGGTACCAATGTTGGTGTCTCCAACGTGTTTCAATTTTGAGCGGAAGTTGGAATTGGGTATCATAATTTCCTTGTCTCCTATTTTAGCATTAGTTTCTTTGGGTCGCTTGCTTGCATTGGCATCTGCCATCCTAAACACTTATCACTCCCCACCTTTTCTACAATGGTGGTGAAACTACACTTATCACTCCAAACTTCCTCTTAATGAGATTGAAACTACACTTATTACTCCCCGCCGTTACCTTAAGAGATGAGCTACACTTATCACTCCAATCTTCTCCCTAATGATGAAATAATGAATAAAACTACACTTATCACTCTCCGCCTTTGCCTTAAGATGGACTACACTTATCACTCCAATCTTCTCCCTAGGGGTGGGACTACCACCTATCACTCCCCGCCGTTTCCTATGAGATGGACTACACTTATCACTCCAATCTTCCTCCTAAGAATGATGAAATGAAATGATGGAATGGAAGCAAGAACTTGGGGAAAAAAGCTAATCAAGACAATCGAGTAATCAACCTACTAACCAAACTTCTAACTCTACTTTTGAAACTAGTCTTCAACACTTAACAATAATACCAATGAAATGAAAACAACTAAGAAGAAGAAGATAAGATAAGCCACTCACCGGTTATGAAATTCTAGATTCTACCTTGATGTATTTGCCTTAGCCTGATAACTATTCCTCTTTGATCTTTTAGACTTGATATCACCCTCACACTTGTTAAAATTCTGAAAATATAGCTTCCAAGTATAGATCAAAATCTTCCTTCAAAATGTCTTTCACAATTCTGAGATGAGACCTCAAACAATCAACTCCACTTTTTACAAAATCTGGAAATGAAACTCTAATTTGCCAAGCAACAAACTCCCTCTTTTCCCAAATTCTGAGATTAAAATGTTCAACTTGCTATTTTCGGATCTGATTTTTCGGACTGCTTTTTTAGATCTGCTCCTTGCTGCCAAGAGAATGGGAGAGAAGTGAATGAGATGGTGAAATGAAGTGGGGGAGAGCTCCCCTTATATACCAAATTTTTGCCTCCAAAAAAGCAGGGCCGACTTTGTAGGAGGAGGGAAAAAAAAAAAAAATTAAAATTGTCAAGTTTAACATGAATTAAATGAAATAAATTGCCCAGCCCTAGGGGATTTAATTTTAATTTAAAATTGGGCCAGCCTAGTGCAAAATTATGAGTTTAAATTAGCCAAATCCGAAATTATCATAGGCCCTAAAATTGAAATTTTGAAAAAAGGTCATTTAGGCCTCTAATATAGTTTTAAACCTTCTCCATTGTGGACCCAATAACTTGCCTTGAATTTCACACCTCCTAGGCCTTAAAATATATTGAATTTAACACACAAAGGGGGCCCAAATTAAATTTCTAAAATTACAAACACTCAGCCCAAAAATATGATTTTAATGTGCATTTAATCATGACAACCAAAATTAATTTTTATTATTTTGCAACCCAAAAATCATTTTGCAATTTAATTCAAATTTGGCAATTTTAAATCTATTCTTTAATTTCCATTTTTCTCCACCAAACAAAATTCACAAGATTTTCTCAAAAAAAATATCCAAATTCACAATTAAATTTTGAAGATGTTCAAGTTTTTCAATTACATCAATTTTCAAAATTCAACATCGTGCATCTAAGTCCCACAAAATCGTCAAGGCATTAGGATCTAGAGGAAAAGCCAAGGCTAGTCGAAAAATAACGGTCCCCAAAATTTTGGGGCGATGGTGTGAAAACCTCACAACAGAGTGCATACAGCTTTACTTTTGATCCTCATGTTCAAGATATCTACTAGTTACAGAGTCCATTAGTGCATCCGTTTGATGACTGGTATGATTGTTTAGTTGGCACATAGACTAGGGGCAAGTCTAGTTTGTCGGTTGACTTGCTTCCATGTAAGTTACTCATGGTTGAGTTACTCCCATGTGATGTTCCTATCTCAGCATCATCAGTTCGAGTGTTGAGTTCAATTTCTCAGACGGTGCAGTTGGTACTGTTGATGTTGGAATTATTTTTGCTAGAGTGTGGTGATGATAGGGACATTACTCCATTCTATCCTTGAGATCTAGGTGGACTTCTGTGTTTTGTTTTCTGAGATTGCTTGGGGACAAGCAATTTCAGGGAGGGAGGACTGCAATGTGCCCATTTTGAGCGAGCATTGGACTTAGTGGATTTAGCCTATCATTGGAGCCTTGTAGGCTAATTATGGTGATTAGAGGACCTTGTTGTGGGTTTTGGCATTTTTTTGAGGGACTTACTATTTATAGTAAGTCAACATATGGTTCTACTGAGCTTAGATGATTTAGAGGAGTTATATGATGCTCTCAGATTTTATTTCCGGCTTCTGGTTTGGACTCCAGATTCTTGGAGGGAGCGTCTAGTTTTAGTAAGTCACCTCCTCAGGTTCATTCATCGTCTTTCTTCATCAAGATCATGCTTGTGCTGTCAAATTTCAATTTTGATGCTTCTTCAGTCATTTTCCCAAGATGGGTGAATTATGATTATTATTTAATTAAATTGGCTAAGGTTGCTATTTTTATTGAGATTGCATATTGGACACCTTGGTGTTATAGCTTGTTGGAACCGAGTTGAGAAGTTTTAAATCTTGAGCACATAAAATAGGGACCCTATGTGTCAGAATATCATTATATTAATGAAAATGCCATTTTTGGAGCAATGGGGGAGTTTAAATTAATAAGTGACTTTATTATAGGTCATCTTTAAATTAAACATAAAGTTGTTTTATGAGGAATGAAATTAAAGTAAATTAAAGGAGATGAAGACAAATGAAAATTGAATATTATAAAAGGGGATTGAGATTTCATTTCATTCATTCTATTGTGCATTTGATATTATTGATTTGTGTGAAGAGAAATTTGGAACAAGGGTTTCAGAATTGCAGACTTGGAGAATTGTGAATTCTTCAAAGATTTTACAAGCATTTGAGGTGTTGAAATAAACATTGAGATTTGCTACAGTGTGGACTTCATTTAGAAGTTCAATTTGAGATTACAGGAGAATTTTGAAATTGTATGAGGAAGAGCTAGGGTTTGAGTGTTTGGTCTTCAATTCTGGAGAGAGCATCGAATTCTTTGCTATATTTATCAAGCTATGATCGAAATTGAAATGGTGTTACAGCAAATTGGTCAAAGATTGCATTTGAATTGAAGCTGTATGGATTTTGCGAGGTGCCATATGGAATTAGTAGATCCGTACATGTTGTACGGTAAAGGTTGAGAAGAATTTGGAATTGGCTGTTGTTTGTTGCAGTATAGACTTCGTGGTTGTTATTGTCTTTAGCCGCCAATAGCATGGGAGAGAACATTTAAAGCTGGTGTCATTGGATAGTTTCTGTGTCTTAATTCTTAGGTGCTGCATTTGATTCCAAGGGAGTGGTGTCATTTGATTTTGAAACTATTCAATAAGGTGCTGCCTCCTTATTTAATATATGTAATGTTTTTAATAATTTTCAGCCATGTGAATGAATTAATAATGAACTTTGGAATTAGATTTAAATTGCTATTGGATGTCAAATTATTTTGTTGTTGAAAAATTGCAAAGGTTATAAATATTTGAAATTCGATAGAAATTTGCAAATAAAATTGAGTTAGAAGCCAGTTGGCAGCTAAGAGCCAGTTGGGCTCATCACAGGACCGAGGAAAGTGAGGAGCATCCTATCGCCTTCATGAGTGCTCCTTTCAAGGAAGCAGAGTTGAGGTACACCAATGTGGAGAAGCAAGCTTATGCCTTGGTGAAAGCGATAAAAAAATTCAAGCATTATATTTTGAGGAGTAAAGTACTTGCTATAGTGCCTGACATTGCAATGAAGACGTTATTAATGCAAAACAACTATGCGAGAGAAGAGGAAAGTGGGTCGCCACTATCCAAGAATATGACATAGACATTAAATTGATGAAGCTAGTCAGAGAACAAAAGCTAGTGCAAACGATTGCATATGATGGACCAGGACTAGTGCAATAGGTTTACGAGCTAGAGGACGTGTGGCCAGATGAGTGGTACAAAGATATTATCAGTTACCTCTTGAACCATAAATGTCCTTCACATTTGAATCTACTATAGAAGAAGCCATTGAAATTCAAGAGCAAAAGATACATGCTGTAGGGTTCAGTATTATACAAACAGAATCATGAAGGCATATATTTGAGATGTGTTGGGAAGGAAGAGGCAGGAAGAATCTTGGATCATTTTCATGATAAATTTGGAGCAGGACATGGAGCAAGTTTGGCCACAACACAAGATATTGAGATGAGGCTATTATTGGTTGACTTTGTCCAAGGATATGCATGAGCATGTGAAAGCTTGCCACGTTTGTCAAACTGTTGTTGTTTGTGAGAACCCTGCAATGCCATCACAACCACTCATTGAGGTGAGACGATTCGTGAAGTGGGCACTTCATTTCATTGGTACGATCAATTCACCTTCCTTAGCATAGCACATGTATATTTTGACTCCTACCAACTACTGTACTCGGTGGACGAAAGCCCAAGCCTTAAAAAATCGCACTGCTAAGGTTGTTATTAATTTCTTGAAGGGAAAATTGTTACAAGGTTTGGATGTCCTTATGCTCTAGTTTGTGATAATGGTTTTGTGTTTGCTTCATTGAAATTTTCTAACTAGGCATTTGATCATGGGATTACTTTGAAATTTTCATCTAATTACTATTCCCAGGGAAATGGCCTTGCAGAATCAACCAACAAGAACCTTCTGATTGTCATAAAGAAACTTTTAGATAAGAATCCAAGAGATTGACACACTCAATTGAAATTCGCTTTATGGGCAAATAGAACAAGATCCAAGAACTCCTTAGGAACTTACCCTTACCATTTAGTATATGGTGTTGGCATTAAGAGATGGTAACTAGTAAGCTTGCTACCAGTACATGGCAATTAAGTATTGTCATTGATTGGCAAAAAAGGATAGAGGAAGGAGGTGTATTGACATCTCAACCTAAGGTCTAAGGATCTAAGGAGGACATTAGCAGTGGATTTGTATGTAAAGAGACTGGTTTGGCAACCGGTGACACTATAGAAGAGACTATATTTGCTCATCCAGTGCAACCGATCACTAAGCTAAGTGCATTGACAATCGAGGAAAGGATACAATCGAGGAAAGGGCACAACCAAGGAACATACAACCAAGGAAAGGGTGCAACTGGTAAGCAATGGAAGGAAAGGCAACAGATCAAAGTTCTTGTTCACAACATAAGGATCTCAACTGATCAAGTGAAGACTTTGGTATGATAAGATGAACCGGGGAAGTAGGTTGCCTTCATTTTGTGGAAGCAAAGAGTGAACTTGTATGTTAAAGAAGCTAAGGTGAATAAGAAAAGAGAAGAAAAGAGAGAAGAGTGTGCAGAGAAAGCAGAACAGTAAAGGAGAACATACCAGCGGTGACCGGTGATGTTTTTTAGTTGAGTATAACAGAGATCTTATCAGGCTATGCAAAGCCATTTGTAAAAGGTCAAATCTTTCTATTGTTTTCTAACAATTACAATAGCGAAATCCTAGTATTTTGGGTGGACTCTAACAGGTCCCTTATATTTAATCCCTTAACTGGGTGACATCTTTTTAGGTGTTCTAAGTCCTCTAACCAGGAAAAAGCACCAATCAGCCTTATTATATCAAATCCCTTAACTGGGTCGCATCTAATAGTGCGTTGTAATCATTCAACCGAGAAGACTCCTAACAGGGCACACTTCAGAAGAGTGCAGAATTTGTGAGGTCTCCTCACACCATAGTTTTCACCCGATTTGGGTTTCCATGTGATAAATCTGGTGTCACATTGTGGATTGATTGCTTGATTCTACTTTTATGCTTGAATATGTTTTTCTTACAATTTTAAGTATGTTTCATTAGATTCAAGAAGAAGTTTTATAGGTGTTGATTCACCCCTCCCCTCTCAACACCGGTTGGGACTATCAATTGGTATCAGAGCTTCAAGTTCCTTTTCTTTACTGCCTAACCGCATAAAGAAAAAGTCAAGATGATGAGAAAGGAAGGACCAAAGTTTTCAAAGAAAAATTTTACCCTGTGGTGTAGCAAAATGAAGCTGTACATGAAGACCACTGGAGATCAATATTGGACTCATGTAACCACCGATTACAGTGAACCCGCTGGTACCCTAACTCCTGATGAATTAAATATCAAAACAAAGTACATGGCTGCCATGGATATGATAGCCAGCACACTGCCAGACCATGTCTATGCTGAGATTGAAAACCTGGACTCACAAGATGTGGGCCAAGCTGCAACTAGTTTATGGAGGCGACCCAAACGTACAAAGAGCTAATGTTGAAAATCTCAGAGGAAAGTATGATGACATGAGGATGAATGAAGGAGAAGACATTAAGCAATACAACAACCAAATCAAAGAAGTAATCAACTCCATCAAAAGCGTTGGAGGAAAACTCAGTGAAGAGGAGGTGGTTAGCAAAATACTGACAACACTCAGACCTCAGTACGCCATAGAAATCTCTTCCATTCAAGAGCTCAGATCGGTGACCATAGGTCAAGTCACTCTAGATTCCCTAATCCGTAAGTTGACTACATTTGAATTGAGTAATTTTGATAATAGCTTACCCATTCAGAAAGCAACCTTTAAGTCTTCTGTCAATATCTCTTCCACCAAAAAGGGAAGAGAAACCAGTAACTCCTCTACCAGTAGGATTGGTAATCTTGTTGAGAATCTACTCTCAGAAAAGATGGAACAAGATGAGTTTGAAGCACTCATTGCTAGGAGATTTCCCAGAGGAAAAGGGAAGTAGAAAGGAAAGCTTCCTCTGAAATGTTTCTCTTGCAATAAGATAGGACATATTGCTGCGAGATATCCAAATAATGACAACAAAGACAAGAGTAACGGGTTCAAGAGTAAAGCAAAGGAGTGCTACCTTGTAGGAGTCACAGACAATGAATCTGAAGACTCTGAAGATCTTGAAATTGCATTTGTTGCAATAATAGAAGAAAGCCCAATGGTAAGTGAAATGACACTTATCTCAAGATCTCATCAATACGATGATTGGATCATTGACAACGGATGCACACACCATATGACCGGTGATAAGAACAAGTTCATCAGCTTGAAGCTCGATGATGGTGGATCAGTAACCTTTGGAAATAATGCTCCCTGTGCTATCAAAGGTAAAGCTTCTATTGCACTCAGCAATGATGTTGTCTGTGAAGATGTGTACTGGGTAGAAGGATTCAAGTCCAACTTAATGAGCGTTTCACAACTGAACAACAAAGGATTCCTATTGGAATTCAGACAAGGTTCTTGTGTTGTCAACAATCAATCTGGAGCTCATGTTGGAACCGGTAGACGCAGCAAAGGAAATTTGTTCAACCTAGATTCAATGGAAGGAGCCTGTCTCATTGCATCAGTCAAAGGAGAATCAAGCAAAATCTGTCTTGTATCCAAAGAAGACAATAGCTGGTTGTGGCACAAGAGGCTCTGCCACATAAACTTTGACAGTATTATCAAAGTGAGCAAGAAGAAATCAGTTAGAGGACTCCCTGAGATTACAAAACCAATCAGAGGTGTTTGTAAAGATTGTTAGTTAGGCAAATTGATAGGAACAAGTTTCAGCAGTAAATCCTTATTTGCTGAAAATGTTCTAGATCTTGTGCACAGATTTGTGTGGACCGATGAAAATAGAGCTATTACAGAGACCGGTACTTCATGCTTTTTGTAGATGATTTCTCAAGAATGATGTGGACACTCTTTCTCAAAGAGAAATCAGAGGCATTCCACATGTTTAAAATCTACAAAGAGCTATTACGAAGACCTGTAAAAGCCTAAAGTGTCTGAGATCAGACAAAGGAGGTGAATACACTTCTCAAGAGTTCACTCATTACTGTGAGGAACATGGCATAAAAAGGCAACTATCTGCACCTAGGACTCCTCAGCGAAATGGAGTAGCAAAAAGAAGAAACGGGACGTTGATTGAGTGTGCAAGAACTCTGATGATTCAGAAGGATCTTCCTCATCACTTCTGGAGAGAAGCTATCAGCACTGCTGTCTATACACTGAACCGAGTTCAAGTCAAGAAAGGAACCGGTAAGACCCCCTATGAACTATGGTTCAATCATACTCCTAGTGTAGGATACTTTAGAATCTTTGGTAGTAATTGTTACATTAAAAAAGATATGTACTCTGGGAAGTTTGAGCCTAAGAGTGATGAAGGAATATTTCTAGGTTACTCTACCAAAAGTAAAGCCTATTGGTATCTGAATAAGAGAATGAGAAAAATAATTGAAAGCATCAATGTAAAAGTTGATGAATATTCAGAACCAATTAAGAAGATTGGTCATAATGAGTATGACAGTCTGCAAGGTCACAATGAAGGAAATCTTCTTGAGTTCAATGAAGTAACAACCGAAGATGAAAGAGAAGAACATGTGAACAGACATATGGAGCAAGAGGCTGTACCTAAAGCTGATAGATCAACTCAAAATGAACAGGAAGTTGTTCATGATCATGCTAAAGAAACTGCTCAACCAAAAGATTTAGACTGGGAATAGAGACTGGTTCCCCCAAGGTATGTCACATATCACTCAACTGACAATATAATTGGTGACAAACATGCAAATGTCTTGACCAGGAAAAAGGCCAGAGAGAATATCTGTTTGTTCTCCTGTACAGAGCCCAAAACCACCAAGGAAGCTTTAGAAGATGAAAATTGGGTCAAGGCAATGGAAGAGAGATTGAGCAAATAGAAAAGAATGATACATGGGTGCTTGTGCCTAGACCATAAGACAAGAATGTCATTGGGACAAAGTGGGTCTATAGGAACAAGCTAGACTAAGAGGGAAAACTAATAAGAAACAAGGCTAGACTGGTCTGCAAAGGATATGCCCAGGAAGCTAGACTGGACAATGGAGAAACTTTTGCACTTGTGGCCAGATTAGGAGTAAGAATTCTTCTTGCCTATGCTGCTTATAAGAAGTTCAAAGTATACTAGATGGATGTCAAGTCTGCATTCCTGAATGGAATACTAGAGGAAGAAGTATACATTGAACAACCAGAGGGTTTCGCATCCACACAAAAGGGTGGTATGGTCTGTAAACTAAAAAAGGCTCTTTATGGGCTAAAACAAGTCTCAAGGGCTTGGTATGAGAGGTTGCACTCATACCTCTTGACCATAGGCTTCACAAGAACCGGGGACAACAGTAACATGTATCTCAAAATTGGAAAAGATGGGAACTTGATTGCTGAAATCTTTGTGGATGATATCATCTTTGAAGGAGATGCCAAGATGAGCAAAGCCTTTGTTGAAGAAATGAAGAAAGAATTTGAGATGTCTACGATAGGACCCATAAAATTCTTCATCGGACTACAGGTTCATTAGGTAAAGGAAGGTACCTTCATTTCTCAGTCCAAATATGTAAAAGAAATTCTTAAAACTTTTGGACTTGAAGAATCCAAACTGGTTGGCACATCGATGATAACGAACCTAAAGCTGTTAAAGGAAGATGATGTAGAAGAAATGAATGAAACACTGTATCGGTCTATGATAGGCAAATTACAGTATGTAGTACACCAAAAACCAGACATTGCACATGCGGTTGGCATAGTGGCAAGATTCTCTGCAACTCCTAAAGAGACACATCTAATAGCAGTGAAGAGAATCTTTAGATACCTAAAGGGGATTGAGGAGTATGGCTTGTGGTTTCCTCACAAGGGAGGCTTCCAAGTAAAGGTTTACACTGATGTTGATTGGGCTGGCAATATTGATGATAGAAAGAGCACAAGTGGTGATGCATTCTTTCTCGGTGGGAGGATTGTGTCATGGACAAGCAAGAAACAAAACTACATTTCACAGTCTACAGCAAGAGCTGAATACGTTGTTGCTACAATCAATTGCACACGTAATTTGGATCAAACAGCTACTGGAAGGGATCCAAGAACAGATACCTGAACTGATTGCAATTTACTGTGACAGTACAAGTGCAATAAACATATCCAAAAACCCTGTCATGCACTTCAAGACAAAGCACATTGCCATCAAGTATCATTACTTGAGAGAGCTGGTACAAAATAAAGAAGTAAGATTGGAGTATGTTCCCACTAAAGAACAAATTGCTGATATCTTCAAAAAGCCACTAACAAAGAGTACTTTTGAGTATCTCAGAGGTAAACTAGGGGTGATACCCCTTCCTGATCATCAATAAACTTGCAAAGGTGTTCATTAGTTCATTATGCTTTAACAGAGGATTCACCTCATCTTATTTGGATTGATGAAAAGGACTCCTGCTCGAAGCGGGAGCAAATTTCATTAAGATAGTCTTTCTGACTAGCCTTTGGCATTATTGTCAAAAGGGGGAGAGTTTGGCAATACATTGACAATGGTAGTGGCAGTGACAGTGCATAGTGATACAAGCAGAAATACAAGCTTAGAACAGATGACATGATTGCCCATTAAGGTTTTGCCATCAATGCCGAAGGGGGAGATTGTTGGCATTAAGAGATGGTAACCGGTAAGCTTGCTACCGATACATGGCAATTAAGTATTGTCATTGATTAGCAAAAGAGGATAGAGGAAGGAGGTGTATTGACATCTCAACCTAAGGTCTAAGGATCTAAGGAGGACATCAACGGTGGATCTGTATGTAAAGAGACTGGTTTGGCAACTGGTGACACTATAAAAGAGACTATATCTGCTCATCCATCGCAACCGGTCACTAAGCTAAGTGCATTGGCAATTGAGGAAAGGATACAATCAAGGAAAGGGAACAACCAAGGAAAGGGTGCAACTGGTAAGCAGTGGAAGGAAAGGCAACAGTTCAAAGTTCTTGTTCACAACATAAGGATGTCAACCGATCAAGTGAAGACTTCGGTATGATAAAATGAACTGGGGAAGTCATAGTCAACTATCTGCTTAACCAACTCTTTGACCGAGATTTACTGCACTAAATCCGGAAGACTTTGAATTAACATGGTGATTAGTTTGAGGCGTGTTTAAAGGTTTTAAAGCCGAAGTCTATGGCTTTAAAACATGGAGTTATCTCATATGAAGGAAAGGTGCTTGACACGCATCTATTGTTTTCTTCATAAAGCAGATAAGGCAAGGGCATGCATCGGATGTATCCTCAGAGAACTAATACTCTTCTGGGTGATGAATCTGAAGGAGATCTGTAATTAGGTCATGCATGAGAAGCACAATTAAGGAAAGAACTCTATATATTCTTGTGCCTGTCTAGAATAGACGCTGAAGAAGCTAAGGTAAATAAGAAAAGAGAAGAAAAGAGAAGAGTGTGCAGAGAAAGCACAACAGTAAAGGAGAACATACCAGCGGTGACTGGTGATGTTTCTCAGTTGAGTATAATAGAGATCTTATCAGGCTATGCAAAGTCATTTGTAAAAGGTCAAATCCTTCTATTGTTTTCTAACAATTACAATAGTGAAATCCCAGTATATTGGGTGGACTCTAACAGGTCCCTTGTATTAAATCCCTTAACCAAGTGACATCTTTTCAAGTGTTCTAAGTCCTCTAACTAGGCAGGCACAAATCGGCCTTATTGTATCAAATCCCTTAACCGGGTCGCATCTAATAGTGCATTGTAATCCTTTAACCAGGAAGGCTCCTAACAGGGCACACTTTAGAAAAGTGCAGAATTTGTGAGGTCTCTCACACCGTGGTTTCTGCCCGATTTGGGTTTTCACGTGATAAATCTGGTGTCACATTGTGGATTGATTGCTTAATTCTACTTTTATGGTTGAATCTGTTTTGCTTACAGTTTTAAGTATGTTTCATTAGATTTAAGAAGTTTTATATGTACCAGTTGGGACTATCATATGGACAGGACCCAGTCTTCCTAGTTCAACTAAGAATCCCAACCTTGCAATTTTTGCAAGAGTATTGTGACAATGAGGATGGGGTCCAAGCGAGATTGTCCCAATTGATGCAACTAGATGAGAAGATAGATTAATCCTTAGACAAATTCGCAGAACATCAGGGGGTAGTTAAGAGATGGTTCGATAGGCAAGCAAGGATCAAAGCATTTAGGATTTCTAACCTAGTTTTGTATTGGGATAAGGTACACAAGAAGCGAGGAGATCATGAAAAGTTTGACAAATTGTGGAAGGGTCCATATCAAATTTCTGAGATTTTGGGAGAGATTGCTTTCAAGCTAAAAACATTGACTGGAGAGGATGTCTCATTGCCTGTGAATGGGAAACTCCTGAAGCATTACTTCCAAACCTAGGGCTTCTCTTAGAGTCCTATTGTTCATAATTGGGGTGGGTTTGTATTGGACCATTTGGTTCATCTAGTCTCGAGTAGCTCTCCTTTCAATTGTTTTAGTTTGGGTGTCTTAGGAGTCAAGTGCTTGGTTTTCCTTGAGTCAGTTGACTTCAGATTTTCTAGTTGCTCTTGTCTTTGTTTAGAGGTTGTTATTTTAGTTTGCCTATTAGTGTTAGTTGTTAGTTAGATGGCTTTAGTTAGTGGTTTTAGCTTTAGATATGCTTAGGATCCCTCGATCCTGGTAGTTTAGTTTGCTTTAGGTTTAGTTGTTGTAGGTTAGAGTTGTAGTGTAGGTTTCCTTTTCTTTAGGAGTTTAGGTTGTAGAGGGATCTTGTTTGTAACTAAGGTGAGGTATGTCAAACTCACACTTCTAGTATACTCGAGCTGGATTTGTTCAGTTCATTTCCTAAATATCTCTTGTGAGGATTTTTTTGAACTGGAAGTTGTTGCTAATAACCAGCCTTGGAAAATGATTTGTACTAAATTTGGATTGAATTCATTCATTGTGTCTAAGGTATCGGAGTCTTTCAATTACAACATTTTTACTCACACTTAATTTCTCTGAGTTCTCTAGAAGTTCTTGAAATGAAGTTGGAACTAGTGAAAATCATACACCTACTTCAACGCCACTGTGGTTTTCCAAACCCTCTACAAGCTTCATTGCTTGTAAGCCAAATCAAAATTTGAAAAGAGGAAAGAAAAGCAATATCTAAAGAAAAGAAGGAAAAGAAAAAATGAGAAAAGTAAATAAAGAAAGGCAATTTGGTTATGGGTGTGTGAATATCTCTACCGGTGCTACTCAATAAAAATCACTAAAGGTAGAGCAATGTTTGTGGTTGATCACAGCGATAACCTCGCCGAGGCTATGGACGCTTGACTGGCAGCGAGGCTCTATCTAGGATGCTTTTGGAGTAAGGATATTAAATAGTTAAGTCCAATGGATCAAAGAAGCTTTCTAGGTTCTTGTCAAGTGGGGAATGAATCACTTGCACACACGAGTATCAAGAGATGAGGATTCTTAGCTCAATTCATGGTTCCTCCCATTTTGAGTGCAATTCCTAGTTTTTGGATATGTGAAAGTGGAATTAGCTAAGGTTCTTGATTCTAAGTAGTTTTATTCTTGAAATGTTCAAGAACATTTCTTCAATGGTGTCACTAGATGTTGTGAGGTTTTCACACCATCACCCCATTGCAAATGGGGAACCCCTCTTTCTGCCTTGTCCCTATAGCGTTGGATTTTTGGAGTGAGTTTGGTCTATCTTTTTGGTCAAGATGAGATTGCTTAGGGGTTTGGGTGTCTAGGAGAGTAAAATCAGTCAAATCCTTGAATTGATTCTAGGCTTGAGAGGGCTTGAGAGGGCACGAAATGGCTAAGTATAAGGCAGGGAGTTGCATGACGAATAATCCTTAGGGCAGGGCGGAGTCTGCCTGCCCTTAAGGATTCAAAATCCTCGCCTACCCTTAATTTGCTCCCTAGGAAAATTGGAGTAAGCATAGACACCCCCCCAAGCTGGCATTGCCAAGAGCAAACAAGTGAGAATGATGGAGTGAAGTTTAAGGTGGAGCATAGTCAAAATCCTCAGGCAGGGGTGGAATCCACCCCCTGCCTAGGATTTTATCCTCCCACCAAGGAAATTTTCGCTCCCTAGAGTGAGGGCAATTCAACTTCCTTTGAGGTATATTGCAAATAAAGATGATTGGAAGTGAAGTTAGAAACTAGATGGTGAAGTAAGAGTAGATTGAGTATCTAAGTGTTTCGCTTTGAAACATTGGGTGTTTGATTCTGCATGTTGTAGTGGAACAAAACTCACATCAACAAGACTTAGACAACTCTTTGGCGTTTGTCCTCTTAAAAAGTCTAATACATGTTGATTTCAGTTACTTCATAGACAGCTAGTATTTGATCTCAGACTTAGACAACTATTTGGTGAATTCCCTCTAAAAAAGTCTGAAAAATGTTATCTCAGTTACTTCATAGACTAGACTTAGCTAATATTTGATCTCAGACTTAGACAACTATTTGGTGGCTTCCCGCTTAAAAGGCTAACTGAATTTTTGCTTATGTAATCAGCAATATGAATATGAACAACAAAAATCTATTTTCTACAATTCATGGGTTAAACTCTATTTTATTTGCTTTGTATATCTCTATGCTATGGAAATGCTGTTAAAAAAAATTCTCTCTTTTTCAACAATTTTTACGTTTTTTTGAAAATCCAATTTTTTTCCGATCTTTTCCCAATTTAAAAAAAATTCTTGTACTTTCGGTTTGCTGATTTTTTTCCCAAATGAATTTTGCTGCTATGAAATCAACCATATAAGATAATGCTCTATACTATTTCCTTGCAGACCAAAGCATCTATCCACAAGCTATGCATAACCTAATCTTTGTCTGGAATAGGCCCTAGTATTAGTTAATACATTTCCTAATCTTTGTCTGGGATAGGCTCTAGTATTAGTTAATTAAAATGCATTATTCCGATCCTTATTTAATGAAACATCTGTTACAAAATGCATATCCTTCCCTTAATGAACGAATCCTTACCATCAAACTTGTGAATCTATGACCACGTTTATAAATTTTTTACATTTCCTTTTCCATTAATCAAAACTTTGACAATTATATCTGGTGGTTTTATGAAACATAATTCATATTTTGTAATGACATTGCATATTCTTATTTTATGCAGTCTTAGGATCAGTTGAGTTATTTTAGGGACAATTACAGTATCTTTTTGGCTTACCTACGAATTGCTGATAAGTTACTAGATGTAAAATTGTCAGTTTACAGAATTGGTGCCACCCAACAGCGATGATATAGTAGGATATATCTATTTAAATAGTTACAAAACTTCCATTCATTAACTTATATTGACACTCATCTCCAAGAGTTTCTGGATTCGATTGTGTTTAATGTTTTTTTGATGTGTGATTCAAAACATTGATGCAAAAACATTAAACACAATCGAATGTAGAAACTCTTGCAGATGACTATCATGGATTGTGGAAATCTCTTCACTTTATATTGACACTGTTAATCCTTCCTTTCAAAGGGTGCAAATTGTTCCATAACTTGTTTGGAATGGACATACAACTTTTATGAGCAGATACTAAAAGCAGAATTGATATATTAGTTAGTGTTAATATGAGAATCCATATTTAACATTTATCTTACAATAACTTATATGTAGCATATTGTAACATTATGTGCACCAAAATCTGTCAAATAATAATCTTTCTGTTAAATACATGTTTTCCAACATAATGATTTTTAATGCTACTCTTTTTTTGGCGGAACAAGGCATATACATGTCCACAAGGAATATACATGTCATTCTGCCCTTCTGTTGCACAGTATTGACATGCAAAAAAGTGCAGGATTCTTCCACTCATTATGATTTGCTAGTACACCATTGGCTAAGTTACTGAATCATCCAGGAATCTCTATGGATTTGAGCATGATTCGTTTGTTTTAAGGTAAAAACATTTACGCTGATCTTCTGCCAAATCCTGACGAGTCAACAGTCGATGTGGCATTTAAAAGCAGATTCTGAGACTATTGAGCATCGTTTTCCTCCTTTTTTTCAATTTTCGAATGAATGAAAACCCAATATTTTGCAGTCGAATGTCATGTCCCCATTCTGGCTGACATCGTTTGGCGTGCCAGATCAGTCTATCACGGGCTCTCGTAGACTGGTGGCGATGTGGAGAGAGTCATTCTGATGATTATTTGGGGATTGGATGGTCTTATTTGCTTTTGGAGAGATGGTGTTTATCATATTTTTTATTATAATGTGTTATGTGGGGCCAAAATGTTATAATTTTGAGTTGAGTTGCACTTTTTATTTTATAAAGTTACTTTTTATATAAAAGTGCATTATAAAGGGATTTTATAAGAATATTTTATAGATACTTTTAGAAGTTCTAGTGGCTTCTTAGAAAAGTGAATAAATAGAGTGCTTGGCCTCTCATTTGGACATCCCATGACTTGAGTTTACACTGCTTTTCTCTTTGAGCATTTGTGGCGCCATCTTGGTCTGCAGATTGTCATTTGATCTTTAGGAACGGAGTTTCTTAAAGATTCGCATAACTGAGGAGGTGAAATATCCTTTGAAGGGTTGCACTTTGGAAGTGGTATTTAGCCATTTCAAGTTGAGCTTATTAGGAGTCCTCAGACTTACCTGAGGGTTTGAGTTTTTGATTGCAAGAGGAAAAAAAAGAAGATCCGAAAAAAGCAGTCCGAAAAAGCAAAGCGAAAAAGCAGTCCAAAAAAGCAGATCCGAAAAAGTAGTTCGAAAAACCAAATCCGAAAAAGCAGTTCGTAAAAGCAGTTCGAAAAAGAAGATCCAAAAAAGCAGAGCAAAAAGACAATCCGAAAAAGTTTTTGCTACAAATCTAATTCAGTTTTCAGAATTTCAGGATAGGGTTTTGGAACCACATTTTTACTCATATCTTCCTCATTATTCAGCATATCATTCTGAGTATTTTTGCATTGGATTTCTATCGTCGAGGAGATAAAGATAGGTGCGTTTTGGAGTCCCAAAATACCATGATTTATTTTTAAGGAATTTTCAAAATTCCTAGACATTTTTGAAAATCTACAAAAATGTACATTTTCAGATTTGGGGTGACTTTGGCTTGGGTGTTGGCATCTTCAGCACTGGTAAAAATTATCACAACCATCTACAATCAGGTTCCTCACTTCTCATTTGGCATTTGACATATTTTCTGAGAAATGTATGTTTTCAGTTGAGTACAAAATATAGCTTCAGCACTTTACTATTTTACATTGTACTTGTCTTTGTTTGCCATTTGGCATTATTGGTATCAAAGGAAGGCTAGGATTTTGCAAGTGAAAGGGCATTGTAATTTTCAGTCTATCTATATTGCAAACCTAGAGTTTGATGATCATATTATTGGCTGAAATATGTATGGCATTGTTGCAAATTGTTGATATATGAATGGTATATGGTTTTGAGCAATTTCCTACATCATTGATAGTGTTTTAGATGGTATTTGGTTGCTATCTATTATTCTGAAATTTTGGGACAGCGAACACATATGCTCAAAAATAATTTTCTATCTACATTTTGAGTTACATTTTTGAGGGGTTTTTAGTGGCCTGGTAAGGGTCATTACATCGAACCATTCGTCAAGGACGGAATTTCCTGTTTAGATGTGGCAGTCGTACATCGGGTTTGGTATATCACATGAAAATATTTCGAATGTGCCCCTTTAAAATTTTGTTTCATAATAATGGCTTCACTACAGGTATCAAGGCTTCCCTCGGACACAAGAAGTGAATAATTCAATAGTTATTGGTTCAAATATTTTACAATTAGTTTTAGGTTTTAGAATGTATCATATTCTAATAATAATATACATAATTCTATTTAAAATGTTTAAGAAATATTAAATGTTAAATATTCATTGTAATAAATTAATAGTTTAATATTTGTTATTTAATAATTCAATTTATAATTAATAAATGTAAATTAGTAAATGTTCAATAAATTAATAATATATGATTATTATAAATGTTCTGTGTATATTTTATATAAATTTTTAATTAAAAATTAATAACATTATTATATTATTATTTCAAATTGCTATATTTTGATATTCTATAATATATAATCTTTTCAGTTGTATTTATTATTTCTTCTAATAATATTACTTCATTAAATTGTATCTCTAATAACTAATATTATAGTTACACTATTTAATTTATATTTATTGTTTGTTATTATAATATTAATTTATTAAATTGTACATGAAGTTATTAATATTACAATTATATTATTTTTTTATTCTTGTTTTAAGGTTATATATATATATATATATATATATATTTGTACAGACATACCCAACCTCCCAAAAAAATGTTGTATCCGCATATTGTACCCATGTACCTGTACTCATATATATATATATATATATATATATATATATATGTTTTTTGTACAGACGTACCCAACCTCCCAAAAAAATGTTGTATCCGCATATCGTACCCATGTACCTGTACACATTTGGGCAACTTAGATTCAATGTGGAGATCATTCCTTTTCTACCTTGCTGAGTTCTTATTTATCACCTTATTCTCAAGTTTCCTTTTTTTAAGTGCTTTCTTATCAATTATGGATATCTTAATGCCCTATGTTATTCTGTTGCATTTGCCTTTAAATATATATTGCTCATTCTGAAGCAATTGTTGCAAGCTGGTGCTTAATACAAGTCAGTCTGAAGATTTAATACTATTTATTTGCCCAATTATTGCAATTGAGAGTGTCTGTCATTGATAGGACCCAGAATCTATCACAAGTCAATTACAAACACTATTTTGTCATGTGCATTTCATCTGTAGGTAATTTGGTGTTTGCAATCTGGAAGTAGAAAATGATGAAAGAATGCCCTGAGAGACTGAAAGTAGGTGTTCACTAGGCAGCTTCTTTGTGTTTGCTAACAATCATAGTGTTGAACCTCTCTCATATATCAGAATCGCCTGAACAATGTTTGTTAGCTTCTTGGAGTCTTTTTGAACATGCAATATTTGGTTTTTAAAAAAAACTTTTTCGTGTTTATTACAAGCTCTTTATATTCTTTTTCAGGTACAAAAGTCTTCTCAAGAAGCAATAGTATTAACAAATCTGCATACACAAAGTTTAGAGTTGATAAACCAAAGCCAGGTCAGGAGCTTGCTGGACTTTGGAGTGGGATATATGGTCCCCATGGCCTGGAAATAGTGAAAGTATCTTATACTGATGATGAAATTATAGCAAATAAAATCCTTGGTATGCTCCAGTTTGCTCAAACTTATTGAAGTATGTTACTGAAGGGACAACTTAGCTGTGGGCTGAATGGTTTGGGTTTGAATATACCAAATTATATACTGATTGCATTGTGATTTAGGACAAGCTTGTTTTCTTTTAGTACTTAGTACTTACTTCAATGAACAGTTGGTGACAGCATCCCTTGGTTATTTTGAAGTGTTAGTGATCTTGTGTTTGGTACAATTTGCAAATCTGTCGGAAGGATCCCAACAATGCAGAATATGTGGAATATGATTATTATCCATTCAATGCTTGCATGATGAAGTTTATGTAATTAATTTTACTTTTGGTTATCAACTTAAGTCTTTAATCATAGCTAAGAACCTTGTCTACTATAGAGTATTCATAAAATGCTCACCATATGTTCTATTTAACCATTAGCTAGATGATGTATTAAATTGAACTAATATAGTTTTGAGTTGAAAAGAACTGATCAGATACAAGCTTGTTATGAATCGTTGTTGCTTGACTATTTGACTTGAGGGCTTTATAAAATGTACCATAAGAAACACATGATGAGATTGGTATATATGGGGTTTTGGTTGTGGGTATTTATACTTGATAGTTGACACTATGACATGAAAGAGGTTCTTTCGAACTGACAAATTATCTTGATAATGCAATCATTGCCTTTATATGATTTGATTTCATTTTATTGCTGACCTTTCTAGACCAACGAATCCTTTTAGTACGTGTTATTTTATATAGGCCTCTTCATAATAGTGCCACGAGCTGCCTTTTTTCAGCTTCAGATCAAGTAATTTCACTTTCAATATGTTCGTGAAACAATTCTTGCTATTATGTTTCTTCTTGTTCTCAATTGGTTATGATTGGACAATCTACACCTTTCTTCTTTCAGCAAAGTATATTTTTACTAGCAATGACCTTGATGTTATTAACACCTGATAAACAATAGGGGTTTGAGCCGACATTGCATTTAATAACCAAGTGTGTCTAGGGCCTCTTCCAATTTTCTTCTTTCACATGGGAAATGAATGCATAAGCTGAACGACCAACAAAAAATTCATTGGTTTTTTAGCTGATTTTATCTTCTACATCTTGATTAGTGTGATGGGATGGACTACTTAAAGAAGTTAACAGTTGTGTAAATAGCTTCCATAAAATTATTGTTTTATAAATTTCTGATCTGTATCAAGCTTTTGGCCATTTCCTTTGCAGAGCTTATAGACTCGCAACAGTGGCCATTAGTACTTTCCTATGATTGTTATTTTTCTTCCCAATATTATACATTTTTATTTCCTTTGTAAAATCCACTCTTTTCATCTGTACAGACCTACTTTTCATTTATTATAAAAATTACTTATAGTGAACATCTCAAGCTAGAAATTGTTGACATGCAGTACATTGGAATATAGCCGTTTTCTAAACTGAATTTGTTATTGCTCTTCCCACTTATGAATTAATTGTTCATATGTCAACAAATAGACAACCATTAAATATAGGTAAATGTAGGAAGGTTTAAAAAATAAAGAATTTCACATTTTCTTAATTAATTGCTATCCTTGGAATATAATTAGATTGATTTGTATCCTAATTGGTACCTACTAATGGTTATATATTTATGTTATATCTAATTTGATACGAGTAAATTATGCAATTAAGATAATAATAGGCTGTTTTATATCAATCATATCTTCCATCCAATGTGCAATTAGAATATGTTCATTATTAGTCATTAACTCATATATTGTGCAATAATTAGGTGATCCTAATGTACCTTGTAATGAAGTGACATTCAAAGTCAAACTTTCTTCAGTGAATATGGAGGCCCGATTGGACCTTCAAAGGAATCTCATGGGAATTGAAGAGGATGATGCCTTAGACATTGCTAGAACGTGAGTCCTTTTTCACACAAGGCTCAATTTTCATTGATACTTATAGAAAAATTAATTCTCTTTCTGTTAATTGGATAGTGCTGATGGAAATATCCATTTTTCTGTTTACTGTGTTTGGAATTGTAATATGCTGCCTAGTTCTGTAATTCTAGAGTCTGTTTCTTCCTGTAATTTTGTCAAACAGTTGGCCTGCAACTGTCCTTCTTATGTTTTTTCCAAATTGATGTTGTTTAATGGTCCTCAAGATTGTTATATTTCGTATGAGATATCAGTAGAAGGCAACATGAAACCATATGCAGCTAATAACAATGATCATTTATTTATTTCTTGTTTCAGATAATCAGAAATTACAACTACCATAGCCAATCATATCTTCTCATTAAAATCCAACACATTATATCACTATAGAGTTCAATGGTAGTCCATACCCATTTGCAGCTACAACACGTTAATAATTCTGAAATTGCTACAGTAACCCGCAGCTACAGTGATTCGGACTGCTACAGTAACTTGCTACAGTACCGTGTTGCTACAGGAACTCGCTACAGTACCGCGCTGCTACAGGAACTTGCTACAGTACCGCACTGCTACAGTGTCGCTGCTACAGGAACTTGCTACAGTACCGCGCTGCTATAGTGTCGCTGGTACAGGAACTTGCTACAGTACCGCGCTGCTACAGGAACTCTCGCTGCTACAGGATCTTGCAGCTACAATATAAAATCTCAAGACCATATCTTTCAATGGCGTCAAGATTGAAAGCGTAGAGGGTTTGCGTCCTCCAAGCCCGAAGAGAAATAATCTCCACAGTTTCCCCAATTTCATTAATCTCCAAGCATGCCAAATGAGAGCTATCCTCTCTCTTTTTAATCCTTCCTCACTAGTTCTACGCTTCCGTCTCGCCAATGTGGGATAAAACATGAGCTTTAATGTTACCTTTTTCCCTTTACGAATGCCCATGTATGTCCTTTAAAGGGGGGAACTTGATTTTTATAAAGTGACTTTATGAAACATTATAATATTTAATTTAAATAGTCACTTTATCGTTATAACTTCAAACATTAAAATAATATACCAAATAAACTTGGAATCCCACATATGATAGCTCATCGGAAAGAGCTCAACAAAACGCATCACATCCTGTCACTGAAAATTCAAGGCACTGCATCCCCTATTGGCTTACTAAAAATAGTAAATCCTCCCCAAAACCCAACAAACGAACTCCATTTGGCCTGTAATTAAATTTGACTAGGCCAAATAACCTCAGGATCCCTTTTGAAGTCCTGGTTAGCCCTCGGGACCATGAAAGAATGGGCTAACGACAACATATATCCAGACTGGCTAAGTGGGGGACATTACAGTCCGCCCCTCTTGAAATTGCTTGTCCCCAAGCAATCTCAACTCAGGATGCTGAAGAATCTGCTCTGCCTCCCATGTTGCATCCTCAACTGGTAGGTTCCTCCACTTCACTAGGTACTCCCTGATAGTCCTCCTGCGAAGCACCCTCTCCCTGGTGTCAAGTATAGCTTCAGGAACCAAGATAAGCTTCCCCTCATCATCGAGAGGTGGCAATACTACTGAAGGCACCGCATTGTGCCCCAATGCCTTCTTAAGGCGTGACACATGGAACACGTTATGCACTTTACTGTCTGCAGGCAGCTCCAACTCATAAGCTACCTCGCCCACTCTCCTGATTACTTTGAATAGTCCATAGTAGCGTGGTTTCAATTTCTTTGCTCCACTCCTCTTGAGAGAGGACTGTCTATATGGCTGTAACATGAGGTACACCATGTCTCCCACCTCAAAAGACCTCTCAACCCTGTGTTGATCAGCATATTGCTTTTGCTGATTTTGTGCCTTTTGCAAATTTTCCTTCAAGGATCGCATAATGTCCTGACACTCCTGCAAAAGATCCTTGGCCTTAGGTACCCTACTGTCCCCAAATAACAAATCCAAGCAATTAGGAGCATCATACCCATACAGTGCCATGAAAGGGGACATTTGAATAGACATATGGAAAGAAGTATTGTAGCAATACTCCCCTAGATGTAGCCACTTCACCCAAGCCCTCTGTTGTCCTGCAATGTAGTTTCGAAGGTACCCCTCAACCCATTTGTTCACTCTCTGTCTGCCCATCGGTTTGGGGGTGGTAATTGGTACTCGGAGTGAGCTCTGTTCCACACAACCTGAACAACTCTTGCCAAAAGTGGCTCATAAATCTGCTGTCTCTGTCACTGACTATGCTCCGTGGTATCCCATGTAGTCTAAATACCTCTCGAAAGAATAGCTCTGCTGTCTGTGCTGCGGAATAAGTAGACGAAATTGCAAAGAAATGTGCAAATTTCGTCAATCTGTCTACCACAACAAAGATACAATCCCGACCCTGTGCCTTTGGGAGCCCTGTGATAAAATCCATGGAAATGCCATCCCATTTCTTCTCTGGTATGGGTAGGGGCTGTAGTAAACCACCCGGAAAGGAATGTTCCTGTTTTTTCCGCTGACACACTGGGCACTCCCTAACAAACTGTAGCACCTCTGATTTGAGCCCTTTCCAAGTGAAGCGCTCTCTCACCTGCTGATATGTCTTAAAGAATCCTGGATGTCCTGCCAATGGTGAATCATGAAATGCTCTCAAAATTTTCTACTTCATAGCAGACCCAGGTACCAAATAAATCCTTTCCTTGTAAATGATTAGATCATTTACAACAGTATATCGGCTATCCTGAGTAACCCCCTCAATAACACTAGATGCCCAACTATCCTTAGCATATTCTGCCAAAATCATCTCTTTCCAATCATCCATGACTATCCCAACAGCAAGCAAATGAGGCCTCCTGGATAAAGCATCTGCGACAATATTTTTCTTCCCTTTGACATAGACTATGTCAAAATCATAGGCCTGTAACTTACTCACCCATTTTTGTTGCCTGTCATTAAGATCCTTTTGTCCAAGGAAATGTTTCAAGCTGTTATGATCTGTTTTAACTGTGAATCGACTTCCCTCTAAGTACTGCCTGAACTTAGCTAGCGCATGCATGATTGCTAGCATTTCTTTGTCATAGATGCTATAGGTTCTCTCAACACCTCGTAATTTCCTGCTCTCATATGCAATGGGATGTTTTTCCTGCATGAGGACAGCTCCTATGCCTTCTCCCGAGGCATCACACTGCAGCTCAAAAGGTCTGGTGAAATCTGGAATGGCCAAAATGGGACATGTACTCATCAACTCCTTGAACCTGTCAAAACAATCCTGAGCCCTCTCTGACCACTGAAAACTCTCTCCGTGTCAAGTCTGTAAGTGGTGCTGCTGTCTGTGAAAATCCTTTCACAAATCTGCAGTAGAACCCACAAAGCCCGAGAAATCCCTTGAGCTGTGAAGTGTTCCTTGGCGGTGGCCAATCCATAATGGCCCTGATCTTGTCTGGGTCAACCCGAACACCTCCTGCACTAATAATATGCCCTAGATAGAGCAACTCTGTCATCCCAAACTCGCATTTACTCATCTTGGCATAGAATGACTCCCTCTCTAAAATACTGAGCACTGTATTAATATGCTTTAAATGTTCCTCCCAAGTACTGCTGTATATCAGTATATCATCAAAAAATATCAACACAAACTTCCTCAACTGATCTCTGAACACTCTGTTCATACAAGACTGGAAAGTGGCGGGGGCATTAGTCAACCCAAAGGGCATGACTAAGAACTCAAAATGACTGTAGTGGCATCTGAAAGCTGTCTTCTCCACATCCTCCTCTCTAACCCGTATCTGATGGTAGCCGGATCTCAAATCAATCTTCGAGAAGTAGCATGCACCGTGCAATTCATCAATAAGCTCATCAATGCGCGGGATAGGGTATCGGTTCTTGATTGTTTTCTTGTTCAGCTCCCTATAATCTATGCACATCCTCATTGTACCATCCTTCTTCTTCACCAATACTACTAAAGAAGCGAAAGGACTCTTGCTTGGCCGTATGTGCCCCATGTCAACCAACTCCTTGATTGCCTTTTCTATCTCATCCTTATATCTTTTTGGATGGCGGTAAGGTGTAATGATAACTGGCTTAGCCCCTTCTTCTAACTCAATAACATGCTCGATTCCCCTATCCGGGGGTCTCCCTGGAGGTATCTCACCAAACACCTTAGTATGTTTGGTTATTATTTTTTGTACATCAGGCGGGTACTCCTGTTTATGCTGCTCTGTCGTCTCAGGCATTTCTCTAAACTCTGCTGCCCACTGTACCTGATTATGTCTAAATAAACTCTGCATCCGCTTGAGTGACACCACTCTAAGCTTCCTATCTGACAATCCTCTGAGCACTATCTTCTTACCATTTGCCTCAAACCTCATCTCCATTTTCTGAAGGTTAAATGTAAACTCCTCCAGATACTTCATCCAGTTCATCCCAAGCACCATATCCTGATCACCAATGTTGACCACAAAGAAATCTCCTGTCATGTCATAATCTCCCAAACGAAGCTGCAAGTTGGAGATTTTCTTGGTACAGTCAATCTTGAAGCCATCGGCAACCTTCACCTTAAATCCCCTATGCTCCTCTGTATGTAGCCCTCTGCGTGACACAAACTTCTCATCAATGAAGTTATGTGTTGCCCCTGTATCAATGAGTGTAACAAATCTTTGTCCGTCCAAAGTCCCCCTAACTCTGAAAGTGACGGCCTCCTGTATACTGAACAACTGAGCTATCGTGCTATCACTGCGTGCTTCCTCATGTGAAGAATTATCATCAGCTCCATCTGATTCTGATGACTGCTCTGAATCTCCATCCACTGACTCTTCGGCTGAAAAGTACTCCATCTGCTTAGCTTTTGCCTTCAATGGACACTTATGTGACAAATCCCAAGGTTCCCTGCAATGAAAACAAAGCTTCTTCTTCCTGAGATCATTAAGTGTCTCATTGTCCAACCTCTTACTTTCCTCCTTAGGTGGCTGAGCCTCTCTATGAAAAGGTTTCCTGTCCTTATCTTTCCTCGAAGGGAAACTCTTTGCCTGGAATTTATTCTTAGAAGCTGAAGAGGAATCCATGTCACGAGCCTTCTTAATGGTTTCTTGCAAAGTGGGAGGGTTGAGAGCTTTAATCCATCCTCTCAACGGATCAGCTAACCCATCCATAAATAGAACTAGTATCCTCCATTCAGATACATCTGTTACTAACACTACGAGTTTTTGAAACTCTGAAATGTATGTTTCCAATGATCCCCACTGTTTAAGCTGAGCTAACTCCTTGAAATGGAGTTCTGGATCCTTCCTATCAAAACGTTCAATCAGTCTCTCTGTAAACTCCACATATGAGGTAATGTGTGCATGACCCATAGTGACCATACCATGATGCCACCACTCGTGTGCTAACCCATCCAGATGAATTGCTGCGTACTTAATGGCTTCTTCCTCAGGCATAGGGTTCAATTGAAAGTATGTGTCAAGCTTTTGAACCCAAGCTCTTGCTGTCGATTTCCCCGAGCCATCATAATATGGTAACTGAAGTTTCCCTACTTTCTTTCGTAACTCGTAACTCTGGTTCCTATCATGTCCACGTGGCATATGTTTCATCCGCACATCCATATACTCCCTAAAGGTAATTGCAGCAGTAAAATCTGGACCTCCGGCTTCCCAATCTCTACTCAACTGGTCTTGTATATCAGTGATTTGGGGCTCTGCTACAGGCTGCTCTGGAGCTCTAGGAGGAAATGTGGGAATCATGGGCCTCGAACTCACTGTCCTAGCTTGCTGGGGTGCATGACCGAAATTGTTCCCAACTTGTTCACCTCCGTTATATGTCCCATCCTGATTATTCCCATTCTGATTGTTACCATTCTAATTATTACCTCCACCCACGTTAGCATTCAACCCCATTTGACGAGCCATCATCTGCATCATAAGCTCCAATCTCTGACTCTGTTCCTGTGCTCTCTGCTCTGCTAATCGCTGTCCCTGAGTCAATGTATCCAATAACTGCAAGAATCGCTCCTCACCAGGATCCCTAACATTCCTATCCCCCATAGTCTCTACAGCTTGTTCCCCTGTAACACTCGGTTCGTCTAAGTCACTACCTCCTCCCGATAAGATATTCTCTCGGTTAGTATTCAATAATGCTCTGTTTCTTCTTGTGTTGTAGTGATGTGGCAATGGTTGAACACTCCAATCTGTCATGTCATATTTAATTTATACTGAACCCAACAGGATGGCAGGAAAGATAAGCTCTGATACCACTGTAATATGCTGCCTAGTTCTGTAATTCTAGAGTCTGTTTCTTCCTGTAATTTTGTCAAACAGTTGGCCTGCAACTGTCCTTCTTATGTTTTTTCCAGATTGATGTTGTTTAATGGTCCTCAAGATTGTTACATTTCGTATGAGATATTAGTAGAAGGCAACATGAAACCATATGCAGCTAATAACAATGATCATTTATTTATTTCTTGTTTCAGATAATCAGAAATTATAACTACCATAGCCAATCATATCTTCTCATTAAAATCCAACACATTATATCACTATAGAGTTCAATGGTAGTCCATACCCATTTGCAGCTACAACACGTTAATAATTTTGAAATTGCTACAGTAACCCGCAGCTACAGTGATTCGAACTGCTACAGTACCGCATTGCTACAGGAACTCGCTATAGTACCGCGCTGCTACAGTGTCGCTGCTACAGGAACTTGCTATAGTACCGCGCTGCTACAGGAACTTGCTACAGTACCGCGCTGCTACAGGAACTTGCTACAGTACCGCGCTGCTACAGTGTCGCTGGTACAGGAACTTGCTACAGTATCGCGCTACTACAGTACCGCGCTGCTTCAGGAACTCTCGCTGCTACAGGATCTTGCAGCTACAATATAAAATCTCAAGACCATATCTTTCAATGGCGTCAAGATTGAAAGCGTAGAGGGTTTGCGTCCTCCAAGCCCGAAGAGAAATAATCTCCACAGTTTCCCCAATTTCATTCAATCTCCAAGCATGCCAAATGAGAGCTATCCTCTCTCTTTTTAATCCTTCCTCACTAGTTCTACGCTTCCGTCTCACCAATGTGGGATAAAACATGAGCTTTAATGTTACCTTTTTCCCTTTACGAATGCCCATGTATGTCCTTTAAAGGGGGGAACTTGATTTTTATAAAGTGACTTTATGAAACATTATAATATTTAATTTAAATAGTCACTTTATCGTTATAACTTCAAACATTAAAATAATATACCAAATAAACTCGGAATCCCACATATGATAGCTCATCGGAAAGAGCTCAACAAAACGCATCACATCCTGTCACTGAAAATTCAAGGCACTGCATCCCCTATTGGCTTACTAAAAATAGTAAATCCTCCCCAAAACCCAACAAACGAACTCCATTTGGCCTGTAATTAAATTTGACTAGGCCAAATAACCTTAGGATCCCTTTTGAAGTCCTGGTTAGCCCTTGGGACCATGAAAGAACGGGCTAACGACAACATATATCCAGACTAGCTAAGTGGGGGACATTACAGGAATGTATGCACATGTTGCAGCAATGTAGTGGATTTGGTTTCTTTCACCATTATATTCTAAGCCTTTTTTTAGCATCAACATTAATTGTTTCTTGATAATTTGACTTGGATATGTCACTTTTCATTCTTGGACTTTTGTATCTACCATAGTGGCTTCTTCTTGTTAGGTTTGATAACAAACTTGTAGCAATAAATCTACTCAGAAACAAAACAACATTATAATGAAATAAAATCTAATGCAATCGAAGAGACAAGAATCTACACTATTCCAACACTTGTATTCAATTCGATGTGTAAATGAAAGGAAAGTGTAACAATATATAGCCTCTGAGTTTCCAAATCCAATAAGGATAAGGCAGGATCTTAAAAACAAGGGAATGGCATATACTCATTATCCTATCTTACCTAAGTAATAAAAAGGAAATTACCTAAGTAAACTTAATATTAAATGTAATAGCTTACACCAATATCCCCCTTAAGTGCAATTGAGGTTAAAATAAGAAATGGATCTTGAGTAAGCAAGTTTTGTTAGGTGCCTATGTACCTTAGAGTCACCTGCCCAATGAGAATTTGCATATCCTACCAAGTCTATATCTTGGCCTATCACACAATGCATCCCATATGAATGCGTCCCCTATATATAGTGCAATATATGCTTGGAAGTTCTCCAATGAAGCTCATGAAATTCTTGCAGAAATAAAGAGACCATGCCAACTATGTAGGAAATGCTGGGATGAGTGTGTGTGAGGTACGTGAGACTCCCCGCAAGTTGTCAATACAAGGGATCATCAATGAAACGAATCCAACAATTAGTCTCCAACTTGATTCCTAATAGAGGGGGAACTGTTATGGGCTTACATGCAGTTTTCGAAACTAGAGAGAAGGTGAAGAGCATAAAGTTGAACAATTTCTCTCCAGTAAAAATGAATCACCCTGTCTTGCCTTTAAGCAATTCCTGTAGTCAATGCTTCCAACTTCCCAATGTTTGTTACTCCTTGTCGGTGGGTAGATTTTTCCCATCTTTTTGCACTTACTATGATTGTTTTTAGTGCCTTTGGCACTAATTCTTTTTCACTGGTACTCCCACTTAGGCATGTCTATGCCAAAGCAACATTCAACCTTCCAAGTATGAATGGGCATATAGTATTTCTCTTTTTGTTGTTGCCCTCTTCCATGATGTTCCTTCCTTGCTCACTTGGTGTAGAGTCCGTAGTTGGCAAACTTGGCAAGTACTTGTGATTTTTTCACCCTGTCAAGTTACTTGTGAGTTAACTCGTGTTAGATTCACCGAGTTTCTTGTGAGTACTCACCAAAAACTTAGCCACTTGGACTAAAATACTTTCCAGATGTGTTAAAAATGCAAAACAAAAAAAAATGAAGAAAAAAACTTTTTATTTTTCCCAATAAAAATATGGACACCCCTCACACTTCCTCACACAACACTTGGAGAGCAAATATTCTTCACAAAACTGTGCCCAAAAACTAATTTCTATTGTAAGAGATAAAATTGTGAAATGGTATGGGATATTAAGTTTTGTGTGGTTTCAAAGGCCTTAATTTGGCTTGGTGGTGGGAGCATTGTCCATCAACCTTGTTGGGGATGTTTCCCTCAAATGTCCATGAGGTGCATTGCCCCTCTACCCTATGGAGGGTGTTGTCCACAAATTCGTGAGGGGCATTTCCCCTTGACCCTATTGGGGGTGTTGTCCCCTAGTGCCATAAAGGATGCTACCCCTCAACTCCACTGGAGTCTCCACTCCTAGACCCCCACCAGTTATTGGGATCTCTTCTCATAAATAAATTTGACTACAATGAGGGGGTTTTGGAGTGGAGACCAAAATCGACAACTTAGACAATTATCTTCATCACTATTGTAATTTCATTGATCATGTAATGTGCTCATTTTTTAGTTCTCTTGCTTTATAGTTGGCTTTGTCCTTTTGGGTGTGTGTGGGTCGTATTAAAGTGGTTGTTTGATGTTACTAGTGGGTTCAAAAGGCCTAGAGGACTCGAAGGGCACTTTTTGTGGTTATTTTCGGCTTCTAGTAAGGTCTCCAAGATTCTTTGAGAGGGAATCTATTTATAGTAATCTAGTTTGGTCCAATTATCATCATTCATCATTGATATAATTCATGTGTAGTCAATTTTTTTTTTCGATTCTTTTCAGCCATTTCTACAATTTGGGTGTAATACTGAGCTATATTTAATTAATTTGACTAAGGTTTCCTTTTTAATTAAAATATTTTATCAGACACCTCAGTATTATAGCTTGTTGGAAAGATAATTGAATTTTTTTAATGTTGGATGCTTAACCTTGTGTCTAAAGTGCTCAGAATCATTAATTATTTAAATAAATCACTTTTGGGGGGTTATAAGGATTAATTAAACTAGCATACCAATCTTTAGACTAATATATGTGAAGTATTCCGAGAGACATCTTTGATTGAAACCTAACTTTTATTCAAATTTCATTGTTATTAAACACTTAACCTATTTGTTAGTAAGGCATGGAGCTATGGACAATGAATGTAACAAAAATAAACTCCATATTGACCTCGTATCATTTATTTGTTAGAATTCTTCTTCTACTTCACATTAAACTCATGTCTTTAATGCTAGCTAATTAAATTATTTTAACGTATAATTACCCTCGTGTTCATTATAGGATCTTTGTTATTTAATAAGAGTTATTTGTTAATTTAATTCACAATTGCAAGCTGAACTTGGCAAAATCTATTGTTAAACCATCCAATTTATTGAGAAATAGAAGGTAAAATATTTGGATATTAGCCACTATTTTTGCTGAGTTCGAAGATGATCATCTCTTGATGGAGGTGACGGTAATTCTTCATTTGAATTGGTGTTGATCTCTATTTTTCCGTTGTAATTGCATCTTACACAAAAAATGTTGAGATTTTCTTGGAAATTCTTTAGATAGTGCCATCCTTGCCAATGATCAAGCCGCTAGCTATGCTTGGAATATCCATCTTTCTATAAAACAAGGGTTTTAATGTTTTCATTGGAGAAGTTGAGATTTTACGCTGCCTCCATGTACTGTGACTAACTTTCATAACTGTTACAAATAATGATTGAGGTGTGTTGGTAAACAAATATATCACCATAGATTTTTTGACCACACAAATTTTCATGGACCACACGAATTTTCCTCAAGGCAAATGAATTTTCTTGGACAACGTGAATGAATTGTCCTGGATCACACAAATGAATTTTCCTGGAACATGTGAATGTTTCTCGTGATTTGATGCGAAAATTGTCTCATGATTTGATGATCTGATGCGAAAGAAAAATTACTCACGATTTGACACAAGTTTTTTGGGAATTTTCAAGGACATTGGATCTGACATGAAGTATTTGACGGGATTTTCTCTTCACAAAGTCTAACGTGAAGGATTTGGTGCGGTGGATTTGTCGTAAAAGGTTTCTTTCTTCTTTTCTCTCGCGAAGGTTCTGACGTGAAGGTCCTGATGCAAAAGGTTCGGTTTGTTACACGCTTCATCTGCCACAACATCTACTAAGTTCATGATCCCTTGGCTTCCCCATGTCTGTCCACATCTGGCTGTGCCCTCACATTCAATTTTCTCGCGTGGTTCTGTTTATCCTCCTCTTCTGCTTCGCTTTAGTTCTTCTTCCTTATTTCTGGCCATGGTTTTTGTTATTCCTAATCAGTTATTGAGAGGGGGGGTGAATCAGTAAATACTATTTCTATTTCCAATTAAAAATTGTATAAAGATTCTTTCAAGATAAACAGAATGTAAATAACCTTTCACAAATAGAAATAGAAATGCTCAGATCAGCACATCTAATGTATGTGGAAACCCTCGGTTAGAAGGAAAAAACCATGGTGAGACAAAGCTCACAACTCCACTACTGCAGTAATAAAGGTGCCCGGTTAAGAGCTTACAAAGCACTTGCAAGAGTGCTACCCGGTAAAGGGATTTGATAGAAGACCGGTTAAGATCTTGATTCTATTAGGAGCCGCCTTGTTAAAGGACTTTCAACATTAATCAAGATGCTACCCGGTTAAAGGATTTATACAAAGAACCTGTTAGGGTTCACCCTGATAGAGGGATTTGAATATGCTTTCTCAATATAAAAGAAATGATCCTAATTGACACTCTTTGTCTGATTAGATCATACCTGTTGATCTTCCTGTTCTGCCTGGCTGTTGATCCTTTCTACCTTTCACCTCTGTGACTGTAGCTCTTCTCTCAGAAGATATCTCTCTCCTGCTTTGTATATTCAACAACTCTTTTCTTGCGTCCTATGACCTGTATTTATGCAAAATTCATCTTAATGAAACTCTAACTCATAGAACCGCCAGGTTGTAAACTTGTCCTTAAATCATGCAACAAAGAAAAATCTTTGCATTCTGATCTTGAGTTTACCTTAAAACATCCGCGTAGAAATAAAACTAACTCTTGTTAAAAAGCTAACTCCAGTTCTAAACGGTGGATGCTCTGTATATTCCGGTTTTAACTTAAACGACTCCGCATTCACCAGTGCGGATTGACGTTATGTTGACCGGTATCAATCTTATACCCAGTTCATCCCTTGTAAGCACTATAAGACTGGTACTATGTACTTTGTTCGGTCTACCTATACATATACTCTTTTAATCTACCGGTGCTTATAATGTAAAGTGAGTGATCTATCGGTGTACCTTATACCGGTGGAAATGGTGTTTGCATCAATCTTCACTAATGACAACTTTAATTGGCTAACAATCTTCCCCTTTTCATTGGTGGAAAAACCATTAATCACTCATCACAATTAGTTCCTTGTCCTATAGACTTCTTCCCTGTATTATATATTTCTTCTATTTACAGAGTTCCCCTGTTCTAGTGCTTTAGCTCTTCTGTCCTGTAGCTGAATCTACTCTTTTTCTTTTCTGATCTTTGACCTTCTTTTGTTTTATGTCTTCTTCTTCTTCAACCAAAGTCTTTTTCTTCCCCTTTTTGCCTCCATAAGACAAAGGGTTATGCTTCACTAAGTATCTTACATTTGTAGCATGGTGAAGATATGGATTCCATTGACCGGTGACATGTTCTAGATTTTTGAGTGCTGATTTCAGAGATACTATGATATTCTCCATGTCCTCTACTGTTTTGTAGTCCGGTTCACTGATTAGATTCTCTGCCACTATTGCTGTTTGTTGCATTAAATCAAATGTAGGGGCGAGAAATAGTTGAAATCTGTAATGAGCCTAGCTGGCTCTTTTCCTTAATTGATAAATTTCTTCTCAAGAAATATAGATTCCTTACAATTTATGAATTTTCAAAATCTATAAGTTTTTGCAATTTTCACCATTGAATTGAAATTAAAAAACAATTATCGAAAATCTGGAAGTAACCGGAATTTAAATAAATAACATCAACCAAAACTGATTTAAACATTCATTAAAAAATTTTGGCACCTTGATGAGTGATATGGCTGCTGTAGATGACAGCCGACTGTATGAAAAAAAGACGCCAGCATTAGACACAGCCTTCCAATATGCTTAAGACTTAATCACTGATGCGGCATTGGCTGTATGAAACGGTTCAACCTCCTTCACAATACACACCCACCACTGGCAATTCCGAATGCAAACAAACAAACACCTATGGCTGGCTGCAAACAAGTACGGTTCAGACTTCCGTACGGAACTGGCAGATTTCCATACGGCCCTGGATGTAAAGAATTCCGTACGGCTTCCTACAAATTCAGAATTCTTCAAAGATCCGTCTTCAGCAAAGAATTCAATATAAAGTTATACATCAACAACTTCTTGGCAGAAAATTTAGTGTTCTCTCCACTTGTTGAAGACCAAACACAAATTCCACATAAATTTCGAACCCTTACCTGATTCTAGAATAAATATAAAATCTCAATGGGATTATCATCAACAAATCTCTGCAAATATTCAGCATGTAATTGATATTCTCTCCAGAACTGAAGACCAAATATCAAACCTCAGCAACACCAGAAGAAGCTCAACTTTCTCTCCTTGAAGAAGATCAAACCCTCGCTCAATCCAAAAAGCCAATTCCCTCTCAACACAAGTTTTTTATCATATCATCAATGGGTGAATGAAAGTTCTTTTTCGAATTGAATAAATAGCTTTTTTGGAAAAAGCTTCAATTTCAGTTTTTTTCACTTAAGAGACTTTTTAAACACAACTTCATTGTATAACATTAAGTTATAAAGTCATTAAGTTATTAAATTAAAACAATTTAATTTAATAACGATAACTTTAAAATAAAAAGCCACTGCAACCCACTGACTACAAATCCGTTTTTGACACCAAAGCCTCAAACTTCAATTGCCCTGCCAGAAATAGCCAACTACTAAAAATAGACTTACTATAAATAGTAAGTCACACAAACTGGAGATTCCCTGAAACTTGATCCTAAAACGTTTGACACCCCGTGCAAACACCTTGCTAATCCTGGCCATACCCAAAATACCACTTACTAAATAGTAACTTGACCAAATTGACCTGAACGAAGAGTAGACCTGGTAATCTAAACCTCCAAAATGGAATCCCAACAATGGCTCCGCCAACTGACCCCCTCTAATCGCCCAATTAGCTTGTGAGGATTTCCAAACCAAGCTAATCACAATAGTCTGTAAAACGGGGACATTACAGTCCTCCCTTCCCAAGATTGCTTGTCCTCAAGCAATCAAGAAAAACAAGCAACATCACAATCCACCCGGATCCCACGGATGGTCATGAGTAATGTCCCAATCAACCTCATACTCTTGTGAAGAAGTCAACAACATCAACAGTACCAACATCAACAACTGGAAATCTGCACTCAACAGCCAAACTGATGATGCTGTAACAAGATCGCCTCATGGGAGAAACTCAACCGAGAGTAACTCACACGGGAGTAACTCAACCAACAAACTGGACTTGCTCCCAGTCTTCGAGCTAACCAAATCATCATACTAGTCATCAAAAGGATGCCCTGAAGAACTGTGTGACTGATATATGTCCTGAACATGAGAATCAAATGTAAAGCTATAAATGCTCCTCACCATGTACACCTCTGTAAACTGTTCAGCTAGGCTTGGCTGGCCTCTTGTGTAATCTGCCTAATGAGCATGTGTACAAATCGGATCCCAAATGTCATCATCATCATGATTGTACAACACCTGTAAGGGATCATCATTAAGCTCAAACAACGGATTGTCATAAGTCATGACAATATCCACATCAAATAAAGGGTTGTTCACAAAGTGAACAGCACCCATCTACTGATCTGAGCCATAAAACAGTGAACTCTGGGAGACATGATGTGTAATCTACTCAACCTGTATGGACGCATGTCTCCGTGTATCGACACTATCTACTGCACAAAAGACAGTGTGTAGACTCCCCTCAGCAATGCTCGACAACACATACTCTCTACCCTGACACTCAAATCTGATCTACATCAGGCTCACGCTAAGGCTGAACTCCTTAATCTCCTGTATCCACTGCATCCCTAACACCACATGCATCTCCCCCAAATCGAACACATAGAAATCAGCTATCAGCTCATAATCACCAAGAAACAAAGAGAGATTTCGGATGCGCCTGGTATAGGTAAAATTGTAGCCATCAGCTACCTTGACTCTAAACCCTGCAAACTCCTCTACCTGAAGCTCACACTGACTAACAAGTCGCTTGTGAATAAAGTTGTGCGTGGTTCCAATGTCAAACATAGCAACACAGGGTTGTCCTTCCACTAATCCCTTCAGTCTGAAAGCAGAGGGAAGTGGCACAGAGGTGGACAACACAATCGGAGAGAGTTTGGCGTCAGGACCCCCCTATAGTAACTCTCTGCTCCTCTGTATCTCTCTGCTCCTCTGTATCAAAACCAGCATCTTGATGAGAAGACTTAGCCTCACTCTCACCAGAATAAACCCACATAGAGCGATTCACCCTGCCCTTAGGCCTCATAGTACAAGTATGCTCTCTATCATAAGGCTCTTTGCATCTATAGCAAAGTTGCCTCCTCAAATCCTCTCATGTGGCATCATCAAGTCTACTTTCAGGCTTCTTTCTATCAACAACTGGTAGAGGCACCTCATCTGTAGGAGAAATAATAGGACTAGGAGTAGACTTGTCCCATGAAACAAAAGGCTCAAGATTCCTTGCCTTCTTCATAGCATCTCGCAAAGTGGGTGGATCCAAGGACTTGACCCATCCTCTGTACGGCTCTGACAAACCCTCTATGAAAAGCATGACTCTCCTCTCGGAGATGTCATATACCATAACTGATAGGCACTGAAACTCACTAATGAAGGCCTCAAGGCCACCTATCTATCTCAGTTGAGCTAACTCTCTGAAGTAAGTCTCAGGATCCTTCCTAACAAACTACTCTATCAGTCTATCTATGAACTCCTAGTACTACACAATATGATCATGATGCAGAGACACTAACCCATGATACCACCAATCATGAGCAACCCCATCCAAATGAAGCACGACAAATTGAATAGCGTGCTCCTCAGACATAGGACAAAGTGATAGATAAATATCCAGCTTGTGGACCCATGCTTTAGCTGTAGTCTTCCTACTTCCATCGAAGTGGTCTAATGTCAACTTTCCGGTTGCCTGCTTGAGTTCATTCTGTCCAAGTCTTTGCCTCGTGTCAGGAGCTGGCTTGCCTCTGGAATGCTCACGCTTCTGCGTCAAATATCTGTCAAAATTTAAATTTCTTTTTAGTGCCTCAGGAAGAGCATCCCACTCTGCAAAATGTGCCACCATGTCATCAACAAATGGTGCTGGCTCTGACTCTACACTAACTGCATCCATCTCTAGCCTCAAGAAAGTTGGACGATGAGGCCTGTCATAAGTACTAGTATGGTCACCTCTATAATCTCGCCTATCATCTGCTCGTGACCTGTGTGAGCTGACTGAAGCACTCCGCGCACCTCTGTCTCTAGCACGATCAACTGGTACTGCCATGCGTTGTAGAATGTCTGAAAGCTATTGCAATACAATTGCAACATGATGCTGGCCATCTGCAATATTTCTGAAGGCATCTCTGGCCTCCCTGTCAATATCATTTCCGATATTATTCCCGTTTCCTGCCTGTTCATTTTGTGGGCCCTATTCATTACCTTCAAGAGGTGGTGAATTTCTACCCCTGCGGGTATAGTACCCTCCCGGTATAAATCTGTCTACCATTATTTTATTTTCATACCCTCAGGATGGCAAGATCAGTGCCCTGATACCACTCTAATGAGCCTGGTTGGCTCTTTTCCTTAATTGATAAATTTCTTCTCAAGAAATATAGATTCCTTACAATTTATGAATTTTCAAAATCTATAAGTTTTTGCAATTTTCACCATTGAATTGAAATTATGAAATAGTTATCGAAAATCTGGAAGTAACTGGAATTTAAATAAATAACATCAACCAAAACTGATTTAAACATTCATTAAAAAATTTTGGCACCTTGATGAGTGATACGGCTGATGTAGATGATAGTCAGCTATATGAAAAAAAGACGCCAGTATTAGACAACCTTCCAATCTGCTTAAGACTTAATCACTGATGTGGCATTGGTTGTATGAAACGGTTCAACCTCCTTCACAATACACACCCACCACTGGCAATTCTGAATGCAAACAAACAAACACCTTCGGCTGGCTGCAAACAAGTACGGTTCAGACTTCCGTACAGAATTGGCAGATTTCCGTATGGCCCTAGATGTAAAGAATTCCGTACGGCTTCCTACAAATTCAGAATTCTTCAAAGATCCGTCTTCAGCAAAGAATTCAATGTGAAGTTATACATGAACAACTTCTTGGCAGCAAATTTAGTGTTCTCTCCACTTGTTGAAGACCAAACACAAATTCCACATAAATTTCAAACCCTTACCAGATTCCAGAATAAATATAAAATCTCAATGCGATTATCATCAACAAATCTCTGCAAATATTCAGCATGTAATTGATATTCTCTCTAGAACTGAAGACCAAATATCAAACCTCAGCAACACCGGAAGAAGCTAAACGTTCTCTCCTTGAAGAAGACCAAACCCTAGCTCAATCCAAAACACCAATTCTCTCTCAACACAAGTTTTTTTATCAAATTATCAATATGGGTGAATGAAAGTGCTTTTACGAATTGAATAAATAGCTTTTTTGGAAAAAGCTTCAATTTCACTTTTTTCACTTAAGAGGCTTTTTAAACACAACTTTATTTTATAACATTAAGTTATAAAGTCATTAAGTTATTAAATTAAAATAATTTAATTTAATAACGATAACTTTAAAATAAAAAGCCACTGCAACCCACTGACTGCAACAAATTTGTTTCTGACACCAGAGCCTCAAACTTCAAGTGCCCTGCCAAAAATAGCCTACTGCCAAAAATAGCCAACTGCTAAAAATAGACTTACTATAAATAGTAAGTCACTCAAACTAGAGATTCCTTGAAATTCGATCCTGAAACATCTGACACCCCGTGCAGACACCCTGCTAATCCTAGCCATACCCAAAATACCACTTACTAAAAATAGTAAGCTGACCAAATTGACCCGAACGAAGAGCAAACCTGGTAAACTGAACCTCCAGAATGAAATCCTAACACTGACTCTGCCAACTGACCCCCCTGATTACCCAATTAGCTTGCGAGGGTCACCAAACCAAGCTAATCCCAATAGTCTGAAAAACGGGGACATTACAAAATCCAATAAGGTCTTGGATTTGCTTGGTCTTGTCTTCAGAGGTCTTTCTCAATATGAGAGCTAGACTTGTCATCTCTCTGCTGAAATCTGTTGCAGATTTATTCTTTACATCAAATGTGGAAGACAGAGCTTTTATGTCTTCTGATGTCTTGGATGACTTTTCGGTGAGATCTTGTGTAAAGGTATCAAAATTTGAAGTCCTTTTCATTAGACTTCCTGCGACTTGCAATTGTTGTTGCAGTATTGTTACATTGGTAGTAACTATTACCTTTATTTCTTTGACCTGTTTATGAAGAATCTCTATTCTTTTCTGTTCATAGTGATCGATGGCAATTGTTTCTGGATCGGTGACATCCTCTCCGATTGCTTGTGCCAATATTTCTAACTGATCAATCACAGGTTCATCTTCATCGATGTCAACATCAAGTACAAAGTTGCTCAGAATGTTCTTAACACTGGTTAGGACCATGTCCTGTTTCTAGTTAGTCAGCTCCTTTAGCTGCCTTATTGACATTTTGTTAATGTTAACCACAATCTCAATAGCCTTGCTCCTTTTGGCTTCTGTGTTTGCTGCAAAAGATAGCTTCCTCTTGGATGAGGACGAGCTTGAAACATCTACCTGTTCCTTGTGTCTGGGCTCCTGTACCGATAGTGCTTGCTCAATATGTACAGGTAACTCTTGTTCTTGTTCATTTTGTTGTTCTTGTTTGTCATCATTTTCAAGTTGGACTAACTCTTCTGGTAATGCCACATTTTCTGGTTGTGCCTCCTCTTTTGGTAGGACTTCTGCTATTGGTACTTCTTCCCCATTTTGTACTTCCCCTTCCAGTAGTACCTCTGCTTCCTATTTTGCATCCTATTCTTGTTCCATGTGCTATGTTGTAGGGGCTTCCTTTGTGTGCTGTTCTTCGGCTATATGTAACTCACCCATAGGTATATCATTTCCTAGCACTTGTTCCTTTGGTAGAGCTCCCTGTTCCAGATTCACTTGTTCACCAGAGGTGGGTTTTTCACGAGTAGTGAATTGAACCGATGGTACCAGTGCTGGTTCGGGTTGATCTTGCAGACCTGTTGCCTTGGGAGCACTGAAGTCATATTGTTGCCAGAAATCTAGAGTCTCTTTATAGACTTCGTTTTCATACCCGTTGAGTATCTTAGCAACTCTATGCTTGGTATCCAAGTTCATTGATGCTTCCTCAAATAGAAGTTTTATAGTGTCTTCACTAAGATCAGTGTTAGCAATATAAGTTGTCATTAGTGTAATTCACAAATACCATTCACACCGGTAAAGGTTCATCGGTCACTCACATTACTCAAAAGACACTAGTAGACTAGAATTAGAGTGCAAGCACCGACAGATAATGAAAAGGGGGTACACCGGTAGACTGATTTGAGTACACAGTACCGGTCTCATAGTGCTTATAGAGTTGAACCGGGTATAAGGCTACACTGGTCTAAACTGCCTAAAGATCTGCACTGGATTCTACAAAGCAGTTTGAGTTAAAACTAGATTATACGGGACATCTACCGCTTAGAAGTGGAGTTAGCTTTTTAACAGGAGTTAGCTTTATTTCTACTAGTGTTTTGAAGGTAAACTCCAGATCATAATGCATAGCTTTTTGCTAGTTGCATGATTTTATTGTTGAGTCTACAGCCTAGCAGTTTGATGAGTTAAGGGTTTCATTACGGTGAACTCTTTTATAAATACAAGTTATAGGATGCAAGAAAAGTTGTTGTTGAGAATTGTTGAGTAAAGAGAGTAGAGAAGAGGTTTGTACAAAGATCACAACCACTAGAGGTGAAAGAGGATAGAGCCAGAAAAGACTCAACAACCAAGCAAACCGGGAAAGATCAACAGGTATGATCTAATCAGACAATCAGTGTCATAATAGATCATTGCTTTTATAAGGTGTGAAAGCAAACTGAAATCCTTCTATCAGGGTGGACCTAATTGGTTCATTGTAAAATCCCCTAACAGGGTAACATCTTTGTTGATGTTGAAAGACCTCTAACCAAGTGACTCTTAATAGGGTTAAGATCTTAACGGATCTTTTGTAAAATCCCTTAACTAGATAGCACCTTAACCAATGCTTTGTAAGATCCTAATAGGGCGCCTTCATTCTGCAATAGTGAAGTGTGAGCTCTATCTCACCGTGGTTTTTTCCAACCGAGGGTTTCCACATATATATCTTCTGTTGATCTATGTACTTCTTTTACAGTTATGAATGTTTGCTTTACATTTTGCTTAGATTACAAGAAGTATTAAACAAGATTGGAATTATAGTAGAAATGAGTTCTTATTGATTCACCCCCCCTCTCAGTAACCGGTTGGTAATAACAACCAGGTCTGACTAGTGACAATGTCTCCTTTGAGATTCTAGTATTGGTGCCTAAACCGATCCTCCATTTTGTCATTAGTCTTGTGTTTAGCTTAGGGGGAAACTTAGACCTATAGTATCTTGGAGTTCTGTTGTAATCCATGAAGGTTTCCACTAGTGCCACTATTACTGCTTGTTTATCTTCCTCTCCTAACACACTATACCATCTAGCAACATTGTCTACTTTTCCAAAATCCATCACCTCATCAACTATATCATTAACAGTCATGGTGTGAGTCTTACCTTTTTCTGCAGAGACAAGAACGGTTGGGCGAGCCTAATCACTACCCTTAATATCAGTAATGTCAATGATGACCAGTCTAGTAGGATTCTTCTGTTTAACCGGTACTTCTTCTACAAGTACTCCTTTTCCTTTTCCGGTATTAGTGACCGGTGACTCAGTGGTCCTTTTCCGTGCTTCTTCTGCCTGTTTTTGGGTCTGAAGAAGTTTGGTCCATATTGCCATTCCTTCCTTGTCAACCTTCTCAACTTCTCCAATAAGCATTTGACCGATCCTCCTCTTTGTTAGGGAATTTTGCTTATGCAGTTCGGCTTGGTGAGTGGCCTCGTCCAGAGTAAGATGGTTTTGAACCTCAAGCAGAGCTCGAATCCTCAACTCCTTTTCTCTGTCCATTGAAGCTTTCCATCTAGCTTCAAGAATTTCTTGGAGGTCATCAAGCACCACCTTATGAAATTTTGTGGGAGAAAGGTTGAATTTTTGAATACAGTGTACTACTGCTTCTCCTATTTTTCTCCTATCTTCTTCATTTGCCAATTGATATCTTCTGTTGATTGAACCCATTCCACCAGATTCTTTCAATCCTGCCACAATTCATCAATTGTGGGCTTTCTAGCTCTTGGTGCATGTGAAGAGCCTAACTGGCTGCTTCTAATTTCTTCTTATTAATTTAGTAATATTTGCAAATTTATTTCAATTGTTTGGTAAAACAAGCTTCAATGATTATTCCATCACATTTATAAATTGAAGTATAACAAATTGAATTTCCTCCAAGAATTTAAATAAGTCTTATTTTTAATTCAAATAACACAACCAGAAATTATTCCTTCAAATTTGTTTGCACCTGATATTTATTGTGAGATAGCAATCTGCAGTTGAATCCAGGAACTTGACGTTGCAACCTAGTACGCTGGTAACCACCCTCATAAAGGAGTAGTAATACCACCCCAAACACCAAATGTCTAACTCCAAATAGTCACGTAATAGCCTGGAGGTGTAACAGACTGGTCTATAGCAGGTTTCAGGCCCAGCAAATTCAAAAACGACCCTTTCTTATCAGTCATGTGAGCAGCAGCAGTTAGCGTGACTGTTCTGTATGATGTGCAAGCTTCAAAAACATTGAAATGTGACTCCTGTAGCATGCCACGTGGCTGGAGACTGTACAATTCAGACTTCCATTCACTCACACGGCCAGTTTTAGGTTTGACGCAGCACTATATTAGATATTCCTTGTATAACAAACTCTTTTTCCAATGTCCAATCCGACACTTATAATGTGTAAAGAATCTGAATAAGAATTATTCAGCCAACAACATTCAAAAGTGAACACGAATACACAGCGGGCACCAAATTCGAAACTCACAACCTCAGCATGAATCAAAACAAACCCTATGAAAGCAATTTGTATAATCTGTAAATTAAGCAAACTCTGCACAATCCCAGTATACTTCAGTACTGGTTTTAATTCAGTATTAAATCAACCTCAGCAAATAACAATTCAAATTTTTTGAAAGCAAATTCGATTTCCGCCTGTAGAATTAAAACTATAACTTCACCAAAATCCAGTATAACTTAGCACTGGATTTAATTCAGTATCAGATCGAGCGATTCGCCCTGCCCTTAGGCCTCATAGTACAAGTATGCTCTCCATCATAAGGCTCTTTGCACCAATAGCAAAGCTGCCTCCTCAAATCCTCTCGCGTGGCATCATCAAGTCTACCTGCAGGCTTCTTTCTGTCAACAGCTAGTGGAGATACCTCATCTGCAGGAGGAATAGTAGGACTAGGAGTAGACTTTCCCCGTGAAACATAAGGCTCAAGATTTCTTGCCTTCTTCATAGCATCTCGTAGTGTAAGTGGATCTAGGGACTTGACCCAACCTCTGTATGGCTCCAACAAACCCTCTACGAACAACATGACTCTCCTCTCGGAGATGTCATATACCATAACGGATAGACTCTAAAACTCGCTAATGAATGCCTCAAGACCACCTGTTTGTCTCAGCTGAGCTAACTCTCTGAAGTAGGTCTCCGGATCCTTCCGATCAAACCGTTCTATCAGTCTATCTACGAACTCCTGGTACTGCACAATATGATCATGATGGAGAGACACTAACCCATGATACCACCAATCATGAGCAACCCCATCCAAATGTAACACAGCAAATTGAATAGCGTCCTCCTCAGACATAGGATGAAGTGAAATATAAGTGTCCAACTTGTGGACCCATGTCTTCCCACTTCCATCGAAGTGGTTTAAAGTCAACTTGCTGGTTGCCTGCTTTAATTCATTCTGTCTAGGTCTCTACCTCATGTCAAGGGCTGGCCTAACTCTAGAATATGCTTTTGTGTCAAATATCTGTCAAAATTTAAATTTCTTTTTAGGGCCTTAGGGAGAGCATCCCACTCTGCAGAATGTGCCACCATGTCATCGACAAATGGTGCAGGCTCTAGCTCAACACTAACTGCATCCAACTCTAGCCTCAAGAATGTCGAACGCTGAGGTCTGTCATAAGTACCAGTATGATCAGCTCTGTAATCTCGCCTGTCATAATCCCGCCTGTCATCAACTCGCCTGTCATCAGCTCGTGACCTGTGTGAGTTGACTGAAACACTACGCGCACCTCTATCTCTAGCACTTGGTAATGCAATGCGTTGTAAAGTGTTTGAAAGTTGTTGCAATACAGTTGCAACATGATACTGACCATCAGCAATATCTTTGAAAGCATCTCTGGCCTCCATGTCCATATCATTTCCGGTATCATTCCTTTTTTCTGCTTGTTCATTCTATGGGCCCTGTTCACTGCCTTCAAGAGATGGTGAATTTCTCCCCTTGCGGGTATAGTGCACACCCGGTACAAATCTATCTGCCATTATTTATTTTCATACCCTTAAAGGATGGCAAGATCTTTGCTCTGATACCACTGTGAAGAGCCTAACTGGCTGCTTCTAATTTCTTCTTATTAATTTAGTAATATTTGCAAATTTATTTCAATTGTTTGGTAAAACAAGCTTCAATGATTATTCCATCACATTTATAAATTGAAGTATAACAAATTGAATTTCCTCGAAGAATTTAAACAAGTCTTATTTTTAATTCAAATAACACAACCAGAAATTATTCCTTCAAACTTGTTTGCACCTGATATTTATTGTGAGATAGCAATCTGCAGTTGAATCCAGGAACTTGACATTGCAACCCAGTATGCTGGTAACCACCCTAAAAAATGAGCAGTAATACCACCCCAAACACCAAATGTCTAACTCCAAACAGTCACGTAATAGCCTGGAGGTGTAACAGACTAGTCTGCAGCAAGTTTCGGGCCCAGCAAATTCAAAAATGGCCCTTTCTTATCAGTCACGTGAGCAGCAACAGTTAGCGTGACTGTTCTGTATGATGCGCAAGCTTCAAAAAAATTGAAATGTGACTCCTGTAGCATGTCATGTGGCTGGAGACTATACAATTCAGACTTCCATTCACTCACATGGCCAGCTGTACGTTTGACGCAGCACTATATTAAATATTCCCTGTATAAAAAACTCCTTTTCCAATGTCCAATCCGACACTTATAATGTGTAAAGAATGTGAATAAGAATTATTCAGCCAACAACATTCAAAGGTGAACACGAATACACAGCAGGCACCAAATTCAAAACTCACAACCTCAGCATGAATCAAAACAAACCCTATGAAAGCAATTTATATAATTTGTAAATTAAGCAAACTTTGCACAATCCCAGTATACTTCAGTACTGGTTTTAATTCAGTATTAAATCAACCTCAGCAAATAACAATTTGAATTCTTTGAAAGCAAATTTGATTGCCACCTATAGAATTAAAACTAAAACTTCACCAGAATCCAGTATACCTCAGCACTGGATTTAATTCAGTATCAGATCGAGCTTTCTCCTGGAAGAAGACCAAACTCGACAAATCTTAGAAGAACTCTCTCAAAAAATGAAGACCGAACTCTAGAAACCCTAGCTTTTCCAAGCCAAGCAAAATTCTCACATCAAGAATTTATCAAATCAACAATGGGCCAATGAAAGTACTTTTTCGAGTTGTACTTATAGCTTTTTCGGAAAGAGCGCAATTTCATTTTTTTAATAAAAAGGGCTTTAAAATGATAATTTCACTTTATAACAATAAATTTATAAAGTACTTACGTTATTAAATTAAAATACTTTAATTTAATAACAATAATTTTAAAAAACAAAGCCACTGAATTCTACTAACTGAAACCAACTCATTTTCGACACCAGAGCCCAAATGCCAACTGCCTTGCTAGAAATAACCCACTGCCAAAAATAGCCAACTGCTAAAAATAGACTTAAAATAAATAGTAATTCTCTCAAACTGGAGATTCCCTGAAGCTCGATCCTGAAACATCTGACACTTTGTGCAGACACCCTGCTAATCTTGGCCATACCCAAAATAACACTTACTAAAAATAGTAAGTCGGCCGAATTGACCTGAACGAAGAGCAGACCTAGTAAACTGAATCTCCAAAATGGAATCCCAACACTGGCTCCTCAATCTGACCCCCTCTAACCACCTGATTAGCTTGCAAGGGTCGCCAAACCAAGCTAATCCCAGAAGACGGAAAATCGGGGACATTATAGTGCATCTTCCTTTACCGGTTTATCAGATTTCCTCTTTCTAACTAGAGGAACTTTTTCTTCAGTTTTTGTTTCCTCCTATTCTTCTCCTTGAGTAATGGATGCCGGTTGTGCTCTCTTCCTTTGAGCCTTGGGTTGATCAGTCACCAATTTCTTCTTTGGTGTGGGGGTCCTTTTGACATAGACATTCTTGATTTGTGCCGTTTTCCTTAGATTCTCTTGAATCTGTTCAAAGGTACCAAACCGGTAAGCAAAGAGATCTATGTCAGCTTCTTGTAGGGCATTAGCATATGCCTTGGCTGTCTTGGAGGTGATCTCGTAAGCTAGTTCAGGAGCATACCCGGTTCTTGATTCCACTGCTTGAATGATGCAGTGATTGGTGGAGACCAGAAAACATACATCATCTTTGTACGAGTCAACAATAGTTGACGGAACCCTTTCTTTGGCATGCATTCTCGATTGAAATGCCTCAAAGTACTTGGTCATTACTTTACCGAACTGGTTTCCCAATTGGTTGGCCATATCACTTATCTACATCATAACTGGCTGGTCGGTTGCCCAAGTCACCTTCCCTATTTTCGGAAAGAAGTTAGAATGGTAAAAGTAAAGGCATACTAGTAGGGTGCCATACTTTAGGGATTTCTTCTTTGCAATGCTGAGCTTCTTCATATTTTCAAATATTTGACCTTGAAACATTTCGTAGAGATCGTACTTGGCGTTGTCATGCATTATCTGATGAGCGGCATGAGTAGCTCCTCCCGGTATGCTGTTCAGGTTGCTGGATTGATAAATTTTGTAGCCTATCACAGTGGATGCGAACCAAACTCCATCTTCAATGTCGTTTATGGTCATAAGCCGACCATCAGATTTCGACTTTGTCAGTTTTGCGACCACAGCATTGGAGATGGTTAGTGCTTCCCCTTCCTGACTGTACCTAGTCACTCGATGCAAGTCCTCCTTGGTAATTGATGTACACGCTCCTTTCACGAGCCGAAACCCTAGATCGTGCACACAATTGCAAATCAGTCAAATCCAATCCGAGCGGAAGATAGATGGATAGCAAACTTCATTGATGAGACCGGATGACACCAGCTTCGCATATCTATCTGGAAGCTTTCCATCCTCACATAGCGAGAGGTACTCGCTCTGGATAAAGGTCTCACCTAGTTCTTCCTGCTTGGCGTGAATGAAAGCGGTCACGTCTTCCATCATGAGAACACCATCAGGCATAGATGATAGTGCACCAAACATGTCATTTTCCCTATTCTAAACCGCCATTATGTCGTAGACAGGTCGGTTGATTTGATTCCCTTGAATCAACTTGGTGACAAATGAAGAAGATTCCATTGTTATCAATCGGTTAACACAGTAAATAGCTTGATCGGTCTTTTAGAGAATTCTTATCGTTGATCAAGGCACAGGAATATTACTCAAGCATAGAAGATTGTAAATCACAAATCGCAAAGTAAAAGAAAATGTGTAATATTCCTTTCTTTATATAGATTTAGGGCATAACGGTAACTATTTGATTAATGGCTATAGCATTAATTACCATACCTACCCTTTCTTTCCTTTTTCGCCAATCGGTATTCAAGCTTTTTCGGTTGAGCAAACACCAGTTGATCAATGCTTACCTATCCAGTCTTTCTTACAGACTGAGTGAGTTTGATACTCGCCAGTTCTACCAGGAACAGTAGATGAGCTACCGGTTCCCTCTAAGCCTTGTAGGCTCAGTTTGCTGAAGAGATATCACCATCGGTTGATGATGATCTTCCCTCTATCTTCTCCTCGGTTCAGCTCTTTGATTCCTTCTTGAACCAAATCTTCTTTACTTCCTTCTTGGTCTCCTTTCCTCCATTGTTCTTATTGGAAGGCGAGGTCTTCACCACCGTTTTGACCGATCATTTTCTTTTGTTCATTGACTGGTTCTTGTAGTCTTTAGCTAGGTGTCCAACTCTGTTGCAGGTATAACAGACTATCCCGGTTTGTTTACATGGATTTACCCTTCTCTTGTTAGGTGATTTGCACCAGGATTCATTATGACTGTGCATGCCACAGTTAACACAATTGGTTGTGCTCCGATTCTTGATTCTTTTGGGGAATACCAGTCTTGGTGGGGATTTGAATGCCATTGTTTTGGATTTGCATTTATTAGCTTTGTGTCCAAACTTGTTGCATGCGTAGCAATACCTCTTGAAGCTTACCCTACTTCCACTGGAAGCACTCATGAGACGAGACCAGCATTCAATGGTCTTGTGGCCATTTTTGCAATAGTTTTTGCAGTAACTGTTGGTTGGCTTTAACGGTGAATTTTTGTAGTTACTTGTTTTAGCCCCGGTTTCCCATAGTGATTGCAAGAGGAGTTGAAGGTGTTTTTACCCTTTTGTTCTACCAGTTTCTTCTTTTCCTTCTTGCTTGTATTGGCTCCGGATGACTCACCGGTTTCCTTGGTGTCTTGTCCGGTGAAACCAAGTCCGATGGGGTCCTTGTGCTTTCTTTGAGCTTTGAGTTTCTCATCAAGCTTGACCGAGCTTTCATTGTATCTTCTTAGGGTTTCATTCCTTTCTTCGAGTCCTCCCATCTGTTCCTTCAGTTGATACAACTCAATTGCTAGCCTCTTGCATGCATCAACTTTGTCATGCCAAATCTTTTGCATGTTGGCATTCTCTTGAGTGACTATTTGCATGTCTTCTTGAAGTTGCAGAACGACAAGATCACTTTCCCTTATAGCTTCCTTAGCCAGATTCTTTGCTCTCTCAGAGGTTGTTAATGACTTAACTGCAGTGTTTCTTTCATCTTCAACTTTCCTCTTTTTCTCAATCAGTTCAGTCATTCTTAGGGCATTATCTTCCTACTCCCTCTTTTATAGGTTGGAGATCTGATCGGTTAGGATCTGGCTCCTCTCCATGAGTTCAGAGACTGCCTCCTCAGCTTCATTTGATCTACTTTGTCTAGAGAGTTCATCAATTGTTTCATTTCTCTCACTCAACTGCATAGCCATCTCCTTTCTTTTAGCAAGGGATCTTCTCAGCCTATTCTCCAGAGAGGCAATGATGTCATTGGCTTCGTCAAGCTACTTCTGATACCTGTAACCCTCCATGATCTTTTTCTCAAGCGGTTAAGCTTTATATATTAGAGAACTTGACTCTGATACCAATTGTTATTCCTAATTGGTTATTGAGAGGGAGGGTGAATCAGTAACTACGATTTCTATTTCCAATTAAAACTTGTATAAAGATTCTTTCAAGATAAACAGAATGTAAATAACCATTCACAAACAGAAATTGAAATACTCAGATCAACACATCATATGTACGTGGAAACCCTCGGTTGGAAGAAAAAAACCACGGTGAGACAGAGCTCACAACTCCACTATTGTAGTAATAAAGGTGCCTAGTTAAGAGCTTACAAAGCACTTGCAAGAGTGCTGCCCGGTAAAGGGATTTGGTAGAAGACTGGTTAAGATCTTGACTCTATTAAGAGCCGCTTATTAAAGGACTTTCAACATCAATCAAGATGCTACCCGGTTAAAGGATTTATACAAAAAACCTGTTAGGGTTCACCCTGATAGAGGGATTTGAATATGCTTTCACAGTATAAAAGCAATGATCTTAATTGACACTCTTTGTCTGATTAGATCATACCTATTAATCTTCATGTTTTGTCTGGTTGTTGATCCTTACTACCTTTCACCTCTGTGACTGTATCTCTTCTCTCAAAAGATATCTCTCTCCTGCTATGTATATTCAACAACTCTTTCCTTGCGTCCTATGACCTGTATTTATGCAAAATTCATCTTAATACCCTAACTCATAGAACCACCAGGCTGTAAACTCGTCCTTAAATCATGCAACAAAGAAAAATCTTTGCATTCTGATCTTGAGTTTATCTTGAAACATCCGCGTAGAAATAAAACTGACTCCTGTTAAAAAGCTAACTCCAGTTATAAACGGTGGATGCTCCATATATTCCAGTTTTAACTTAAACAATTCCACATTCACCGGTGCGGATTGACGTGCTGTTGACCCATATCAATCTTATACCCGGTTGATCCGCTGTATGCACTATAAGATCGGTACTATGTACTCTGTTTGGTCTACCAGTGCATATACTCTGTTTTAATCTACCGGTGCTTATAAAGTAAAGTGAGTGATCTACCGATGTACCTTATACCAATGGGAATGGTGTTTGCATTAATCTTCACTAATGACAACTTAAATTGGCTGACATTTTTTTGGAATCTTGGACTCCATTGCATATTTTCTCTCTGTGTTTGTGTTCATCCTATTCTTTTCAGGTTAAAGGTGGTGTATTTTGCAACTGCTTTTCTCTCTGCGGGCTCTATTTCCTATAGCTTGTGCATTCGATTTGGGCTTTGTACGACCTCATGGTCTGGTTAGGTTATCCGCTTTGTTCTCTACAGTTGTGCTTTCTGCGAGCTGTCTGGGATGACCTCTTTGTTCTGGCTTTTCCTGAGTATTCCTGTGTGTGTTTCTTCTTAGTAGTACTTGCATTTCCTCAAATTGGCTGGGGTTTTCTTTGCGGGCTTTTCCCTTTGTAATACCATGGAAATTATAGACGATCCTCTGCCTTCAGTCACTCCACTCCACACATACCAACAAAAATATGACAATGTCTCCCTTCTAGATCTGATTGACTAGTTTGGGAGGCTTGAATTTGAAAACATCTCTCTGAAAATCTCAGTGCAAGAAATTTCTAACAAGGTTTTCTTAGTTATGGATGAAAATACAAAACTCAGAAGGCTTCTTCATGCCAACAGTGTACACTCCATGGTCAAAGACGACATCCTTGAACTAAAGAATAAACAATCTGAATTTGTTACCTTGCAGGACTCACTCAAGTGTGAGACAGAGAAACAGATTAAAAGTTGGGCCTTAGTTTGCAACAACAACAACACTCCACCTCTTGCTAGAGTGGGAAAACTTGCTCAATTGAAGCTCATTGAAGAGAGAGCAAGAAGAATGCATGAACTGAATCTCAAAGTCCATGGTATACCAACTATTACTACTGATTTGATGTCTACACAATGCATCTTTCTCAGTGAACAGCTCAAACTCAACGACATGACCTTGGATAGAGCCTGGGCCGGCTATGACTCAACTTTGTTCCTTCATTTTCTTAAAATAGCGGATAGTCTTCGGGCTCTCAAAGCCAAGAGGAAGTTGTTCTCTCTGCCTTCAAAGGTCTGTCTAGATGAAGACCTCACAGAAATCCCAAGTGGTTGAACTAAATCATTCTAGAGATCTGTTGTTGTTGCTAGACGTGAAGGGAAGTGGGCAGTTATTCAGAATCTGAAAGCAGTTATTCGAGATACCTTTCCTCTTGGGTGGGAACCCTACTCCTCCAATGGTTTACCTAAATGATGCTCACGACATAGGGGGACTATTGGGAATCAGAACAATACAGTACAATAGGTCGACTGCTGGAACGATAATGGGATCTTTTGGTCGTGTCCTGGCTTACTTCATGATGCTCTTGATTCCTCTGATCTTCTCTTCATCATGGAGACTCGTGAGAACTCGACTCATCCTCTTCCTAGCATATTGGGTTTTCAGTGGATGTTTTCTTTCAGGGGTGAGACTAGATCCTCGATGGGGTTTATGGTTTTGGTGGGGTTGCTTGTCTTGTCAGTGACTACCTTTGGGGGTGGACTTCACTAGATTCCTATGGGTCTGGGTGTGTCATGCGGTCCCCCTCCTCAAAGACCTATACATTGCGGTGTGTTACTTCCCTCCAGCCGCTTCTCCATATGTGGTTCACAACGGTCTAGACGGGGACCCCTTCACTGACTTATATGATAGCATATCTCAGTTCTCTTCAGCTGGAGATATTCTCATTCTTGGGGACTTCAATGCCTAGACTCAAGGGGCTTAGACTCCTCTCCACAACTGTGCTTCTGACACCATGTGTATCGAGCACAATGATACTAGTTTTTTGGGACTTCAGAGGTCTTACGACAACACTTCTGGTCCTTTCACGAAGTACGGGTGACATCTTCATTTTTGCGAGCTCTCTAACCCAATGATCCTAAATGGACTCGACTACTTCCCGGGCTCCCATCTTTACACTTGTAGACCCCACAGTGGCGGGGCCAATGTGGTTGACTATGCCCTCTCTAGCTAGTAGTTCTTGCCTTCCATTTTCCACTTCTCAGTCTCTCTCATTCCTCTTGCTGATCATGCCCTCCTCTGCTTCTCCATCCAGTCCGTTGCTCCCCTCCCCACCCTTACCTTGCCTCCCCTTGACCTTCCCCCCCACACCCTATTTCACTTTGACATTAGGGATCGGGACCTTTTCACTCTCCACCTCAGACAACCTCTCCCCCCGACCCCCTTTTATCCTCCTTGGATTGTGTTGCCTCCAAGTTTGATTGCCTTTCTTCCCCCCTCTGGGATGCCACTTTATTGTCTATTCCTCACCTCACCACCCTTCATCCACCCCGTCCAAGAGGAGGAATACTTTTCCTATGAAAAAATGGTACGATGACGACTGTTAGGTCTTTCATCAAAGCCTTCGTTCTTCTTTCACCCTTCAACACCCTTCATTCACCCAGCTAAAGACCTCTTACCCCCATTTCCTCCATTGCAAAAAATGCCTCTTCATCTCTCAACGTGGGAGAACCCTTCATGCCTCCCTCATTCACTCCCCCAAGTCCTTTTGGCACACTCTTTTCCCCTGTTGCTCCCACCTCCCCTCCGAGATGGACCACAATCTTTTGATCTCCCATATCACTGAGCTCTACGATATCCCCTGCCAGCCCCTCTTCCAAGTCACCCCCCCCCCACTATCACATTTTCACTTGTATGAATGTTAGGAAAGCGGTAAGAATCATGAATAACAATAGAGTGGCAAATGAGGAAGGGTTCCAAGCTGAGTTCTTCAAACTTGGCTCCCCCATTTTGGGTCTTTACTTATCGGGTCTCTTCAATCATGTGGTTCGCACAAGATTTCTCCCCTCCTAGTCACATCACATCATCCATCCAATCCACAAGGCAAGGTCGACTTCTAACCCCAACAATTACAGGACTATTATGGTTGGCCACACCTCCAAACTTTATGCTACAGTTCTTCATACTCTCCTCTCCAGGGAGTTGGATCACCGGGATCTCTGTGCTAGGGATAGGCTAGTTTCAAACTAGATTACCAGACCATGGATCATGTTTTGACTCTTTGGGCTATTATCAAGGAGGCTTGACACCGCTCCTCGAAGGTTTACTACTGTTTTGTGGATTTCCGCAAAGCTTTTGATTCTATTTCAAGATTTTCCCTCTTTGAGAGACTTAGGGACATTGGCATTTCAGAGATCCTCTTGGCTACTATCATGAGATTTATGAGAAGGTTCTTGGCCATCTCAAGACCCCTTGCGATTTCTTCGACTTCATCAGGAGTACCATCAAGGTCAATCAGGGATGCCCCCTTTCCCCCACTTTGTTCAAGATCTACATTGATGAGTTGGAGGCTTTTCTCTGGGAGCACCCTTTGGTGGACAAGGGTTGCCTCCTCCACCAGGTCTTGATATCTATTCTTCTCTTTGCAGATGACATTGTGCTTTTGGACTCTTCTCCAGAGGGTTTACAGAGACAGTTGGATGGACTTGCTCCCTTTTGTGACCAGCGGCATCTCATGGTCAACTTGGGGAACGCTAAGGTTATGGTCTTCAATGGTCTCAAGATTTCTCACCTCCACTTCTACTTTAGGGTGTTGAGGTGGAGATTTTTGCATCTTATACATACTTGGGGTTCAAGTTCTCCAGCCCTCTGTTCAACATGAGACCTACTCTTCAGCTGCGTATCAACACGGGCTATGGTTCTTTGGCCCTCCTCGAGAGACAATGTTTCTGACATCACTTTTAGGACATTGGATCCAAGATGACCCTCATGGACACTCTTATCAAACCTACCATCCTTTATAGTTCTATTGTTTGGGGGCCTTCACTTTTGGATTCTAATTGGGCTTGTGCAGAGAGGGTTCATATTCTTCTTCTCCGGCATATTATTAGGTGAAAGTAGTCTATTCCACATAATATCATCCTCGTAGAGTTTGGGGCTTTCCTTTTTAGGCTTGAGGCCATTTTTGATCTAGTTTGGTTTTTGCATCATCTTCGGGGTTTTGTTGACTCTTGTGAGGGTCGCAAAAGGTGTCCCTTTATCGCCCTTTGTTCCTCAGAGTCTCTTGTTGCTTTTGCCTCCTCCAGGAGGGCTTGCGGTTGGTTTGCTGATGCTGTTGCACTTCTTTGGGGGTATAGGTTTTGAGATTGACCGTCTCCCTGCTTACCAGTACTCTCTTGAGGCTCCCCCTCATCTCCTTTCCCCTAGGAAGGAGCTGAATAGGTTCATTAGAACCAATAGTTACAAGTAGTTCATTCACACTACTTGTGTCAACCCCCATGGGGGTCTTTTCTCAAAGATGGCATCTATGTAGCACAATTCCTTGAGATCCAAGACGGGATCATTGTTTGCCCTCTGTACCTATCTCACCACTGGTCCCATTCCCTTCGAATCATCCTTGATTCCTTCAAGGTGGGTTCTCATTGGCTTCACTTTGAGACAAATCATCATTTTGATAGGGAGAACAAAGTCAGCCAACTTTGTAGCATCAAAGAGCCCGAAAACGAGGAGCACTTCATTTTTCGCTGCCCCATCTATTATGAGATCAGTGGGAGGTTCTACTACCTTTTCAGGGAGTCTCAAGATCTCTCCACCTTTTGATTTACAAATCAAAGGTTCTTGGCTCTTTACATCCAGGAAGCCACTAGGCTTTGGGACCACTCACTTAAGCACCAATCTCCTATGCACCCCTTTCTGGTTGGTTTATCGCCTCCTTCGCTGGGGTCCCCTTGGCTCAAGGTACCAAGTGCCATCTCAGTCCCTCCTCAAGTTTCTCCAAATCAGTTAAGCCCCACAAATGCTCTTCTCAATAGTGGCCCACCTCTTCTAGGACCTCCAGCAGTGACTGTCCTCCAAGACTTCTCAGAGGCGACCCAGGGCCCCTCCTAGTTCTTTGTCTTACCCCTCTATTCTCAAGTACTTCGGTGATGATTCAGCCCCTTAGATACGGTGTGGTCTCTCTATTGGGCTCCACCTCGATCTCTCTTTCTTGTTTAGTTTGCTTTGTGTTTCAATTTGTTTCTAGCCATTTTTGCTTTGTCTTCTTGAGTATTGTTTGGTGTCCTTGCTAGGTGTTGGTCCCTTATTTTTGTTCTTGGTAGTCCCTTTGACCTATTTTGTAGTCATTATTTGGATATTAATAAACTTATCTTATTTATCTCCTACAATATAACTTTAGATATTTGTTTTTAGGCAATATGCACTTGGATAAGGCTATATCTCAATGAAACACGAGGACATGTCCCTCCCCCAAACCCGTGAGTTTCGGTAAGGAGAAATTTCGGGGATGGGGCATACCTCCACCTTAGCCTTTGCACCACCTAAGCACTACCGGGGATGCGGGGATGCATAAAAGTCCCCTGGACAGTTGGGGAACACCCAAGAATTCATCAACTGTCTAGGAAACTTATGTGTGTCCCCTAATTGGCGACACAGAAAAAGAAATTTTTTTTAAAAAAATATGATATTAAAATGTCTTTTGGGTTCCATTTGAATCCTAAATAGGGGTGGGCTTGTAATGTCCCTTCTTATTCTCCTTTTGTAATTTCCTGCAAAACCGACGCTAGTATGAAATATTACACAATATTTACATGACTCATACTCTACTCTAAGTTAGTAAAGGGGATTTGATTCTTAAGGCTACCTCTAGGTTGGGCTTCACAGAATTTTCGATTCTCGGCTTGAGGGATATAAGATCCACTCTAAACAATCGGGCTATCGACACATCTTCCCATAGAGCACTTCCCATAAGAATCTCTTGGATGCAATAAATGCTCTCCAAGCCTACGCGTATGCATATGACTGGTATCAATATATATACTCACTATAGGTGTTAATACTTTTATGTCCCAGGGTGATGATTCCATGGTGCCACTAATTGTGGGCCTCCCCAGTCAAGTGGACTATAGAAAATTTAATGGCATTTTCTTCCATCATAGGGTTGAGGGAGAGGTAAGTGTCTAGTTTTTGAACCCAAGCTTGAGTTTTTTCTTTTCTTGTCCCATCAAAGTGACATTTTACCTATCTTGGCTTTAATGTCTCTTTCCCCATAATTTCTCTTTTGACCATTACTTGCCAAGGTTTTGGTTTCATAGTATTCTTTAAAGGGAATGAGTCTTTGTATTTTTGGTTCTAAGCTAGCATACATTTGGGCAATTTCCTCTACTGAGTGGGTGGATGGTTCTTCTCCTCTTGTGACAGGTTCTTCTATTGGAAGAAACAATGGTATAGTTGGTCTCATGGTGGAATCTTGAGTTGAGGGTTCATTCTCAGAATGATTAGAACGCATATCTCTTCCTATTAGAGAAGCAGGTCGGCCATTGTGGTTATTGTTATTGCTCATGTTTTGGATGGTTTGAAGAATCAACTGATTTGTTCACTCAAATCTCTCATTAGTTTTCTCCATGAAACTTCTTAATTCGCTTGCTAATTGCTCGACCATAGCTTTTGTGCCTTTCTTTCGCTTATATGTTTGCATGAACTATCTTCCATAGGATGGCAGGATTATGCTCCGATACCACTACAATGTCCCTTCTTATTCTCCTTTTGTAATTTCCTGCAAAACTGATGTTAGTATGAAATATTACACAATATTTACATGACTCGTACTCTACTCTAAGTTAGTAAGGGGGATTTGATTCTTAAGGCTGCCTCTAGGTCGGGCTTCATAGAATTCCCGATTCTTGACTTGGGGGATATAAGATCCACTCTAAACAACTAGGCTATGGGCACGTCTTCCCATAGAGCATTGCCCATAAGAATCTCTTGGAGGCAATAAACGCTCTCCAAGCCTACGCATATGCATATGACTAGTATCATTATATATACTACCTATATGAAATTATAACAATCTTGAGACTAGGGAAACTATAACAATTTCGTCTAGCCCCCTCTAGATATGGAGATCTGTTGGAATCATTTGCCGTTGCACCAAAAGCTTGAATTGTCAATGCCCGATACAAATGTCATATTTAACCCGATCTACAGGAGGCGGTTAAGTTATGTCACGAATCTCCAAGGAGTTGTTGACCACCAAGTCAACAATCTCCCCCTCAACACCAACTGAGCCTTCAACTCCCACTGAAGGGAGACTCAAACCCGTGACCGAAGGCTCTAATACCAATTGTTGGAATCATTTGTCTTTGCACCAAAAGCTCGAACTATCAATGCCCGATACAAATGTCAGATTTAACCCGATCCACAAGAGGCAGTTAAGCCATGTCACGAATCTCCAAGGAGGTGCTGACCACCAAGTCAACAGGATCCATCTCTAATGAATATAAGATTCATTTTATATGGAATCCATACCGTCATCTATGGTGGACATATAAATGTACAAACATTAATGTTGATTATATAATCATAATTTTATTCATAAAGAAATCCAGAAGTACTCAAATGCACATAATACAAATATGTAAATCCTATATATATATATATATATATATATATATATTATTTATATATATATATATATAAATGTTTATGAGGATAGAGTCATTTGTGTGTGTGTGTGTGTATATATATATATATGTTCCATATAATTAATAAATAATTTTATTCAAATTAAATATCATACATACCGTTGAATGCCTTTTTGTTTACTGCCGACAGTCACTTCTTTTTCGCTGTTATTCCCCCTACTTCCTGTTTTCCTTCCCCCCGTTTTATATCCCTTGTTGTTCCCTTTATTAAGAGGTAGGTGGGAGAGGGAGTCATGTCGCCTCCACACCAGTTGTCACCCCTTAGGGGGTGCGACCAGTCACAACCTTAGGGCTGCAAGATTTTAAAAAAAAAATTCATCAAGCATAAAGTAGGGTTTTGTTTTATTTTCTGATTTTTTAATTTTTTTTCTAAATTATAAATTGTTTTAAAATTTTAAAATGTTGAATGTTCATTGTTCATTGCAATTTGTTTACAATGTTTTGTTCAGGATTTATGATGATTCTTCATTTTGCCCTCATCATTCATTAATTTTAAATTTTGTTTTAGACTTTGAAATTTGTTAAAATTAACAAATAAAATAAAATTTAGAGTTATAAATTTTAAATTTTAAAATAGGCTGAAACTAGTTGTTTACTGAATTTATTTTCATTTTATGAAATGTAGTTCACAATTAGCTCTCATAGCCATGATGAGTGGAGATGAGATGGAAATTCAGTTTGAGGGTGCAACTCAATCAGAATATGAGGTTGAGCCTAAGGAGAGTGACCATGGGGCTGATCTAGATGCCCAACTAGTTCCATGGCTAGTGGACAAGCTTCTGTAGATTGCCCCTCCTAGCTTTTGTAACAATTTGCTAGGGGTTCTTATGATCCCAACTCTCCTCTCAAACAATTTGCAACAAGAAAAACAACTCCAAACCCATCAGGTGGTAGCACAAGAAAATGTAAATGCAACATTTGTAGTATGGGATGGTTTAGAAGCATCGCTAGATTTAATGCACACTCCCTCTTTTGGAAAGGACATGGTGTGAGTCCATGTAAATTTTTGCAAGACCCTAAAAATGTCAAGTACCGAATTGGGTTCAACAAGCTTTGAGTGTTCCTAAAGATAGTGCAATTGCAATGCCTACTACTTTGTCTACTAGGCAATAGGTTCAGAAAATTCAGAAAATGCAGGGGCAACAATATGTTTCTACTCGTACATTGCGTTAGAGAGAAACAACGATGTCAGGGTCAGCCTCAACACCTTCATCTACTGAGAGTGCAGTAGGGGAGGGCAGCAACAAGGGAAAACACAAGGCAAGAAGTAACCCCGTAGCTGATTTGTTCAATGTATAGCTAAAGGATTAGGTAGATGATTCCATTGGCAAGTTCTTTTTCAATGGCATCCCATTGCATGTAGCTTGATCTCCTTGTTATAAGGAGATGATGTTGATGGTGGAAAAGGTGGGATCATCATATGTGCCACGAAGTGAACACAAATCGAGGACCACAATCTTGGATAACAACTATTCTAGGATTAATGTTTTGATGGAGCAGATGAAGGAATGTTGGATACAGTCTAGATGCAACATAGTTATGGATGGGTATGGATGAACATTAGGCATCATCCACTCATCATCATCATGGTTACATGTTTAGAGGGCACATACTTTCATAAGGCAGTTGATTGTCCAGGGCATTGCAAAGATGTTGATTTTCAGCTTGAGATCCTTAAGGAGGCTATTGAGGAGGTTGGGCCACAAAATGTGGTCCACTAGTATTAGATGCAACACGTGTGTAGAGCTATAGGGAAGCTTATTTATTTAGCCTACAGAAATATTTGGTGGACTCCATGTTGTCTGCATGCCATGAACAATGCACTCAAGGACATGAGGAAGATTGGCTGGAATAGAGGAGTGGTCAGTGATGTGAGAGATGTGCAGATGTTTATTTGCAACCACCACATGTCACTTGCACTCTTTAGGACCTTCGCAAAGGAATTTTTGAAACTAGTTGAGACCAGATATGCATCCTATTACATTCTCTTGGAGAGAATGCTTAAGTTACAAAAGGCACTGCAACTCATGGCTATGACGAATTGTGGAATCAATGGGCTAAGGCCAAGACACAGAAAGGGAAGAGGGTGAAGGAAGTAGTGAAGAGTGATCAATTTTGGAGTGATGAAAAATACATTGTCTCAATCATTACTCCAACTTTCCAAGTGATTAGATATGATGATGGGGATGCACCTGCTCTTGGAGAGGTGCAATGAGTGCATCGATTCTATGCTTGACTAGATGAGGGTTGTTGTGCGAGAGGACCCCACTTTAGCATTCTACAATGAGCACATTTAGTCAATCATTCAGCGCAGATGGGATAGGTTGAACACTCCCTTGCACATGGCTGCTTATGCATTGAATCCAAAGTGGTACATACCTAGGCCTAGTAGAGTTACACCGCTTCAAGATGATGAAGGATGTATGATAATCATACTACTGGCCAAATTCGCATTGAGTGGATGAAATATTCCCCTCATAAGGGTTATTCGGATGCAGCAAAGATGGATATAAGAACTATGGCATAGGAGGACCCAATTTTTTTATGGAATTGTCATGGAGTACAGAGAGCAAAGATTACCCCACTAGCCATTCATCTGCTATCTCAAGTTTCTATTTCTTTAGCTATAGAGAGGAACTAATCTACTTATAAGTTCATCCACTCTCTTAAGAGGAATAGACTTACCTCTTGGAGAGAAAAGAAGCTAGCAGCTGTACATATTACCTTGCATATCATTTACTGCAAGACAAACATGTACAAGGAGAGCCTAGCAACATGATGGGATGTAGAGCTAGAGGAGTCAGCACACATTGATGAGGATGAGGTTGCAGCGGCTTCATATGCAGGGCTTGTTGGTGTTTGTTTGTTGTATCTTGACCACGAGGAGTTCAGCAGTTCTAGTGATAAGGAGTTTTCCTTGAGGGATGATTAGAGGCCTCCCTTCACTATATTTTGACATTTTGTACTTGCTTTGATATCATGCTACTCTTTGTAATAATCTTTATGATATTTTTGATATAATAGAAATCTTCCATTCGCTGTTTTGAAAATTTTATGTAGTATTCTAATTTGTAATTTGTAATTTGATAGGCAATGTTGCATTGTTCATTGTTCAATTTTCAAGTCTACTGTATTTAGTATTTGGCATTTGCAAGTTTTCTATTTTTCTTCTTATATTGTTATACATATTTTCATAACTAGCATTTCAAGTACTATATGTATAGTATGTAGTATATACAACACACCCCCACCCCCCTTCTACCATACCCCCACTGTCCCTAAATTGGACCCCCTTGTCCCATCGTCCCAAAAACCCACCCCGCCGTCCCCTCCTCCCCTGGTCCCCCAGGGCTCATGTTACACTGGTATATCTTAATGTATTTATGATGTAATTAAATATATGGTAGAAGAAATTTAATTAATGTGTAAGCAATGAATAGATTTAAAGTTTGGTATCATTTAAGACTTTTTTTTAAGTTCGTAGGTAGACAAATATAACCTCTATTATAAACTAACCAAGAAATACCAGAATTTTTTGCTAGAACTTATTGCTAGTTTTATACATAGATAAATAAATGGAACAGAAAAAATTACCTAGAACATAAATTCATATTACTGAATAAGTATTACTATAATCAATATTTAGAAAAAAAAATTCAACAAAGTTTAAAAGTAAATTTAAATATTTTTTTTAATTATTTAGAAAAATACAAAACCAAAAGTACATTTACTATTATAAAAAGTCCATTACAATATATTTAAAATCTCAAACTCCAAAACACAAAATTTTACAAAATAATTCACACTCTAATTTATGAGAATTATTCAAAACAACTTGTTATGTTCTCCATTCATTGGAACAATGTATTGGCATGCTAAACTATGATAGATAGTTTCCATATTTCTTGTTTTGGATAAGGATTTGTAGGTCAAACTCTGCCACTTCAATTATTTTTCTATTAGATATAAGAGTTTCAGAAAACAAAAAGCAACCAAAGTAGCACCACGAAAATCAACAAGGAGGCCAAGCCTCACTACGGAAGAACAGTATCAGCTGTACATCAACACAAAAAAGAGGAGAAGGAGGACTAATTAACTAAGAACATCATAATAATTGTCCAGCCAAGCAGTCCAGCCTAAGGGACCCTCCATCCAAACGATACTTTTATGATCTTGAATCTGCATCAACCTGAATAATTCTTCTTTTCTAGCATTCACTTTCTTTCTGATATCTCTGTTCAGCCTATTGCAGGCTTGCTCAAAAGCTTGCAGATCATCCATGGTTCTACGCCATTGGTATCCATGCTTCAACTCATAGTAGAAAAGGGTAGCATGCCCATCATGAAGGAACCTTCTCATCTTATCCCGCTCAATCAGCAAAGTCGCCTGCACCTGCAAAGAAATTTTAAAATATGTGAGTTTTCGAAAAAACTCAGTAAGATCCCTTGGCTTACCTTGGTACCTTTCCTCGTTCCTGCACTTCCAGATCTGCCAGAGAATGTTAGACGATAATATATTCCAAAATAAATTGGTATCTTTAGGAAGACCATTAATATGACCAGTGATAATATCAAGAATATTGACATCAATAAGATAAACAATGCCAAACATTCTCCATATTTCTTTAGCAAAAATACAATCTAAAAGAATATGTCTGCCAGTTTCAGGAACTCTACAAAAATTACAAATATCAGAATTAGAAAAACCTTTCTTAATAGGCAGCCTGTCCAGCATGACTAACCATCTGAAGCACCTAATTTTAGGTTCAACAGAATTCTTCCACAAGATATCGAAGTATTTTTTCCAACCATCAGCATCATAAGAAGAGTACCAAACAGCATTGACATGATCAATAATATCCGTATTATATAATGATACTTTCTCTCCCACAACTAATATGCATCCGTTGTTATTTAACTGCTATCCTGTATTTTATTGGAGGTAAACCAATGTGCTAAGTAGACCATTTATTTCTTTCTTCACCTTCTTTATCCACTTTATCTAACTTCCACATTTGATGGTATTTCTTGTCAACCAGAACTATGTAACCATCAAATCCAGCTAATTCCTGGGATGTAGTAAACCTCTTCTAGTGAATCATAAGTTTGGACTTCTATAAATATTAAATGTGTTAAAGTCTCCTTGCTAAAAGATTCCTACAACACATGGCCAGACTACACTAGAGGATTGGAGGTTGCCATGTTAGCATTGTTTTTCTTGTACGCTGTCCAAAGTGTGCTAAAATCATCATCCGCGTCCAGTGGCATATGCTTCCAATCATTCACATGGTTTTATTGGACTATGAAAATTCTTCATAGTCATAAGGTGTTGCCAAACCTGTACTTGCGATCCTACACTCCTCTTGAACAATCCAGCAAAAGCTTATGAAATCACTTTTCTATGTTTTCATGAGTGATACTCTGGGCCATAGTGGAATACCTTAGTGCTTGCACCCATAAGGATTTGATTATTTGGTTGGGGCTGACTTAGGGTCCTCTTTGTTTCCTTGGCTTTCAGGTAGAGCCTCCTTACCTGACATTCCTCTTAATTGTTGTTTCTTGATGCTTTGCAGTGATTCTTGAATTCATTCCATATCCTTTAGCACTGATTCTTTTGCCTATGTATATTTCCAGTCTACTTGACAATTCATCTGTTGATCTTCAGCACATCTATGTTGGTGCTGTCATCCCTATCCTTTATTTTAGTCCTCAGTCTACACATGACATTAAATTTACTGATATTTTCTACATCCAATCCTGGTGCTCTCTTCCCAATCCTTTGTTTTGTTCATTAGTGCACTCTACTAGACATCTTTCCTCTTGTCTTCATGTCATCTTGCAGCACAAAGTTTATCTTTCTATGGAAATGTTTTCAATTCCTTTGTTGATCATCAAATTCTTGAATAGGAATGGTATTTGGCTGATGAAATACTCCACTCTTGCTGCTTAGATCTTGGATTCTGCTGCCATAAGTAAAGAGTATGTTGAGAGCGAGACTTTGAATTGCAATAAACAAATGTTGGAGAGTTATAGGGGCAAAGGGATGTATCATTTTCGAAACAGGGATTAGAGACTGTTATGTTTGAATGATAACTTATGAATATGGAAATTAAACACGTTTATTATTGTAATTTCCCATTCTAGGAGACAGGAGATGAGTTGATGGTTGGCCTATCGCTTGAGTTCCCGTAGGCTAGCAGGTTGTTAAGGGGACTCACTAGGGAACTTCTTGTGCAGTGTCAGATTGTATTTGAGCGAGGTTCCAGTCTGCCTCCAGGGTTCAGACAATATAAGGGATCAGAGAGCTTCAGACAAAATTTGGTTTTGAGCCCTGGTTTGCATTTTACAAGTAAATGAGGAAACAAATTATTTTTTTTTAAGTTTGGATTATAATAAAATAATAATAAAAAAGTGATTATATTTACTTTATAATAAAATAGTGAAAGGTGATATTATTATCACTTTTTAATAAAGTAATAAAAAGGAGAAAGCATTATAATGATAAAATATAATGCCTAAAGGGTCAATTTTTAAGTAAAAGCTTATATTTTATTAAAAATAATAAGGTGAAATCATGGAAACCCTAAAAGTGATAACCTAGGGTTTTGAGCCTTTTAAAAAGGCATTGGGAGGTCATTTTTCACGTTCTTGGTTATTTTTCTTCATTTGAAAATCTGAAGCACAGCTCTGATTGAGAGTTGCAGCAAGATTCACCCTCGGGAATGAAAACTTCTGAGGAAACAGGTTGGACATTCCCCCAATCTGGTTACAGGAAATTAATTGGTGATCATATCAGTTTGTAGGAAGCAGTTCGGATCAATTTTGGAGTTGTGTGAGGGTTATTTTCAGCAGATCAGGTTATAATTATACATGTTGCAGGTGTAGAAGGGCAGACCGGTGCTAGTAAGGAATTAATTGAGACAAATCTTCAGCCAAGGCAGGCCGTACAACACTAAATCAGTAGCAGACTCCATTAGAGGAGGTTATTGCATGGTTTCTAAGGTTTGATTTAGAAAGAGGCAGCTTATTTGCAGATTGAATCAGGCATATTGCACTTTCAGCAGCTGGTTAGAGGTGATTCAGATTGTTTTCAGCCTTCTAAGAGGCTGCATATCTCAATCTATAGCTGACGCAGCCCTAGAGGGCAATCAACATTTAAACTTGGAATCAATTCAGTTCTTGTTGTGATTTCAGACCTTCAAATTTAATCAACCTTTGCTTCTTTGCCTGGTACGATTTCTTGTGATCAATTGATACACAAATAATAAGAAAATTGGTTCTACTTCAGTTTGTAAGCAATATCATTGCATTCTAATATTATTGTAGTCACAAGGAGTTTAAATGTCAAGAGTTGTCTCTCTCATATTTAATTTGCATGCCAACTGTTTGTATTAATGTCTAGCTGTTGTAGGTGCATATTTACATTGTGTGGGTCATCTATATGCATTCAAAAGACGAAAAGAATTGCATTTGCCTTATGATTCTTTGCCTAGACATCTTAGTAACCATTTAATAGCATTTAAATCACATTTGACATCATTTCAAACAATCATTATCAGACTAAAACATTGAAACAGCGAGTAAAGAGGTGGTTTGCAAAGTGTTTGATGAAACTCTTTGAGCCTCTAATCAGCATTTGGAGGTCGGAATTGGCAAAGAATATTTCAATTATCCTTGTAACTTAATTCTATTGTAATAATATAATATATAATAAGCCAGGCACATAATGATAATCCTAATACTGTAAGAAGCTGGAATAGATTTTGAATTATCAATACTGTAAGAAGTTGGAATAGATTTTGAATTATCAATTTAACACATACTATTTGTATCATTACAGGTATAGAGGTTATGGAAGAATTGCAGGCCACAGATTTCACAATCCTAAATGGGTGCATGGTCAACTGCTTGTGCAGCGCAATGGCAACATAGCCTTTCTTTGGGAGGATGTGAACTTTGTGATCAGTTTTCGGAGATTGCATCTGGATTCACTGTCTTCTGAGTTGAAATGAAATTACTTTTCTATGGTTCCATAAGGCTGTTGCTAAATGCTTGATGCTCTCTGCAGCATAGCTTGTGTACAGTGGTGTTTCACTTTTCCAAAGAGATACAAAACTCTCTCAAAAATAGAATGCCCAAGTTCCTATGTTTTGTTGAGTTCCTGCTGGTATAAAATACGCCGTTTCCTCTGTTTTGACAGTGGGTTGATTAGTATGGTGCTTATGTAAAGGAGTTTCTCAAGCTATCACAAGCCATAGTTGTCAATTTCAGGTTACAAAGATTTTATGTACTATTCAGTGTACGTGGTATGTATCTTGAATTTAGATCTTTGTTCAGGTTACTCATTTCAGAACCGAGTGTTTGTAAAACTAATATTATAGCAGGCATGAGTTTTCCACAATCCATGATGTTATGCGAGAGTGCCTACTTTAATATTATATTAGGCATGACTTTTAAACCACATGAATGGCCACAATTATCAGCTGGTGTTTCATTTCATATTTTATATTGATGACTATTATATTTCTCTGTTTGTAGCTAATATCCATCAAGAATCATCCTCCAAGTGTACATGGTGCAATCTCGTTTCCATATGTCCTATTTATTTCTCTTCATTTGGAAAAACATATTTTCAGTTGGTGCCTTTTAATATGTTTTATGCTTAACATTTTAGAATCTTCATCCTTTGTTAGTAATGATGAATATCATGTCTATAGTGATTGATTAAAATAAAGTTGTAACATGTTCTGAATCAACAATGTTTAGCCATTTTGGTACAATAGTCCTCCACTCACAGCTACTTTGCTTACCTGGTAGTTTAAGATCCAGAGTCACTGGATCAATCGGTCATCTATGATCTATAAATAAGGCCTCAAAAGAGTCATTAAACATCTTGAGCCATAGTCTGTCTAAGCAATCGAATGCTTTTCTCTTGCACTTTGTGCGAACTTGAAAATCAGAAAATCGCTTATAAGATTGTAATGAAAAACACGTACTATTTGTTTTAGTAATATAAGTTGTAGCCATTCAGCCATTAGCCTTCACCACTATTTTCCCGAAACTTTAACGTTCTTGAATCTTTATCCTCCAGTAGTATCGATGAATATCATGTCTATAGTGATTGATTCATATAAAAGTCTAACATGCAATAGGCAAACAGTTTCAGCCATTTTGGCATGATATTCTTCCACTCATTTTTAGCGACTTATCCAATAGTTCAACTAAGATTCAGTTTTACCAGATAAAGTGGTTATTTTAGGATCTATAAAAGGTGGTCTTATAGGAGTCATTTGATATTTTAAGTCTTAGTGTATCTAAGGCTGGGTTTCATAGAGGGGGGCTTCCTAAAAATAGAGCTGGAGTTGCTTGTTACATTTTATGAATACTTTAAAGGTGGTGGTCCCATGAATTTTGTATTTTAGTTCATCTTAAAAATTTAAACAGGGTCATTTAAGTAAGTTGGTGGCCTCATGAATACATTACCTTTGTCTTTCATATTTTGTGCATTAAAAAAAAAAGTAAATAAAATCATTCTCTCGAAATTAATCTTTTAAGAAAATTCTGAAATTAAATGTTCGACAAAAGGCAAAAAAACAGTCCTAAGCTAGTGGGGCAATTTCTAGTCTCAACTGTTTTTCACCCGCTTAAATATGTAAGGCTAAAAAGTAGGAGCTCTTATTTTGAAGGAGAAGACTCCAAGTAACTTTGTAGCCAAACAAAATTTTGTTCATGGGACCACCCTCTTCCTCAAAAATAGAGCTTAAGCCCCCCTCATCCACCTAAGCAATCATACTCTTTTCCTGTGTTTTGTGCGAAATTGAGAACCAAAATTTTGCATTAAGTTTATAATTAAAGCCTTGTCATATCTATTTCAATGATATAAGAAATCATAGCTATCTGACCATTAGCCTCCACTATTTACCCATTATCCTATAAAAGTTGTTGATGGTATCAAACCATAGTCTATTAATAGAATATTGGATATAGAATATAGAGAACTTTTGTTCTATGGGGAAATTTTCTTGTGATATTGCGGGTTGGTCCTTTTCCTTTAAGTTGGTTTTTAGATTTAGATCTTGTTAGTCCTCTGAAGGCTACCTTTTGTATTCTATTCTTAATACATATGTCAAAATGATTGAATTCTAGAAAGCTACTCTAAATGATGATGTAGAAAATATTAGTTAGGCGCCAACAAAAGGATCTTTTGAGCTTCCTAATGTTCAACCTACCGAAGTGGAAATTACAGGCTAGGAATCTCAAGACCTTCATTTAACAAAAGAAATAATTTAGGGTATTGTTTCAACTTATAAGCCTCCTATACTTAAGGCCAATGGTGTTTATAAAAAAAATGTATGAAACCAAACATCCTTAAAAATTTGGGTTATCATTATATTTTTTCATAATTTATTAAGCCCGGGACCATGGTCATTGAGCTAACTTTATAAAATGGTCCTTTTAAGGTCTTCCAAATTAAACTCCCTATATTTCTTAAATTTGAAATTGACTATATGAGAAATTGTGCAAATGTGAATTTTATTTACTTTGGAGCAATATTAGTCTATGTAGGATCTTGTGCCTGTAAAAATATAAAACTTGTCTAGTATATGACATTATGTGAATAAAGATAGGCCTATTATGAACATGCATGTCAAGTTTTTGCTTTGTCCCGCCTAAGTGAAAACACCATTTGTTTTGAATTCTATCCAAATCTTACAGAATGTGCTAGAGATCATGGGTTTAAAAGTCAAGTATGGCTCTCTTGATTGTTGGGGCTTATTTTCATCAATATATGGATTGGAGATGTTTGGAAAAGCTAAACATGCTAATGTATAGATCCATGTGTCAGGATTAAGGTGTATCAACCTTAGAGTTCAAACATGTTTACTTTATTATTTATTTATTTTATCGCACCCACTTTGAAAGTCCTAAAATTAGGGGACTAGTGTCATAGGTTGCTATGTTGGACCTACGACAAATTTCTATTATGACTATGATGATTATTAGCTTGGTGGAAGAGTCATGGAGAGTTATTATTAGCAATTGGTAATAATGGTTGGAGTTCACTTTTGGCAAGTGTGAAGTAGGTGTTGAATATGGCAAGGAGACTGTTATGGATGAGTTAGGCATTGTTTTCTTTGGAAGTTTCTATGTGCAACGTGTCATTAGTAAGCTATTTATGACACCACATACCTCTTTGGCATTGGAATTGGTTTTGGAAACCATGGGCGCTTGCTACTTGTGTTGAGCTCTATAAATATGTGGCTTCTGAGTGTAATTTGTATGATAGGCTAGGCATCTTCTAAAAAGCTTTTATGTGCTAGATTTTCTCTAGAATTCTCTATTGATGTATTTACTTTTGAAGAGCATTGACTCTACACATTACATTTTAACTATTGGTGGTTGTTGATAATAAAATTGAGTTTGGCTTTTGGAGTGAGTTTTTTCTCGAAAGGATTTTCCCATGTATATCTAGTGTTATGAGTTATTTGTTCAAATATGATTTTGTACGTGTTTATCTAATTTGTAGTAGTTAAGGTTTTGTAAGAAGTTTTTGCATCATCTCTCCTCTTAGATTTAGCATTTGGAAGCATATATTTTGCACTTGGCTTCTTTTCAATTGGTATCAGAGTATGGCCAACTTTGTTATTGTTGTTAGGTAGAAAGATTTTTCGTGCTAGTCTAGTTTCAATGGGATTTTTGCAAAAGAAGAATTCATGACCATGTTGTAGGTTTGATATGGAAAGCACATCCAACTAAAAATAGAGATGGAGAAGTTGAATGACAAAAGTTTTGAGTTGTGAAAACTCAAGATGAATAACGTGCTCGTAGATAGAGATCTATGGAGTGTGGTTTGTACAACAAAACCCCAAACTACAATGTAGGATGTATGAGATACAATGGATTGGAAATCCAAGGGTTTGATAAGACTCTATGTTGTTGATTGTGTTCCCAAATGTCCATAAAGAGAAGACTACAACCGAGCTTTAGAAGAAGCTTGGTGAAATTTTTAAGGGAAAATTCTTGGTAAATAAGTTATTCCCAAGAAAGAAGTTGTATTCTAAAATATCCCCAAATATATAAAGAAAATGATAGACAATGATAGACCAATAGATGCAACTTTGAACAATGTACATACTAATCCAATTTCTATTACAATATGAAATTGAGTACAATGTTGTTTTGCACCTTATCCTTCTAATGATGATTTTGCATTATGATTTGCGGAATAGATTACATCATATAGTTTGGAATGAAGGAGCCTCCAATGAATGTCAGTGTCCAACTAACTAGCCACTCTGAAGGAATATGAATCTCATAAGGTTGGCATATGTCGATGCTAATTAATGATGTCAGTGTTATTGCACAATAGGTGCTTCCTAATACAAGTCATGGCAAGATGAATGCTACAACAATGCTAATCTCGTAATGTTGGATATCATCAATGTATGTTAGTATGTTGATCATAGTGATGTAAAGACTGTCAATATGCTTATCACATTGATATGGTGACTACTAATATGTTAATATGTTGATCATAGTAGTATTAGTTGTGTAGTCACAAAGAGATGTTAAATGATATGTGGATCACATGTATTGCTATGATAATTATGAATGCAAACATTTGATAGTATGCCCATTGCCCACACAAGGTTTGATCACAACCAAGAGGTCATAGCCACAATGATATTGATATTCTGATCTTAGTCCTTGGTCAATAATAGTAGGAATGACAACCACTGCTTAGATCGTAGTCAATACGGTCTCCAAATTAATGGAAGCAAACTAGGGATGGTCTTACATCAGTGAAACTACAAACTCAGATATCTAATTCCAAATTGGAATTACAAGAAATGAAATGAGAAGATCAATGATGTTCTAATGCTCCAAATAGTCAATATGAGTTTGACTACCTCCCAAATGAGAAAGTTGGCCAAGTATAGTAGTGACACCACTATTTGAATTGGATCATAGGTCCACAATAAGAGTGGTGCTAAGAAAATACCACAAAAATGGTTCCCTAGCATTTACACTTATTATCTCGTGGGGACAAGGATGAACTACAAGGCACAAATAGAAATAGATCCCTATTAGAGGAGAGGTCACATTATGGTCTTCCTTTCTCAAAATTACATTCCCACAAGCAATTTTAGATTAGGATGCTCCAAAATCTTCTCACTCTTCTAATAGCATCCTCAATTAGTAAGTCCTTTCATTTGACAAGACGCTCCTTTATCATATAGGACCTTAGCCTCCTCTCCTTGAAGTCTATGTGTACACACTAAATAGTGCACTTCTCTAAGTCATTACTTCTAAGGGAATCCATGAATGGGAAACCTTGAGAAAGCGACTTAGAGCTCCCTAGGCATGGAGTCATAAGGATGTTGATGATGCTCTCAGCTAGAGCTACTGAAGCATGCAACCTTGCTAGTAAACCACACAATAGGAGATTCAAAGAGACAAGGGCAAGAATGCCAATATCTTCAAGAATCAACAATGGAAATATAATGCAACACTGCTAAAAATGAAGATGCAAGTAAGCTATGAAAATGAAAGTATTACAAACCCTGGCTAATTAAGTTATGTGAGCTAATTTAGAGCATAAAGGAAATTAAGCTAGAAAGTATAAACATGAAGCTAAGATGCAAGAATGAAAGCTAAATGCATGAAGATCTCCAAAGCTCCAAAGTCTCCAAGAAATCTTGTAGCATAAGATTAGTATTCAAAATTGGGATCTAAAAATGAGAAAAGAGCTCTCCTTTTAAAGGAATTGAAAAGGAATGGACCATGGAGATTAAGAGGCAAAAGATTTAATCAAGGGTGGAGCTTGAAAGAGGAGCAATCTATGTGCACAAATATCCTCCAATGAGAAAATAAGAGTTGACTTTTGTGCCCATATGAGACAAAAAGTGTTTTTTTTCTTTTTATAAAATAAGAATAATGCTTTATTTGTGCAACTTAGGATAAGAGGAAAAATGGGGGCTTTTTATTTAATAAAAGAGGGGGAAATTCTTTTTAAATAAATAAAGATTTAAGATAAAATGGTTAGCCCATAGAAAATAATCGAATAAATGATAGAAATAGGATTTAATCAAGGAAATTGATATTTGAAAAATGTTGATTTTTGAAAATATTGATTCAGGGATTTGATAAATTGCTGAATGGAGGCCCAAAGTCTAGGTGACCATTTTAGAGTGCATACATTTTCCCCTCTTTGACTAATGTGAGATCGATTTGGGATCACATGTGGTCAAAGAATGGAATTGAAATATGAGATCGATTTGGGATCACAAGACAACCCAGATGTGTGTTCGACGGATGGGAACACATCAGGACAAAGATAAGCATAAGCTGACAAAGATAAGCTGAAAGATGAGACCAACACACCTATAAATAGGAAATTGCCAAGTCTCAAATAAGAGATAAGAATCTCAAGAAAAGCTGATTGATAAGATGAATCAAGAATTAAAGTTGATAGGTACTGCCCCCTCGGAATTGAAATTGAAATCAGGTAGACGAGAACAACAAATTAATAAACTTGATCAAGTCATTAGAAATCATAATCGAAGGTGATAGGACAATAGGATAACCATCAAGCAGTGAAAATATGCCCCAGTTTGACTAGGTTGGACTGAGAAAGATATAGGATAAAAATGAAGTCAAACCTTAGAGAGATGAATTTAATGGAAGTGAATGAAAAACTAGAAGTTTGAAAGAGACAGGGGTGAAGAAATGAAGATGCCCCAACAAAGATCAAAGGATTAGGCCTCAAAATTTTCTCCTCCTGGATTTTTGGGATCAAATCCATTTTGACTATCAAGATGAACTCGAATTTTGATTTCGATCCCAAAAATGGATCCAGGACATCGAAATTAGCTAACGGTGCAATTTTCACGCAATTTCGAGATGTTTTAAAAATTGGTGAAAAAGTCAAAATGCTATAAAATGGGGTAAAAAGGTCATTTTCAAAATTATTTGTCTTATTGTGATTTGAGAATTCTGAGAGCTTAGAGAGAGAAAATGGCCCAGCAAGCAGCGATTCCAGTTCACAGGCATCAATTCGAGCACGCCCGGTTGCATAACCGGCCTCCACAGTATGGTGCCCCAGTATGTTTTTAGAAAAACTCGCCTTGTAGGTCATTTATGAGCATTTATTTCATTTTAAAACACATTTTTAATGATTTTAAAAATTTTCAAATTTTTCTTGTGCAAAATATCATACAATATATATTATCACACTCTTTGATAATTTTTGTCATGCGGTACTTCATGGGTCAAAATAGTATCACACCAATGTTTGATCCAGTATTGTACAATACCAGATGAAACATCATGTGATACTATGTGAAAAATCACATTTCAAGATATTATCGTACTGTTACTGAAGAAAATATCACACGATATTTTCAAAAAAAATAGTATCGCACAGTGTAGAAAAAATTGCCATGTTTTAATTTTTGAGTACTATGACATGGGTCCAAACAATATTTTCTATTAAGATGCTTTGTACTGATTTTATACATCCATCATGATATGTTTTGACATCTAGTTTGGGTTTATGGCTTGCAAGAGAACTTTCCTGTGCTCCTCATTAGAGTGTCGAGAGTGACTGGGTTATAGTGCGTCCAAGATCTTGATGATCCGGGATGGGCAAAATTGGGCGAGATGGGCTTCGAGTATTTGCTGCAGATGGCCCACATTCAGGCTGATCATGGGTTATTGATAGCATTTGGCTAAGAGGTGGCACAGTGAGCATAACACCTTTCACTTACCAACTGGAGAGGCTACTATTAGCTTGGAGGATGTCTATCGGATCCTTCGAGTTCCTAGCCACAAAGATCTAGTGAGTATAATCATGTTTATAGATAGTCATAGATGTAAAGTTTCCATATGATAGAAACTAACATGATTATTTATTGGCACAGGTATACTATGATCAAGATCTGATTAAGGGACGACAAATCATGCAGGACATGTTCCAAGACGTCACCTTCATTAACAGGCACCTCAGTTGGGATAGGTTGATGGAGGAGTACAACAGAGACTTCCCAATTCCATGCATAGTGTGCTCCATAGTAGCACAGGCTCTCATCACTGACAGGAGCCAGAGAGGGTTCCCATTGGGCTGGGGTAGGTTGGTGGAAAATCTTATAGCACACCCACGATGGATTGCATGGGGCCAGCCATCCTAGCAAATATGTATCATGAGCTCCACGAGATTGTAAACAAGGAGAGCAGGACATGGGCATGTGGTGCTATCTTAGCACAAGTATGGGCATGGAAGCACATCATCATTGTGCGCCCACATGTGCAACCAAGGGAGTGGAGACACCCCTATATATATAGATATATAGGTTTTATCAGCTAGCCACATAGCGGGGATGTGACTTATTACCACAAGTTACTGGATGAGCTCACATCATTTCAATGGAGGCCATACAGGGCTTGTGAGCAGTGGGGTGATCAGGAGCATGAGTTAGGTTACATGTTATGCAGTTGGCCACTAATAGGTCAGCACTCTGATATAGTAGAGTGCTTTGTGATCACCCGGGTTTGTAGACAGTTCAGGCGATAGCAGAGGGTTCCCGTAGAGACCACCACCTATGCTCGGGTGAGAGATGAGGAGGGATAGGGATGGCTATCAATGCTGGACTACTAGTAGGTAGTACAGGATACCACTACTATATGCAGGGAGCCATGGGACTACCTCCCAAATATGGCAGATGCGGGTGCAAATGTGGCATATAGGGCAGAGCGACAGAGGCATCCATTCCCATGGTTTACTATACCAGATGCACATTCGGTAGCATAGGGAGATGATGGAGATGGAGGGGATGGAGGAGGTGGAGGGAGAGGAGAGAGGAGACAAAGCTCTAGATCAAGTGGCCTGAAATGGTCATGGAGATAGGGTTTCATGGATGAGGGGGATGATGTGGTGAGACCATCTCGCCGACAGGTGGATACTGGGAAGGATCAACCTGCAAGGGGAGAGGATCTCAGGGCGAGGTTCTAGGTTTTGGAGACAGAGATGCAGCAGCTGCAGATTACTATAGCCATGAGAGACCAACAGATGATCTATGAGCCGAGATAGATTAGCGAGAGAGGGTGACATAGGCTGATGCAGCAGAGATCTGGCGAGAGGTAGCATGAGCTGCGTATTATCATGGACTCTACATACAGGTTGTACCTGAGGGACAAAGAGCACCACTCTACTCTGAGAAGGTTGGGAGATCTAATATGGTACTTGACACAACAGCAGCACCACCTCCACCACCACCACCTCCACATGATTGGGAGAGTCAGACCTAGGGCTAGGATAGATATATAGAGACATACCCTGGGACATTATCCAAATTTTGGATCCCACATTGTATTTGTATCATGACATTTATATATATGAGATTTACTAGATGTTCAATATATCTTCTGTACTTGTCCCACTTGTGATGGATGTTTTAGTTTTTATATTGTCTTGTCATATTGCTCAAAATGTATGATATATATGCTCATGTATAATCTCTGTCATAGATGTATGTTTAGTTCTCATGTTTATGATATAGACTCATGTTTTTGAAAATGATCTTTTTAGGATAGATATGATGATAAGATTAACCCCTTGTGATGATAGGAAAATGATGTGATGTGAAAGACAAGGAGCGAAAGACATGATTGAGAAGAGGAAAGGTGAGTGCAGTTGACTGACAGGTTCATGAAAGATGAAAAAGGAGAGATCTCTCCATATGCAAGATGCAAAACTAATATGAACCTAAAAATGCAGGCTACTATGAAAAGTGGTTTACTTGCAAGGTTGCAAAGCTTTTAGACTCTAATATTCATCATCAAGCATTATTGGTAGCGTCGCAAGATCATACAATGCACACTAGTATGACTATGTGAATCTGAATATGATCTATATCAGATAGATATGTGGGAATCCCACCTAAGCATCAAAGACATATAGGACAAGATGACTAGTGCAGTGAGATTACCTAAGTTTAATATAGCAAGATTATACTTGCATCGAGACACAAGGAAAGTCAAGATGGCTATAAGTATGCACTTGCAAAAATAGTTAAGGATAATACCTTGTAAGCCCTAATGTCAAGTGGAACAAGCATAAATGCTAATGACAGTTAGGACCAACAAAATATACCCACAAACAGAAAAAGCAATAAAACATGTCCTCATGCCCCCAGTCTTCTAGCTCAGCATCATCGAAAACTATTAGGGACAGAACACTCATCAAAGAAATCATCATAGACATCACACAAAGAAATAAATTCAAACAAGTCTTAGCGAGTCGAGTGTTTAAGTGTGTGTGTAGGTCATAGAGTCAAACTTTGAATATCATATCTGTCAGTGAGAAAATATCATATCATGCTAGACTGCGGGTAAGATCTTTGATAGGTGTTGAGGAACACTTGACGCTAGGGTAGTGTTGAAAAACATAGTTGGAGTGGTGTTGAAAAACACCATTTGCAACATGTCCTAAAGACCAACGCATCCTAGAGACCAAAGCCAACACAGTTATGCCCCCTAGACAACAACAAAGACCAATTCCAAACCAAGGCAACAAGGTCAAGGCATGATAGAGAAAGGAGAAGTGTTGAGGATGCATGCTAAGAAATAAGGGTGCAAAGGCCTCAAGTGGCGCTTACTTCCAGGTTTTCACCACTTGGAGATTGTTTTATTTTTTAATGTTTTTGTATTTTTGCTACCAAGGCACCTGTTTCTAGGTTTTCACCAAGGCACTTTTTCTATTTGTTTTTGAAGTTATTGTATTTTTTATTTTTTTTTATTTTTTCAGGACTTTATATGCTTTTTAGGATTTTTTCAGTATCATATATGAATTTTTTTGGAATTTTTTCAGGATCAATAAATATGTACAAATGATGCCCCCAGATAGAATAGGCATCATGGATAGAACTTCTTGAGGTGAAAAACATTGATAGGGTCATGGAGCTATTCTTCCTCTGGATTAGATATTAAATAAGCATCTGTCCCAAAAGTAGCAGTAATAATGTATGGTCTAAGCCAATTAGTTTTGAATTTTCCCTTTTGCTCTCTATCTTGTTGGTTCTTAGGGTTTTCTTGTAGGACAAGATCCCCCACTTGAAATTCTCTAGGGTGAACTTTCTTGTTGAATGCTTTAAACATACACTATTGGTAGACTCTCATGTAATCAAATGATGCTTTATGCTTTTCATCTAGAAGTTCTAGTTCTTGAAGTTTCATGGCGTGGTAGTCTTCATCTGTCACTAGACCTTTTAGGGAAACTCTAAGTGAAGGAATCTCCACCTCTAAAGGTAACACTGCTTCAACACCATAAGTGAGGGAAAAAGGAGTAGCCCCTGTTGGAGTATGAATACTTGTTCTATAGGCCCACAAGGCTAGATTTATCTATAGATTACAATCTCTACCATTCTTGTGAAATGTTCTATGGAGAATTTTGAGAATGGTCTTATTCGAAGCCTCTGCTTGTCCATTTCCTTGCAGGAAGTAAGTGGAGGACCAATGTTGTTTTATCTTGAATTTCTTGCAGAGATGTTTAAGGTCCTTGTTTTTAAACTGACCTCCATTGTCAGTGATTATTTTAGAAGGCACTCCATACCGACAGATGATATGGTTCAAAATAAACAGAAAACTGTCTTGCCTGAGGCAACAGAAAGTAGGACAACTTCTACCCATTTGGTAAAGTAATGAGTAGTAGTGATAATAAATTTGTGTCCACCTGATGAGTTGGGATGAATCTGCCTAACAAGGTCAAAGGCTCGGCGCTGAAATGGCCAATGAGAAATAGAAGGAATAAGCTCCCTGTCTGGAGCATGTATCAGGTTATCGTGTTTCTGACACTTTTCACATGATTTAGCAAAAGCTATTGCATTTGTCTACATGGTAGGCCAATAGTACCCAGCCCTAAGCAACCTTTGGGCCATGGCAAGACCATTGGAATGTCCTCCACAAATGCCCTCATTAATTCCAGCTAACACTTGGTTGGACTCATCCTTTTCCAAGCACCTAAGAAGTGTCCCATCTAAACCCCTCCTATACAGATCACCAGACATAAGGGTGTGGCGAGAGGCATTTCAGGTTAAGTTTCTTCATTCAAAATAATTGAAGGTTTCAGGGATAATGCCATCACGGAGGTATGAGTAAATGGCACCATAGCTGGATGACTCATGGCCAATAAGGGTACAAACAACTTGGCTTTCTTACGAGTCATAGATAGGGTAGCGTAGCTCTTCCACTAGGAATTCGAATCTGGACTCATGTTGTTCTAGCTGAAGAAGTGATGCCAAGGTAGCCATAGCATTAGCTGCTTTATTCTCTTCTCTAGGGATTTGTTGAAATGTAACAAAGATCAAATATCGTTGCAATGAATCAACCATTTTCTTGTAGGGTACCAGTTTTTCATCCTTTGTTTGGTATTCTTCATTAACTTGGTTGACTATTAATTGCAAATCCCCATAGATATGCAGCTCTGTGATTCTCCATTTTATTGCCATTTTTAGTCCATTTGTCAAGGCCTCATACTCAGCAATGTTATTTGTACATGGGAACAATAGTTTGTAGGACTTAGGAATTGTGTACCCATGAGGAGAAACAAACAACACTCTTGCTCCTGATCCATTTTGTATGAAAGAGCCATCAAAGAACATCTTTCATGTTCTTGCTGTCATGTACATTATGTGCTCATCTAGAAATTCAACTTGAATTGGTGCTTTATCTTGAATTGGAAAATCAGCCAATTGGTCTGCAATGGCTTGTCCTTTTATAGCCTTACGCTCAACATACTCTATGTCAAATTCCAATAAGATCATCATCCACTTAGCAAGTCTACCTGTGAGAGCAGCCTTACCAAGTAAATATTTGAGAGGATCAATTTTGCAATGAGGTGTATTGTATGCACATGCATGTAATGTCACAACTTTTGGGAAGCAAACACCACTACAAGGCAAGATTTTTCAATACTAGTGTAATTGACCTCATATGACACAAGAGTACGATTGATGTAATATATAGCTCTTTCTTTTTCGATATCATGAAGTTGAGCCAATAATACCCCCAGGGAAGATTTTATTGCTGACATATACAATATGAGTGGTTTTCCTAGGATAGGAGGCATTAAGATCGAAGGATTGGCCAAGTATTCCTTGATTTGGTCCATGCTTTTCTAACAATCTTCATTCTAGAAACATTTAACCCCTTTGTGTAAAGTCTTATTAAAGGGTTGAGCTCTATCTACTAGTTGTGAAATAAACCTCATTATAGATTGAAAGCATCCCTGAAGACTCCTCATTTGGCTAATGTTTTTGGGAGGCAACATATCCAATATTGCTTGAACTTTCTCTAGGTCCACCTCTATTCCTTTGGCTGAAATGATAAATCCTAGGATTTTTCCAGAAGTGACTCCAAATGCACACTTTTTTGGATTTAATCTCAATTGAAACTGTTCCATATGATCTAGAATGACTTCCAGATCCCCTAGGTGTGTATCCTTTTTTTTAGATTTTTCCAAGGTGTCATCCACATAATCTTACATATTCTTATACATCATGTCATGGAAGATAGTAGTCATAGCTCTTTGGTAAGTAGCTCCTGCATTTTTTAATCCAAATGGCATGATGTTCTAGCAATAGGTTCCCCATGCGCAAGTGAATGCAGTCTTTTCCTGGTCTTCATGAGCTATTTTGATTTTATTATACCCAAAAAAACTATCCATCAATGAATAGATCTCATAACCCGCGGTCATGTCCACTATCATGTCTATGTTTGGAAGTTAAAAATCATCCTTTGGGCATGCTTTATTAAGATCTCTAAAATTTGTGCAAACGCGAATGGACTTGTCATGTTTTGAAACTGGTACAATATTAGATATCCATTCGGCATAATCAATGGCTCTTATAAATCTTGCACTGAGGAGTTTTTCTAGTTCAGCTTTGATAAGAAGAGCTATGTGAGGATGCATTTTCCTCAACTTTTGTTTTATTGGTTTGATAGATGAAGCTATGGACAAGTGATGCATAATGAGACTAGTGTCCAACCCTGGCATGTCTGAGTAAGTCCAAGAAAAATTAATCTTCTTGCTCTATAGGAACTTGGTATATGCTTCTTTTTCCTATGTTGATAGAGACTGACCTAAATGCACTATTTGTGGAGCTTCTTGTGTATTCAGATTAACTGGCTGTGTAGGCTCAACAAGCACTAAAGATCTGTCCTAAAAGTAATTTGGGAGATGATCAAGTACCTCATCCTTAGGTGCCTCGGAGAGGTTTTCATCCTTAGATACGTGCTTTATTTTTACCTTTTTAGGTTCTAACACTTCCACATAGTGGGTTTCACCATCAGAACTCTTATTCTTCTTTTATTTTCTTTTCATTTTGCAACTAAGGTACTTGATATCTGGTTTTGTCATGCTTGTAGTTGGTTCACTGGTGGAAGAGACTACAGGTTCAAGGGCATTTAGGTAGCATGCTATCTCAGTCATTTTGGAAAGTTAGGAGTTGAGGCTCTTGATAGCGCTGAGACCAATCAATTAGGTGAGGATTGGCAAGGGGTAGGTCTGTGACGGGTTCAATGTTGAGTATGCGAATGGTATCATCTCTAGTGATTCTAGAGTTAGGGTTCGTCAAGTATCCCTCTAAGGTACTCAAATCAAGATTTATCCTACCAAACGAAGCATCGTCCACTAAAGTGACTCATGGATTCGAATCCAATAATCCTACACTAGACTTGTTAGCTACCTCGGGTTGGGAACCATATATATGGACAACATCAATGTCCATGTCAACTGTGGAACAATCAGAGAGAGATTCCCATTCATACTCATGCGAGTTTGTATTTGAATCCCATCTGGGATGTTTACACCAAGCATATTTTCGAGGCCTTGAGGTAGAGGCTTTCATGTCACCAAGGGTAACACCTTCTTGAATGCCATTTGTGTATTGATGTTCTTGAATATGATCCTCAACATGACCTTCAACAACAGATTCTTCTTGTTCTAGGTCTGAAACTGTTGCATTGGAAACTGGAGTATCTGAACCTCCCCAAAGGAGATTGGTGGAAGGGACCCAACCTTCACACCTATCTTGTTGATTTTGCAAATTGGGTATGTAGTTTTACTCATCATCACTATTTGTCGTAGCAAGGATAGGAGTAGTTTTTTTGTTCTCACATTCAAAACCTAGGCCAACCGTTTGTTTAGACTTGCATCCAAAAAGAGCATGATCAAGTGGTTTTTCTCTAGCATCTAATTTGTGACTAAGAGGACCATGACCTAGATAGCCCATATTTTTTACAAGAGTGTACCCTCTTCCATAGACCTTAGGAGAGGGAGAGAAGTTCTCATTATGCATGTATTTTTCTTCTCTATAAATCTAGTCCTTTACAACTACCTCTTCTTTTTCATCCTAGATAGGCACTGAGGACTCTACAAATGTACCAAACAGAGTCATGGCTGAAGAAGAAGGATGCATCTCTTGTGAAGGTTTACCATAGGACCTACGTGAGACTGGAAGTTTTGTAAAGGATTCAATTTGATACCCCCCCATACCAAGGTCTATGGCCTTAAACTTATTCTGGCATTGTGCTAAAGTTGCATCAAAATCCTTTGCTTCCCTATTGAGAGGAACATGAGTCCCTGCTGAAATTGCATTAACAGATAATGTGCTATCCCTGAGTATACAGACTTCCACTCCATTATAAGGGAACTTAACACATTGGTGGTAGGTGGATGACACTACTTGCATGTCATGGATCCACGGTCTACCAAGTAGGATATTATATGCTAGAGGACCAGTATCAATAATTTGGAACAAAATGTCCTTTTCAATAGGGCCAATCCTGACAGGAAGGACAGCCAAGCCTTTGGAGCTTCTCTCTGCCTCATCATAGGATTTAATGGTAATTTTCTTCTGGGTATCAATAACTTGCTCAGAATAACCCAGTATTTTCAACAGGCTCAAGGAACAAATATTGAGCCTAGAAACCCCATCAATCAACCCACGCCTAACACGGGTCTTGTGAATCATGACTTCGATATGAAGGGAAAGATTATGCAAATGGCTCAAAGCTTTGTCATCTTCTTCTAAGAATGTTAGGTAATGAGGGCTGGCAAGGTGGTTAACCATGTTCTAGAATTGGTCAACATCTATGTTAGGAACATTGGCTGCATGCAAATCATCCTCAAGGATATGCTTATGTCTTGGAGACAATTCCAAGAGTTCAAAGATTGAGATTTGAGTTGGCATTCTTTGTAACTGGTCAATAAGATTATAGCTCATTTCAGGGTTGACTACTGATTTGGTGGTGACATTCTTGGATGTCACTTGCTTGGGTTTGTTGGACTAGTTGGAAATAGGACCTCTAATAACCATAGGACCTTGAATTTGGCTTCTGGTGACAGGGTTAAGAGCTTGGGATGACCTTTGAGAGTGAGGACCCCTAAGAACCACCATAGGTTCTTCATCAAATATAGGAGGAGAGCCCACATCATAACCATAAGGATCTTTGTCTCTCATCATGTTGATACTTTCCTCAACAACTTCAACCATATTGATCACATTTGCTGCAAGTGTGTAGGTATAGTTGATTTCAGCCTTTCCATTCTTAGGTTTAGAGGTTTCCCCCTTTTCATATTTGGGAAAATGCTCCTTGAATGCCTTGTGGTCTGCATTGGTATTCAACCCATCAATCTGAAGTTTGCCACTTTCAATAAGATCCCGAATAAGGTGTTTAAGTTTCCAACAATGTTTGATGTCATGTCCAATGCCATTATGGAATTTGCAGAAAGCTTTTTCATTCCACCAATGTGGCTTAATGTTAGGTATGCTGAAATTTGTTGGATCTTTTGGTTGTGCTAGGTTATTGGCAATAAGCATCTTGAAAACATCCTCATAGGAGTCACCCAGTTTAGAAAATTGTCGCCTCTCCTTTTTAGGCTTTTCCTGATACTTTGGTTTATGCTCTTGTTGGTTGGAGGATGTGTTGAGCTTCATAGCTTGGACTACATTAGACAAATGGAGGACTCCTTGATCCTTGGGTTGGGAAGAGTCCACAACTCCGTCATTGACTACTTGCTTATTATTGTTCTAGTGTGAGTGCTTGCCTTTGTCCTTATTAGCATTTTTAGAATTTTGACCATTGTTGTTATTGCTATGTTTGATCAAAATGTCTTGTTCTTTCAAGACATCCTCAATTCAACATGCGGTTTCGACCATAGTATCAAAGGAATCAAAGACCATCTTCCAAACCTCATACCACATTTCAGGCACCAAATTACTGACAATGATATCAATCCTTTCATGCTCAGGGATAATCCTAGAATAGCAGGAGCACAATCATCTCCACCTTTGCAAGAAGGTAACAAAGGATTCCCTTTGGTGCTGTTTCAAATTGCACAAGTCTAACATAGTGAATGATCTTGACAAGTATGCAAAATGTTGAACAAATCTGTGGACAAGTTCCTTGAAAGTTTTGATGGGAGGGGTTATGTTGGTAAACCACTCCATGGCTTGCCCCTTGACACTCCTTGGAAATAATCTCATAAGATAGGAGTCATCATGGTGAAACTCAAAACTCATGATGTAGAACTGACGCACATGATCATGTGGGTCACCATTGCCGTCATACTTGTCATACTAGGGGATTTCAACTTTCCTAGGAAAATCCGTCATACTCACACTTCTGTCAAAAGGATTGGGACAAATAGAATCATGTGAAAAGGAACTTTTAGATGCCAACATATTTTCCATCATACACTTGAGTTGTTTGATTTCCTCTTCTTGGGAGGGTCCTTATTTCTTAATTCTCCTATCCACATCAAAATTGTAAGGGACTTTGGCACCCTTGTTAATCAAGCTCTCTAGGAACCTATCCTTGTTTTGATCAAGATACTTCTCCACATATTGTTGGAATAGTGGTTCTTGTTGCATTCTCATAAAATCTTGATCATCAAAACTGGCACTACTTCCTCCATGTTGAGAGCCATGATGAACTCGTTGGGAGGGTTGTCTCGAGTTCCTAGGAGGTGTTTGTCTCCTATGTTGTGAAATCCTCCTTCCTCTAGGACTAGGAGATCTTGAAGGGGTCCTTGACCACCTTCTAATTCTTGGGGTTCTTGAGGGAGTAGATGGTGGAGAGTTGTTTCCATTGTTGGTACCCCTATTGTTGAATTGGTCGTTGAGTTGTTGGGCTAAAAGCCTATCTTTTTCCTCTTGCAATTCTTTTCTTTTCAACTCCAACAAGGCTTGTTGTTTTGCCTCTAGGTGTCTAAACCTTTCTTCTTTAGTGGCTTGTTCGTCCAAAAAGGCCTTCTTTTCATGCTCAATCCTTTTAAGCCTTTCATTGCCATATCTTGAGGTTGTTTTGAGCGGAGAGTTGGGTCTTGAATGTTTGAACAAGTCGTTAGTGAATGTTGCATTGACATGAGCATCACAAGATTGGTTGTTTTGGTCTTCATGTTGTGACTGTGCATCTTGGTGAGCTTGTCCATAATTTCTTTCATCTCTTTGATGCGCATCTAAATATCTTGAGCTAATAGGAGGTGAGTCAGGTTGATTGTCATCACCAAACAACATGTTATCCCTATGTCTTTGGAAAATGTCATCAAGATTTTGATCCATTGCTTCTATCTCCTTTCTAGTCATGGTGTAGCTCATGTCCATATCTGATTGAGAAGGTGCTAAAGAGGTACTCAACTCACTAGGATTGCTCTTTGGGTCAAACCAAGCTTCAGACTCGCTCCTAGGTAATTGATCAAAGATGGGTTCCTTTCCCTTTTAATTTGGATGAGTTTGGACTAAGGGTAACTGATCAAAGACAACTTGAGGTCATTTTCCTTGACTAACTTGGTAACTTGTCATAACCAACATGAAAGAAAAAGACCCTTGGTGATAAGATGACCCTATGACATGTCAATACCAAACTAGGATAGTAAGAGTGTTCAATTGTCCAAAAAGAGATGATAAGATAGAAAGTTGCAATAGGTGTAAACCAATCAGTGCCACAGAGGTGTATAATAAAGGATGAGTATCCTAACACATATGGACCAGGAGGATGGATTTAACCAAATATATAATTGAAAATGGATTTTTATGGAAGTGAATTTGATAAAAGAGTATCGAAACTCTCCAAGTGTGTTACTAAAGAATCTCAAGGTGTACTTTTTCAACAAGGATAATTCCTAACTTATCGATGCCAAGCAAAACTAATTTGTAAAATCAGAGAACACTAATTCAAGGGGTCTAAAAATAGGAACCCAAGGTACAAATAGGTTTCTAGTAGCAGAGTAAGTCACCTACTAAAATTTGGTCGACTAAGGAAAGACTGAAAATTGCATAAACTAAACAGACAACAAAAAGACTCTATGCAATAGTTTCCAGGCTAACAGTACGATAGTTTCTAACCAAGTGATATTTCGCAGGAAGCAATATGAAAGTTTCTAGGCAGCCTATGCAATACTTTCTAGGCAAGTTGTGCAATAGTTTTGCAGGAATGAACTATCGCACGATAAATCTCAGAACAATGTGCCAAATAGTTTTAGGATTGTATGACTTGACAAGTGAGTGCTAAAAATCTCATTTTTAAGGGCAGCTTGGTCAAAATTTCAATTTGAAGGTTGGATTTTTTTCATTTCAAGCATAGTGATAGTAGTAATAGGTTTACAAACATTAGGTGATCAAACATGTCATAAAATACTTGCACAAGGGAAAAAGAAACCTTGCAAAGACAAGAAATTATGATATCAAAGAAATAAAATCTTATGAATTCTACCATGATGTTTGATATTTGAGAACATTTACATGGGTAGATCACAACGAGAACACTTCAAGCACTTACTAGCCTAAAAAGACAATGGCTCAATACTTAACAACTTGGCTCACACTTGATGCTCCATTGCCTCACACAAAGTGGTTACCCACAATAGATATTGGCTTTGTCATGGAAGTGCCAATGACACAACGTAACCAAAGGAACACAGATGGTGAGTAATCTTGGGGTGATCCGAGTTAGTCCACTAGGATCAATCCTTGCACCAAGAAGCTAAGTGGAAAAATAGGATGGCTTCTATCTATGGTTCTTAGTAAGGGCTTCCATTCGTAATACCCCTCTTGCTCCCCAAAGGGACTCCTTACCTTGCGGAAAGTAACAGACCTTGTGGCTACAAGAGTACCTTAAGCATTCTTTCTCAACATTTTCCTCATGGTCACAATCCCACAAGTACTCACATCAAGCGAAGACAAGTACTACGTCTACCAAGGTTTTGTGTCCTTGATAGCCTTGAGTTTATAGTGGGTTGGAATAGCCGGAAAAAAGCTTATCCCCACTTGGGTTGGTCCTCTTAATTGCTCAAGAGCAGGCCTACTAAAGGATTCTAAAAAGCTAAACAAAGAGTGGATCAACCTTTGAGTTTCAGGATTTTTGTTTCACATCAAGGGTGAAGAGCATATTCTCCTAGCTCAAAAATTTCTCCCAAACACACTAAGTAAAGGTTCAATTACTCTCTTGCTTTCAAAATCCAAAGATGGGTCAAGATTTCTGTTTCACCACAAGGTTGAAGAGCATACTCTCCTACCACCCATAGATTCCTATAACAATATATTAAGTGCCTAATAAATGAAACAACTATTACATGCCACACTAAAAAACAAAGCAATTAAATAAGCACTTGGTTCATTTTTATGCTTTGGGTAGCCTTTCAAAAACCATTAGTAGCCCTTGTGCATTTGGAGCTTTGACATGCGTTCTTTTAAGAAATTAATCAAGCAATGAGAGAACCTAAAAGCATAAGTTGTTAGCCCTACAAGGGTTAGCACATCAAAACCAAATAAAATCTACAAATAAAGCTCTGTCCTACCACAGCAAATCAGAAATCCAAATCAAACCAAGTAAATATTGCAAAGAAATGACAAAAAATGCTCACTGCCAGGCCTAAGTGATATTTTTGTCAGAGAAAGAGTTGTGCGATACTTCATCTTATACTGCTATGATACTTTATCCATGTGCAATAGTTCCTAATACCTGCGTGTGATGGAGAATAAAACAATAGTGTGACAGAGTCTACAAAGCCACACAATACTTTAACTATTAAAGTATCACATTGGTATACAATAAACAATCGTACGACACTAGAAAACTATCGCATGATACTTCTATCAGAAAAAACTAGAGAGACAAAACAGCAAGTAAATATTGATGAAAAATTGATAGAAATGCATAAAAATGATAAAACAAGAGTGTTTTTCCCCACGATGGGCACCAAAAATGTACACACTAAATAGTGCACTTCTCTAAGTCATTACTTCCAAGGGAATCCATGAATGGGAAACCTTGAGAAAGTGACCTAGAGCTCCCTAGGCATGGAGTCACAAGGATGTTGATGGTGCTCTCAGCTAGAGCTATTGAAGCATGCAACCTTGCTAGTAAACCACACAATGGGAGATTCAAAGAGACAAGGGCAAGATGCCAACATCTTCAAGAATCAACAATGGAAATACAATGAAACTATGCTAAGAATGAAGATGGAAGTAAGCTATGAAAATGAAAGTATTACAAACCCTTGCTAATTAAGCTATGTGAACTAATTTAGAGCATAAAGGAAACTAAGCTAGAAAGCATAAACATGAAGCTAAGATGCAAGAATGAAAGCTAAATGCATGAAGATCTTCAAAGCTCCAAAGTCTCCAAGAAATCCTGTAGCATAAGATTAGTATTCAAAATTGGGATCCTAGAATGAGAAAAGATCTCTCCTTTTAAAGGAATTGAAAAGGAATGGAACATGGAGATTAAGAGGCAAAATATTTAATCAAGGGTGGAGCTTGAAAGAGGAGCAATCCATGTGCACAAATCTCCTCCAATGAGAAAATAAGAGTTGACTTTTGTGTCCATATAAGACAAAAAGTGATTTTCTTCTTTTTATACAATAAGAATAATGCTTTATTTGTGTAACTTAGGATAGGAAGAAAAGTGGGGGATTTTTATTTAATAAAAGGGGAGGAAATTACTTTTAAATAAATAAAGACTTAGGATAAAATGGTTAGCCCATAGAAAATAATCGAATAAATGATAGAAATAGGATTTGATCAAGGAAATTGATATTTGAAAAATGTTGATTTTTGAAAATATTGATTCAGGGATTTGATAAATTGCTGAATGGGGGCCCAAAGTCTAGGTGACCATTTTAGGGTGCATACACTATGATCTCATCTAGCTCGAAGGAAATCTTTCCCTCATCATCAAGTGGCCAAAGCTACTCCAAAATGGTGACTCGCTACCAAATAGCCCTCTTAAGGAAAAAGACATGAAACACATTATGTTTTCTATCATTTTTCATAAATCTCAAACTCCTATGCCACCTCACATATCTATGTAGACACCTTGTAAGGACCTTAGAAGAATGGTTTTAGCTTTGTGGTACCACTCCTCTTCAAAGAAGATTACCTGTAAGGGTGCAAGTGAAGACAGACCAAATCTCCTATATTGAAATTACGTTCAATTTGGTGTTAATATGCATACATCTTTTGTTGATTCTTGGCTTTCTATAAATTTTCCTTAAGGGATCTAAAGATATCTTGACTCTCTTGAAGCCAATCAATTGTCTTGGGTGCCCTACTACCTCCCACTACCAAATCTATAGATGAAATAGCCTCAACCTTAAAGTGCCTTGTAGGGTGACATACCAATCGACATGTGATAGGTGGTGTTGTAGCAATATTCACTTAGATGTAGCCAATAGATCCATGCCTTCTGTTGCATTGCCACATATAAGTTTCACAAGTAGCCCTCTACCTACTTATTCATGATTTTGATCTATCTATCTATCTAAGGATGCTAACTAGTGCTCTATGTCTACCAACCTAAAAATATCAATGCAAAATGTGATGATGAATCTACTCTCTCTATCACTTACAATATTCTTCAAAAGCCCATTTAAACTGAAAAATATCTTGAAAGAACAATTCTACAACTTGCACCACTCTGAATTCTATTCGAATGGAAAATAAGTGCACATACTTGGTCAAAAAATCAACCAACATGTAAATGCAATTCTTTCCCTATATCTTGGGATGTCCTATGATGAAATCCATCGAGATGCTCTCTCACTTTTGATCCAAAATAAGTAAGGCTTGCAAAAATCCTATTGGAAAGGTATGTTCTAATTTATTTTTCTAATAGGTGGCACACTCCCTGACAAACCATACCACATCATCCTTGAATCCCTTCAATGAGAACCTCTCACAAATCTATCTTTATGCCTTGAAGTACATGAGGTGTCTTGTCAATGGTGACTCATGAACCTCCCTTGGAATCTTCTCCTTAAGATTCAACTCTTAGAACCAAGAGTATTTTTCATATGTAGTATATGACATCATTCACCACATTGTATCTATAATTTTGAACCCGACCATCCATCAAATAACAAGTGAAGGTATTCTTAGAGTACTCAACCAACAGATGAGCCTTCCAATCAGCTGAGACCTAGGACAAAGATCATATTGCAAGACTTCTGGATAAATGATCAAAGACCATGTTCTTCTCCCCCTTCACATGCCCGGTGTCAAAGTCATGGGCTTGACTCTTTCTCATCCAACGTTTATGCCTCTTGTTCAAATCCTTGTTCTCCATAAGTTATTGGAGACTATTTTGGTTAGTCCTAACAATGAACTATCCCCCAACCAAGTACTTCTTGAACTTAGTCAACATGTGCATGATTGTGAGTATCTCCTTCTTATAGATCAAATACAATCTCTTTGTATCCTTGAGTTTTTGGCTCTCAAATGCAATGGGGTGATGATTTTTCATTATCACTACTCTAATTCCCTCCACTAATGCATTTCACTCAATGGAAATGGCTAAGAGAAACTAGGCAATTCCAAGATTGGACATGTTCTCGTAGTCTTCTTCAACTTATCAAATGCATGATGTGCCTCCTCAGTCCAATTGAATGCACCCCTCTTCATGATGTCAGTCAATCAAGCTCCAAGCTATGAAAATACCCTCACACATTTTTTGTACAAGTCACATAGATCAAATAATCCACACAAATTTGTGAGTGTCATTGGGGGTGGCTAGTCTAGAATCACTTGGATCTTCTAATGCATCTACACTCCATGTGCCCTAATGGTGTGGCCCAAGTATATAATCTCCATCATTTCAAACTCACACCTATACTTCTTTACATAAAATAACTATGCCTCCATGATCTTTGAAACCTTGTCCAAGTGCCTCAAGTGATTCCCCTATATCTTTTGTATATGAATATGTCATCATAGAATACCAACATAAACTTTTACAACTATTTTTTCAAGAATTTAGTGCTAGTGTGCATTGGTCAATCTGATGGACATGACTAAGAATTCATAATGACCATAGTGACATCAAAAGGCTCTCTTGTGAACATTGTTCTCCCTCACCATAATCTAGTGATATCCAAATCTAAGATATATCTTTGAGAAGTAGACTATCCCATGAATCTCATCCAATAACTCATCAATCTGTGGGATGGGGTACCTATTCTTAATTGTCTTTTCTTGGGCCCAATAGTTGATGCACATCCTAAGAGTCTCATCCTTTTTCTTCACCATGACCACTAAAGAAGAAAAAGGTCTTGAGATAGGACTGATGTGTTCCTTGTCAAGAAGTTCCTAAATTTCCTTCTCAATTTCATCCTTGAACTTATTGGGATGTTTTTAAGGTTTCATAATGATTGGTTAGATCCCTCCTCTAGATTTATTGTATGCTTGAAACCTTTGTCTGATGGTACCCCTAGGGAAATGTCACTTAAAACCAAATTGTACCTACCCAACATTCTGTAGCTTGTCATTATGGTAATGTGTATCTTAGCTTTCCAAAGGTTTGGAAGAAACCAAGCACTATGTTGCTCGTACTACATCATCATGCCAAAAAATCATCTCCATACATTTTATTGAACCTACTCTAGGTCCTTCATTAGATATTTCTTGAAAGACAACCTTTTTCCCATCTACCTTGAATGTGAACTCCAAATTATTGAAACTCTAGGTGTATTTTTCAAGAGTCTCTACTCATTTAATACCCAAAATGACATTTGTATCATCTAGGTTCACCATGAAGAATTCATTTGTGAGTGTGTAGCTCCTCATGGTGATGCTCATTAGGTGAATCAAATGTGTGTGTGATAGGATTTGACTTCCCATAACCTTGACATAAAATCCATTTTTCTCTATTTCAAGAAATCCTATCTTGGCCACTATGGAAGCATTGATGAAATTGAGATTGGCCCCACTATCGAGCATAACAATGACCCTCTATCCTTGTAGGGTACCTAGAACTCAAAATACATTGCAACATGGTGTGTCAGATATGGAAAAAATGGTACCTCCTTTCCTTATGATTATAGCTATCTTCTTCACATGTGGTGGCTCCTCATCATCATTTTATTCCTTCTCACTATCTAAAATAACCTCAATGTAATGAATCTTCCCTTTTCCAAGGAATCTATGATCAAGCTCTAATTGTTCCTTGTAGCTAAAGAAAATATTTCTTCCCCTTTGATCTTTTCTAGTCACATCATCCATTGGGGTCTTCTTGGGCCAATCTTTATAAATTGGTTTCTTTCCTTTGTCCTTCTCTGAAAAGGCTTTTCTCAAAAGAGCTTGATTCTTGGTGATAGACATGTCCATATCACAAGCCTTCATGACCACTTTTGTGAGTGTGCTAGGGATAATATCCTTGACCCAATCCCTCAAAGGATTCATCAAACCAACCATAAAAAGAGCTATCAATCTCCTCTCTGATATGTTGATCTCCAAGATTAGAAGCCTCTGGAACATGACAATATAGGTATCCATAGATCCTCCTCACCTCAACAATGTTAACTGGTTTGAATTAAATGGAAAATTTGGTTACAATGATATGTTTGCAGAAACATGTAAGTATTGTTAAGAAAAACAAAGATTACACTAGAACTCATAAAAGAGTTGTGCATAAGAAAAGTTATCCTTCATTGCTCCAAAATGAGTTTTAAATACAAATTTGGAATCCCAATAGTCTTAGGATAAAAAGGATCTTTGAACTAAAGAGTTTCTAGAGAATAAAATAATAAAGGAGATTACAAATATTTGGAAAACTATGAAATTGGGTAGCCCAACTTGGTGGGGCCATAACTTTCCACTCATGGCTTGAAATTTGAAACTGGTTGATTCATTGGAAATATATTGAAGAGATCTAAATTTAGTTCCTTAGAAAAATGCCTTCAACAATTCTTTCAAGGAACCAACAACACTTCTTATCCCTTATTCCATTTTGAATACCCTAAAAATACAATTTTCTAAAATGTAGAAAATATTGAAAAAACTAGATTTATAATTTTTCCCATCTTTGCATGCTCTATCAAATCTTGATGGGTTGAGATTACTCCCAAATGGCTCTAGACCATCCCCAAACAATTATAGATATTTTCCATCATGTTTTGCATCTTCTCCTAACAACTCCTGATGGCTCATGACACATTGGATTCACATCATATTACTCTGGGCTATTCTCGACATAATCTGGATAACTAACTCTTTTAAATTGAGGTCAAGATACTTCCTATTAAATCTATTGATGATTATCTCCATGAAGTCAACATAAGATGTGATTTGATCATGTCCCAATGTTACCATTCCAGGTACCACTATTTGTGAGAAATCCATTTACTTGATTACTTCATCTCTAGGCATTGGATTGAGTTGAAGATATGTGTCCTACACCCAATCTTGTGTTGTTGATATTCTAGATCCATTAAAGAAGGGAAGGCTCAGCTTGCCAATATTCCATCTTGTACAATATAAAATGGTGAGAAATGCTAGGATGTCGATCACTGACTAAATCATATTGTACATTGGAATATAAACCCACCCTTAAACAAATATTATTAGCAAAACCCAAAGAGGATGAAGGGGTGCTAATGCAAGATCTAGGTAAAAGGGGGATTCAGGTATTACTTATTGAATAAAGTGTGATTGATATGTAAATATGATATGTAGATGGTAAAAGAAATACAAATCTGATATGTAAAAGTAAGTGCAAGAGGAAAAGAGGGAGAATGAACTCACTTTGAAGCTAGGAGAGGAAAAATGAAATTTAGATATCGATTTGATTGTCTCAAAGATGTCAGAATCAAAAATGGTTCTGGATATAGTACTCTAAAATCAATAACTTATGACTATGAAAATTCTAGATTCAAAGGACTATGTCGACTAAAGTTGACCTAGTCCTAGAGACTCCAAATCTAATGAAATATATGAAGGGTCTATAATTGGTTCTATAACTCCTTAAATCTAGATCTGAAACTATGTAAACCTATTCATGCACATAAAAAGAAGGGGAAAAGGTTTTGGAAAGAGGCTTTCCTTGGTCAAGCCCATGTATTTGAATTAACCTTGAAATGAAACTAAAGTTGCATAAGGAAATGTAATCTAGATTTGAAACACAAATCACCTTATACCTCAATGATGCAATGCCTCTTCAGAGATGATCACAAGTGTTGATGCAATAGATTATACTCCACAAAAACCCAACAAAAAATCATGAAACCAAACCCTTTAATGATGAATATTGTAGTTCGCGACAATACTAGATTGAGGAAGAAAGAGAAGAAGAAGAAGAAGACTACAAATTCTTGATGGCTTCCTTGCACTTGAGTCTCTTGAATTCATAATGGATGAATGATAGCTTGCATGTGAATATCCCTTGATCATGAATTTTGGGTGTGTAATGGATGTGAAATGAGAGGTAGAGATCTCCTTTTATACACATTTTATGGCCCATATTTTGCAAGGTTGGCCACAATTAATGGTCTAGAAGATAAAACCTTGCATTGGGCTTAGAGCCCACTAAAACAAAAATCCCTAGGACAAGGCTAGACACATTTTTTATAGGTCCCAAGGGTTAATACCAATAATGGGTGTTAAAAAATGTAGCCCACCCAGAAATTCGGGCAAATCCTGAAATCCAAAAATGTATGTAAAGGACCTAGATGGAAGATATATTATGTGATAGGATGAAAAATGGGAAATAATAGATAGAAGTTAGATCCAACCTCAAGTTTTGAACAAATAATGTTGATTTGAAGGATGCAAAAGGGCTAGAAGGAAATGAAATTAATGTGGGAACCCATACATGCTAAAATAGGGCTAAAAATGAGCACATAACAAGGGTTCTTAATTTTTAAGATGGTATACATCTCAAATAATTAGTATGGTCCCTCTAACCCCTAGTGGGTAAATATATCATCCTTTGGTCTATATAGTCTATGAGGGGCATGTTTGAATGTGATCCTCAATCTATCCAATCCTGCTTGAATTGTTCATTCAAGTCTACAAATGGAGTGTGATTCTATTGTTTCTTGGTCCTTGGAAGGAACATGTTTGGTCTCAAATTTTTGGATTGATAAGTGTGGGTTCTCCCATTGACTAAATGATCACCATGGTTGTTGTTCCCTCCATTAGCACCATGAATCTTGATTTCCTCCAACCAGTTGATTGATTCATTTATCCTTTATCACCCTCTTCCCAATTCACCCAAGATAATAATAATATCTAGCTAATCATCTCCCATTCTATCTAGTGAGTGGTATATTCTTATTTAATATATTATATGATATTATATGTTTCCACTTATTAACCTCAACCTAGAAGGTTGGAAAGGTGAAGGCTATTATGCCACTAAAATATCCTAGAATATATAAAGAAAATGAAAGACAATAATAGAGAAAAAGATTCAAATTTGTACAATACACATACAAATTTGATTTCTATTACAATATGAAATTGAGCACAATGTTAGGAGTTCAAGATGTTGTGTACCTTATCCTTCTAACAATGCTTATTTTTTATGAGTTATAGAATAGATTACATCATGTAGTTTGGATTGAAGAAGCCTCCAATGAATGTTGTTGTCCAATGATGTCACTACTACTCTACAATAGGTGTCACGTAGCACAAGTTAGGAAGATGAATTCTACAAAAATGTTAATCTCAGTAATATATCACCAATGTATACTAGTATGTCACTTGCAGAGATGTGAAGACTATCAATATGTAATTATTGAAAGCGCTGGATAAGCGCTAGCAGGAATTATATGGGGGAATGATTGTGGTGGTATTAAAGTCACAATAAAAAATATATGTGAAATGGTATATATATCACGTGTTGTGATAATTTTGATCACATACCTTAGATAGTATGTTCATTTTCCTCACAAAATTTGATCATACCCAAGAGGTCATAGCCACAATGATATTGATATTCTAATCTTTGTCCTTGATCACTGATAGTAGGAATGGTAATCACTACTTAGATTGTAGTCAATTTGGTCTCCAAAGGAGACTTTCCAAAATTGATGGAGGAAAACTAGGGAGGGTCTTGCACCTCCAAAATTGTAAACTTATATATAATTTTAAATTGGAATTACAAGAAATAAAAAAGAGATGATCGCTTATGTTCCAATGCTCCAAATGGATGATATAAGTATGAGGTCAGTCATATCCCACATAAGAAAGTTGACCATGTATATTAGTGGCACTAATATTTAAGATGGATAATAGGTCTGCACTAGGATTTGCACCAAGGACATGTCATGCAAAGGGTTCCCTAGCATTTACCCTTATTATCTCATAGGGACAATGATGAGCTACAAAGAAAAAATAGAAATAGGTCCTAATTATAAGGGAGGTGACATGAAATATTCTCTAAGGATGGAGGAAGGAGGATATGATGCTAATCACATGAATCCATTTGTTTTGGTGATTGATTTTCTGAATTCTATTGATACTAAGACTAATGATCAAGAAAAATCTATGCTTATTTTATTTTCTTTTTCAGACTATGAGATCACCTTTTTATGGTCATTGGAATTAAAAAAACCACTTTCAAATTAGGGGATGTGGTTACTTTGTTTTTATCTAAAGACATGACAAGGAAATCTTCTAAGATGGCTAATGATGCCTTATTTTCTTGTGGAAGAATGATGGAGAGGGGAAATAAGGGTAAATCCAACTCTTTAGAGAGCTCTAAGTCTCTGATCAGTTAAAACTCTAAGGTGAAATTTTGAAATTACAAAAATCTGATCATTTCCAAAAAGAGTGCAAGGAGTAGAGGAAACATAAAGGTAAATGGGATTTCTCCAATTTTGACTCTAAAAAATCCTCTCAAGAAGAAGTAGATTCTTTTTTTGTAGCCTTGGTAATACATGCATTAGAAGATGTGTGGTTGATAGCTTTAAGTGTCTCTTTCCATATGACTTCTCATAGATGTTGGTTTTTCAAGTATGAAGAATTTGATGGTGAGAAGGTGTATCTAGATGATGATTCTCACCTAAAGGTTTTTGATCGTGGATAAGTCAAGTTCCAATTCCTGAATGGTAGAGTGAAGGGGATTGATGGTGTCCTACATATCTTTTTTTTACACAAAATCTACTTTCAATTAGCAAGCTAAGTGATATGGGTATGAAGGTTTTTTTTCTCAAGTGGTAGATGTAAGATGACAAGAGGTTCTATGATGCTTGCTAAGGGTGTTCAAATTGGAACCTTGTATAAGTTGGATGCATGACTAATTTAGTGCATTTTTTTCTTTATGAAGTCCAAGAAAAGGGATTTAGAGCCTTCATCCTCACTATCAAGAAGAAGAGAAGATTGTTATTTCTACATATGATAGTTGTGCTTTTTGGGTATCTAAAGGTGAAAATGCTTTGAAGTTGAAGCTTCCAACTAAGTAGACAATTTTATGGAACCAAAGACTTAGTCACATGGGTGAGAAGGGTCTTAGAGCCCCAGAAAATAAGAGTCTTGTTGAAGGCCTTGATGATACTAATCTCAAATTTAACTTTTTTGAACATTGTGTTTATGGTAAACAACATCATGTTTCTTTTATTCCACTTCTCATAAGTAGAATTGGATTTGGATTATACTCATTTAGATGTTTTTGGTCCTAATAATGTTCCTTCAATGTCTAGATCTATCTATTTCATCTCTTTCGTAAATGACTATAGTAGGACATTTTTGTATTTCCTTAGAAGTAAATATGAAGTTATTGGTTAGTTTAAGGGGTTCAAATCCTTGGTTGAAAACCAAACTGATAAAAAAATTAAGTGTTTGATGAGTGACAATGGTGGTGGAGTTTTTTTTATGAATTAAGTAGGATTTGTAAGGAACATGGGATTGGGAGACATAAGAAAACTCCATACACTTGAGAAACAAATGGAGTTGAAAAGATGATAACAAAACATTGATGCAAAGGGCTAGGAGTATGTTGAGTGGCATTGGGATTAAATAGAAGTTTTGGGATAAAATTTTAGTCACTATAGGTTTTCTAATTAATAGATCTCCTACTTCGGCACTAGTTGAAAAGATACCCATGTAAGAGTGGTCTAGTAAGAAGCCATTATTGGCACATATCAAAATCTTTGGTTGTGAAGCATATGATCATGTGTCGGGTGAGAAAAATATTAAAATTGAAGAAAAAGGTTGTTAAATGTTTCTTTAGTTTCTAATGTTCCAATATAAAAGGTTACAAGCTTTGGGATCTAGTTACAAAGAAGGTGCTCTATAGTAGAAGTGTAATTTTTCATGAGTTGAAACCTTTCAGATTTGATTTGCAACCAAAGTAGGAAGAGACATAGAAAAAGGAGGTAGTTTAGGTACCATCTACTTTGATAAGATATGAATTACACATTCTTGTTAGACTCAATGAGGATGAGAGTTCAAGTAGATCTGAAATTTATGATCAAGAAGACAAAGAACCTCAACATCAATAATTGGGAACATCTACTCATGTAGGCACCAATCTGATAGACATGGTTATTCAATAGAAAGGTTTGGATATTATTTTCTAGATTCCAATTGCATATTTTATTTTATTGCTAGCATTAATGAGCCTAGAATTGTTAGAGAGGTAACATGAATTCATGGTGTCAATTCTTGGATGGAAGTCATGAATGAAGGGATGATTTCATTAAAGAATAATGCTAAACAGGATCTGGGACCTTTTATTGAAGGATGAAAACCTATTGGATTTTAATGGGTGTCCAAGAATAAATTGGGTCTAGATGAAAGTGATGAGAAATACAAGGCACTTGTAAGTTGAGCATATGGATGTGAAGACAATGTTCCTTCATGGTTATTTGGAGGAGGAAATTTCTATGTCACATCCAAAAAAAATTATTGAAAAAGGTAAAGAGAACTTTGTTTGTAAGTTGAAGAAATATCTATATGGTTTGAAAGTCTTCTACAGTGTAGTATCAAAAGTTTGACACCTATGTATTGTCTTTGAGATTTATGACTTAAATCTAACCATTGTGTGTAATAAAAATTAAAAAATGGTCATATTCTTATCATAGTTTTGTATGTGGATGATATGTTGTTCATTGGGAATGGTAAAAGATTGATTTTAGATTTGAAGTTTCAATTAGGAGTACACTTTGAGATGAAAGATATAGATGCAACAATATATTTTCTTTGGATTGAGATCATTAGAGATAGAGCTAGCAAAAATCTTTGGATGAGCTAGAGTATGTTAACTTTGTGTTGGAGAGATTCAACATGATAGGTTGCAGGGAGTTATTATTATAGTGCTACTTCCTTAGCTTACTAAACTTTTACTTTCTAAAATCTAAAAATATTTTCTTTATTGTATCTTTAAATTTATTTAATATGTAAATAAAATTATAATTTTTAAATAAAAATACTTATTAAATATGTTTAAAATAGATTTTTTGATTTATAATACTCACTTATATTATATTATAACTTTTCAAATCATATGTACACACACACATGCACACAAATAATAATCAATATGGTTTTAAATAATACAATTCTTTATACAAATAACAAGTATGTCAATGCAACATTTAAAATTAAACACTTTATTAAATTATCATAACTATTAAGTTTACCAACTTACTTTTGACTTCATAGATCATGAAACAATGTTAAAACTTAATTCAACTATGTAAATGACTACATGGGGTGTGTGTGTGTGTGTGTGTTTATTTTTATTCCCTCATACCATTTACAACCTAGAAGCTAGACACATGTATCTAAACTATGTTCTCACCTTCAACATATACCTACATACACTTGCACTCAATTCACCATCCAATATATTAGTCCATGTTGGTGTAATTAAATATTCTAAATTACAATTTACTTAAGTTTACTTAGGATAATGCATTTTCGTATCAGTTTTCATGTAGACACCTAAGAGTTTCCATTTAATTTTAGCACATGGTGTATGAGAATTCTACTTTAGGTGGTGATAGTTGTTATTTCATTCCACTTTATGTCTGAGATCCACATTTAGTGTTCCTATCACATTATTATCCTCTCATTGTTGCACATACTTCATTGTGTAATAGAGGATGATCCACATTTGGTGGTCATGTGATTACACCTAGTATCATTGATAGGTTATCATTTACATATCTCCTAGTTATCATGCATTGCCTATATATTCAGGCACATATACTTTATGTTTATCAATTGGACATTAATAAGGAATTTTAAATTGTATCCATTATCATTTGATCATTATTGAATCAATCAATTGATCATATAACTATTCCTATCTCTCTTGTGCTATCAACTGAGCTTCTAGATCTTGGCATTTTCATTCTTTTCCTTAGGAAAATTATTACATGGTATCAAAGCCATAGTAATTTTCATTGCATATCCATTGGAGAGCTATTTGCTTCAATTTTGAAGGGCCATAATTCAGATCTAGAATATAAGTAGTTATTGGGAACTTTTAGAGCAAGATTTGACCTCGCCATTGTGTTTGAGTGGCCATTGCGGTGAATTTTAACTATAAATTTGCATATATTAGGCAAAAGTCAAATTCGAGGCAATTTTATTTTTGCAAATCAAACTTTGGCAACCTGATCTGCAAATTTGGTAATTTCCATTTTCAGATACAATCAATTTTTATCAATTTATTATTTTTTGTTAAATTTTCAATTTCTATGCATATTATTTTTCTACAGAATATTTTGGGGCAGGGCCCCTAAATTTGTCAATATGGGTTTCTACAGATGCAAGCGTTAGAGACTATCATACTAGAGAATATTCCATATGGATTGGAGAGTCACACCCTAGCCCACCCCTCCACAATCACATCTGCATAATATTTCAACAACAAATCTACCCACCAATCAACATTTGACAAAGCACTATGCACACTATGTTGAACAAGTTCTATCAGCTATAGCCGATTTACATCTCGTGGGATCCATATTTTCTACAAAGGGGAAGTTCCTTGACTTATCAATGTCCAGGACTAAATCCCATAGTAGTCCCGCTCGCCCATCCTATACTCAACGAGAACAATTGTTGCATCTACTCCAAACCACACATCACATTCAAACCAAGTAGCTAGTAAATACATTGAAGCAGACTACGTGCCAAGGCAACATTCAATCCGATCTAACTTCAACATTATGAATCGAGCTGATCTACTAGACATCTCTCATCCAAATCATAGCTAATATCCATTGGGCAAATCAGTGATTTCTGACCTTGTCGACCCACCTTGGTAACTCGACAACCAAGCATCCATTCTGAGAAGACATCAAAATCGATAGATCCATTCCAACTCAGGGATCTCCAATGACACCTCATTGCTAACTCACCTAGTAAGTGACAATGAACACTACCCAATCAACATTCACCATGTGGAAACACTGGAGATGTTATTTTGTTGACATTGCATTTTTATAAGTTTTATTTGACACCTATATAGCCATCCAAGGCCATTTTTTCTCTTTCATTTGACAATAATTTAGATGTCAATTTTAGGTTCAAGATTGCATCATAATTTTATTATGTTAAATTTGAGGGTCGTTTGACCGTCACAATTGGGCTTTTTTTGTTTTGTTGCGACTATTGTTTGACCATCAAATTTAGGCCCATAGTTTTGTTGATGTCAGCAGTGTTTGAAAATTTTGACCCCTCACTATATGCATTTTTTATTTGGTGATCTGACTTTGAGAGGCCATAACTTGGTCATTCAGGCTCCAATTTGACTATAATTGTTTTTTCTTATTTTTGGCAGAATCTCCTAAATTTTTCAGTGGTGTAGCTATTTTTTGGTTTGAGTGGACAGATTTTATAGAAATTTTAGTTTTTGGTGACTGTACCTATTTGATCCCTATTTTTGCAACTTCAAAGGCTTCATCTGGGCTCATACAGACACATTTTTAGGTGAAATATTTTTTGCAAGTGCATGATTTTTTGATTTTCTATCAAATTATAGGCTTATTTGGATGAAGATATGACTTTCAACATTTGTTCTATTTTGGCACTTGCAATTGATCATATCTTTGAGAGATCTTGTCTTATTTTGTTGATTCTGCTATAGTTTCATATTTTCTATTGTAATCATCAAAACCATAAGTCTACTTTGGCCCATTTTGGCAAGTGGTAATTATACACGCACTATATCTAAAGTGGGCCAAAATCATCTTTTTTTTTGGGGGGGTGGGGGGGAGGGCGGGGGAGTTCTTTTATTGGGTGATTTTTTTTTTAAATTTTCTTTTTTTTTCTTTTTTTTTTTTTGGGGGGGGGGGTGTCTTGAGTGCTTGTGCTTCTCTTTTTCTCTTATTTTCTTTCATTTTGTATCATGGGTTCTCCTAAATTTCCACTTTTAAGTCCACATAATTATTCTACTTGGAAAACTAATGCATGGAGTAAGCTAATGGAAAATGGATATGGTGATTATATTAATGGAACTATTGATGCACCATCTGATCCCAATGATCTAAAAGTATGGCAAAGTGAAAATAAAAAGGTTGTTGGAAGTTTGAGGCAATATGTCACTAAGGGTCTCATGTTTCATATTGAGGGTTGTAAATAGCCAAAGAAGCTTGGGATAAACTTAGTAATTTGTATGGTCAAGTTGATAAATCTAGGGGTTTTAAACTTGATAGAGAACTCATTAATTTGGATCCCAAAGACTAATACAATCCAAGACTATGTAGCTAAGGCCATAGAGCTTAGAGAAAAACTTAAGGATTGTGGCATGTCCAAATCATATGAAAACTTAATTCACAATTTATTGGAGCTTCTTCCATTAGAGTATTCAACATTTATTTCTAGCTTCCACACTCATACGTCAACTATGGATCCTTCATACACCATGCCTTCATTTGATGCCTTCATGAAGAAGTTGATGGTAGAACAAATAAAATTGATGAGCATGAGGATTGTCAAGTCTTAAAATTCTTTTGCATTGGTGGCTAATAAAGGGAATCAAGGAAAACGGTCTTACTAGAAGAAAAAACCATGGCATCAAAAGACACGACAAGAGATAGAACACTCAATCTCCTCACCACAAGACAACTTCAACAATAAGGGGAAATCATCCAAGAAGGAATTTTTTAGTTGTGCATATTTCAAGAAGAATAGAAAATAATATCAATAAATCTACAACATCAAAAACTCTACAACAAAAACAACTCTGCACTACCATCAGCTCAACAACAACAACAACAACACCAACACCAACACCAACACCAAGAAAAAAAACAAAAACATCAACAGTTCACTACAATAGAAATAATATAAATACTCTAGAACATTGTTAGCTCTATAACAAGATCCCCCTTTCAACAAGAGAGGGAGAGTGGGAGGGAAGGAGTGTGACTTTAACATGCTAGCAAGTAGGAATGACTTGTTACTTCATTGGTACCATGTCAACATTATGAAAAATGTTCAAATCTATTGTTAACAAATTCTAATGCAAATATGATTCTTATCCACCAGAGGAAGGCTGATTAGAAACCATGCAAAAGATCATGCTCACATACTTCCACAAAATATTCAATTGCATTTTCCTTGAAGATGCCCCATATATATTTCTCCATGGGTTATAGGTTTCTTGGAAGCTGAAAATCTACAATAATATAAAATATTTGTTTGATATTTTTTTCTAGAAAAAATAAATGGTTGTCATTGTCCTTATCAAGCCTCCTAGCTAAATCTGGTAATAATTTTAATTCAAGAGGGAGAGGGGGGAAGATACAAATCAGATGTCACAACATTATAAGGAACACCTTTCTTCTTCAATGGTGCCACCATGACATAATGATGAACATTTTAATCTATTGTTAACAAATTATAGCATAAATATGTATCTTGTCTACTAGAGGAAGGTTGATTTGAAACCTTGCAAAAGGTCATTCCCACATACTTATACAACATCTTCAAAAGTATTTTCCTCGAAGATACCTTGTCTATATTTCTCCAAAGATTCTAATTTTCTTGGGATCCAGTGAGCTAAAATAAATAGAAAATATTTTCTTGATTATCATTTTTCTAGAAAAAAATATGGTTTTCATCATCCTTATCAAGTCTTGTAGCTAAATCTGGTAAGATTTTCAATCTAAGAGAGAGCGGGGGGGGGGGGGGAGGGAGAGATAGAAGTGGGATGCTATGACATTATAAGGAATACCTCACTGCATCAATGGTGATGCCATGATATTATGAGGAATGTTTTAATCTAATGTTAAAAAATCCTAATGCAAATATGGTTCCTTTCCACCAAAGGAAGGCTAATTTGGAACCTTGAAAAAGCTCATGCCCACATACTTCCACAATATTATCATGTGTAATTCCCTAAAAATCTAGTGATAACAAATTCTAACAAGTTTGTATGAATGAAAGCTTGAATATTTTTAGGTACAATTTTTTTTTTATTGGTTAGTGATTCATATGTAGATTTCACATGGGAATCCATCATAAAATTGTTAACATAATTGATATTAATGTTGAAGATTGATTATCTGATGGAGCTGATGATGAAGACTGACCAAGATCAGAGGAATACATGATGATCGTAGAAAGGTTAGATCAATTATTTTCTTGTCATTGATGTCAAACAATTAATTTATAGTTTATTTTATGTTTCCATACCATTCAGTAATGATATAAGATGAATGAGTTAAGGAGAAGAATAAATGAGATGTTGTGAAGTTGTAGAACTTAATATGGCAACTGATACAAATCGGACAATGATAAGATTATGTTGATATAATTGTTTTCTACCTAACATATGATTATGTTAAGTCGGTAAAGAATGATGATGAAGTTTTGTCAAATCAGTAAGTTAAGTTTTTTTTGCTACCGAGCAAGAAAGGTCACTTGGTAAGGTAAAGGTAAAATGAAAGGTCACTCAATAAAGTGAAAGGAACTGAAGGCATTGAACAAAAAAGAAAGGTAGAGGCACCAAGCGAACTTAACCAAAATACAAATGAAGACACTGAGAAAAGAATGAATATTCAATAAGGATTGAATTGACATTTAATGATTAGCTATGATGAGCTAGATGATCATGATGATGAGGAAAGTTAGTTACAAGAGATCTATAGATAGGAAAATTCAAGATGAAGATCTATAGAAATATCTTAGTGGAAAAGAAATATGGAACAAGTTTCAAGAAAAGTTCAAGTTCCTAGTTGAAAACAAAATGTGTTATCGAGATCCAGATTCAAGGTAAAATGAATTGGACAATTAAGATTGATTAAAGGAAAATGTAATATATGAGATTAAAAGAAAAAATTTGTCTAAGTAAAGGATGATCTTGTATGGACAAGTGGTTGGCAAATTGAATAGTTGAAGGGTCACCTACTGATATAGTAAAGAAGGAACAAATAGATTCTGAGTGGAAAAGAAAGATCTGATGAAGTGTTGATGCTAGTGGATAATGAAGAATTGAAGTGAAGATTGAAGAGCGCACAAACGATCTGATTGAGCAAAGATAGTTGAAAATATACATGTCAATTTATTTATTTTTTCTTACTAGCATTTGTACCAAATAAATCTCTTAACAAAGTAGACCTAACAGTCTTATTGTAAAATCTTTGAAAAAGGTAACATTCTAAAGAGTGTTTGAAGCCCTCTAATAAGGCCACTCCTAATAGGGTGAATATCCTAATAGATTTGAGGTAAATCCATTAACGAGGTCACACCTAATAGTGTGTATTGTAATCTTTAACTAAATTGGCTCTTAACTGGGTGTACTTTAGAAGAGTATTTTCTTAGTGGGTGACAATTACCACTATGGTTTTTCCCAAAGATGGGTTTTCACGTTAAATACTATTGTTACATGTTGTAAATGATTTATGTGATTGAACTAATTGTTATAGTTTATTTACTATTGTTGGTAATTAGTGAACTATGTTTAACCGAGCTTCTACCAAGTTAATCAGAGAAAAAAATTAGGTATTTGGAATTAAGGATTACTTATTCACCCCCCTCTCTGTAATCCAACAAAAATTACACTTTGTTGATTGTACATGGGTAAGGGATCTCACATAATTAAAATTTTGACAGGGTTAGAGAGAGGGGGGGGGGGATAGAAAGGGAGAGAGGGGAAAAGTGAGAGGCACACATAATTAGATATGTCTACTTCTTGGACCCAAACATTTAGGATGTCAAGAAAATTTAACCTTTATACAAGATTTTTTCAATAAAAATTTCAATTAAATAGTTAAAATATGACCTTTCCTAATGATAAAGGGTTCTCCCCTTAATACCACAAACACATAACAAAAACAAAGAAACAACAACAATTTGTAAGAACATAAAATGGGGTTCTTATTATCTCCACAAGCGTGGTATTACAAATTTCTGAATTACAATATGCAAAGCCACATGGGCATTTTCCTTACAATATTATGTAGGACAAAGTCTCGAATAACTATCGAGAACTACCCAAGAAAACACTACGGGCCTTCCTTATATAGGTAATTTTTTGACCACTTGAGAAGGTTCCAAAATTTTAGCCATTAAGGCTGACTACCCTTAGAATTAATTTATTTTAAATTTTATAACATTAGGGTCAGCTCAACAACTTCGGAACTCAAAATAAATTTTGAAGGAAATTCATTTTCTTCCATTTTAGATACTGCAAATTGTAGACACCATAAGTCATCGTCCATTGACCCGATTGGCTATTATGACCCCATTTCAGAAAGGGTGCAAAGTTCTCTATAACACTTGACTTGTTCAAGGTCCAATTAGCCAAATTTTAGACCCTGTTTGGGGCCTCTAAAGTCTTCAAAACTGAGTTCAAAGTTTTTGTACCCTACTGCCAATACCAAAAATTTTCAATATCTTCAAAACTAGACTTGATCTAGCAATGAAACTTTACTAACAAGCTGATATGACCAAAGTGAACCTCCAAGGAAGAAAATAGACCATTTTGAGCTCAAACAAAAACTTACTAAAAATTTTAAATTCCCAAAAATAAAATCTTTACACAACATAGCCCTTATTGAAAAGAAACAAGAAATATTTTTGGGTGATGCAAGATTGCCCTTAGACCTAGGATGGTCCTGCATCAAACACCTAGGGTAATTTGAGAAATGACCCTATCACATCTTAGGTGTGTAGAGGAAAACTAAGATGGTTAACCTCATCCCTTGTCATCTGGAGTAGGAGCACCTAGGGTCTTTAGGCTACCCTAGTCTTAAAATTTTGGCTTGCAATGACCTTAGCCAAGTCACTATCTAATAAGGACTATGAAGAGTCCCAAGTAAGTGTGTGAAGTCTAGAAAGTCTTAGGAAGGTTGGTTAGGAGTCAAGGAAGGTCTTCCCTAGGCTTCTCGTCTTAGTTTTCTTTGTCTAGTTGCTACCTTAATGTTCTAGTTGGTCAAGTATCATGTTGACTTTCCTAAATAAGGGGATAAAGAAGGAAAATGGTCTCAAAGATTTTGATCCACCATTAAGGTCATCTAGGACTCATTGGAGTGATCTAATCAAGCTTGACAACAAAAGTTGTCAAAGTTCTCAATGACAACTTTGCAACTTTTGTAATTTTTGGTTTGTGAATTGAAATTACTAGTGTGCTCTGTAATACAAGAAAAATGCTAGGAGCTCGATTATTCCTATGCTATGGATTGATATGAGCCTAGCCTTTGCATGTTTGATTATTCTTTTTCTTCTAGTTTAATTAGTGTGTACATATTTAGGATTAGGCTTGTTTTTTTTAATTTCTTTAAAGCTTTCCTTTGGGACCAATCCATTGGTCTAACTAGGGTTGAGAGCCTCATAATGGCTCTAGTGTGAAAACCGCCAGAGGGAACTGTATGAACCTGGATTATGTTAGAGACATGTACATATGTTGTAAATATGAATTTTTTTAGTTAGGTGTGTAGAGGAGCTAATTTTACTATCAATCCCTAGGTGAGCCATGCACAATGTGCCCGGTTAGGAAGCTTGACTGTTGCAAGTAATGGATAGAAGGCTTCAAGGATTGAATGATTCAATCCAAGGGTGAAGGAGTGAAGAAAAAGGTCTAAAGGATAGATCCTAAGAATGAAAGGTGATGACCAATTTGGTAAAGGGAGAAAGGGCCATTTATCTACTGTAATCCAGAGATAACAAATTAGGCCTTAAAAGTAGGCATAGTAATAGGAAGGTACTATAAGGATTTCATGAGGTTCCAAGACCTTGAAAATATTCAAGAACTCTAAAAAGGGTGTCAAAATATCAAGTTTATTTTGGCACTTGTGTGGGAATTTGGGAAGTTACAGGTTGGTAGGAGAGTTAAAAGACCTAATTAGGCCTAATTGGGGCTTTTAGCCTTGTAGCCTAATTTTGATGAGATCGATTATTGAGTGGATAAGTTTGAAGACTTAGTAACTCAAAAAATTTCAAGAATAGCTCAAAAAAATATTGCTATCCAATTGTAGTGAGTTTTCAGTTTGATAGTATGTGGTGATGGACTTCAAGAATTGAGTCCATGCAAGGGGATAAGAAGATGGAGTTGTGTAGTTAAGTTAGTAGAGAGGTCTAGGAGAGAGAGGTGATTGGAAGTAATCCCTCAGAGAAGTAGGGTCTTAGATAGCCCTAACTAGGCCAAGAGAAGGACCTAGAGGAAGTCCTAGGAGAATTACGACTAAGCCTAAGAGACCTCCCTATCAAATTGGTATGAAAGCCACCAAATGCTTTGGGACAAGGCATAGTGCATATTAGAAGTTGGAAGTACATCAGTGGGAGAATCCACCATGGTGACAAATGCCAAGTTGGCAAGAGAAGTGACAAAAAGAAGGGAGAAAAATAGACTCATTGAAGAAGCTCTAGAGGCTATGAAGGATAAACTAGAGGAAGTTGCAGAGGCAGTTGACAAGATGAAGGAAAATTTAGTGATTGATTAAGACAAGGGAAAAGGATTGGATGAGTATGATTATATACCAAAGCTAGATCCACCATTGCAAGAAGAACCCATTATTAGAGTCATCAAGGCATTGGGTGGTAAGGCACTTGAGGGGATACCCCTGCTTACCAGAAAACTAGATTCTAAATTGGTCATGGAATGGATTGAAGGGATGGAGAATCACTTAGAATGTGAAGGTATCATAGAGGCATAGAAGGTGAAGGTTTCCAAATCAAGACTCAAGGGACCAATCCTAACTTGGTGGAAATTCCTTCAAGAAGAGAGGGAAAGAGAAGGGAAAAGACCAATAGCTAATTAGAGGGCTATGGTGACAAAAATTAAAGAGAATTACTTACCAAAGGATCATGAGATCCAATTACACAAGAAAGGAAAAGTCTTAGACATAAAGAAATGGATGTTTCCTCTTATATTAAGGAATTGCAAAAACTATGTCTAAGATCAAAGGTACAAGAAGAGGAAAGTATTAGAGTGGAAAGGTACCTAGGTGGGATAAGATGGAGTATCAAAGAAGAGATCAGTTTGTGGACCCCTACTACTATTCATAAGTGCTTTCAGTTGGCCCTAAAGGTGGAATAGAAAAATAAAAAGAAGCAAGATTCCAACCCTAGGGGTAGGGGTAGAGGAAGAAACTCTAGAGGACATAGGGGTGGATATGGTGGTAGAAATGTTCAATCAAGAATCCAAGGGGACTCCAAGCTAGTTCAACAAGGTAGTGAGCCAAGTGGAAGAGGTAACTATGGTAGAGAAAGAGGATTTCATGGAGGTGGAAGAGGGAGATCAAGAAATTTTAGTAGAGGGTCACACTTTGCAAACATGAAATGTTACAATTGTAATCAAATAGGCCACCCTCCCTATAGATTCCCTTACAAAGCTTCAAGTTCACAAGGTGAGAAGAAGATAGCCAACACAAGAAGAGGTGAGTAGTGTCAAATCACTAGAGGTGAGCCTACATTCAGAGAATGGTGAGAACCTCATGTTTAGGAGGGTCGTACTGAAAGAAACGATCAAGGAAGAACCTAAGAAAAGAAGGGATATATTTAGGATCAAGTGTAAGATCCTTGGAAAATTATGCAAGGTCATTATTGACTCTAGTTAAATAGACAACATTATCTCAGAGGAGGTAGTTCAAAAGTTGAAGCTCACTAAGATACCTCACACACATCCCTACAAGGCTACCTAGCTAAACAAGGGACATAATGTCTTATTAAATGAACAAGTGTGGGTTAAATTTATGGCTGGGGAATACCAAGATAAAATGCTATGTGACATCTTGCAAATGGATTCTTGCCACTTTTTGTTGGGCAGACCATAGCAATATGACTAGGATGCAGTCTACCATGGGAAAAATAACATGTACACCTTTAAGAAGAATGGGGTTAATTACAAAATTAAGTCACTTATGGAAGAAGGAGCTACAACCTCAAGGGACATTAATGTACTTTTGATGAGTGGTAAGGAGTTCTTGCATGAACTCAAGGAAGAGGAAGGATTTCGACTATCTCTTGTCATCAAACCCAAAGAGGAGACTAAGTCTCAACAAACCACTATACCAAAAGAAGTAAGGTAGTTATTGGATAAGTTTAGTGACATTATCAATGATGGGACACCAACTACTCTCCCTCCTCAAAGGGAAATCAATCACCAGATAGATTTCATACTAGGAGCATTTTTTCCCAACAAAGCAACATATAAGATGACACCAAACCATAACAAGGAGATTGCAAGGTAGATCCAAGAGCTACTTGATCAAGGATTAATTAGAAAGAGCATCAATCCATGTGTTGTACCAGTAGTCTTGGCACCAAAGAAAGGAGGTAAATGGAGATTATGCATTGATTTTAGGGAAATAAATATGATGACTATTAGGTATAGATTTCCTATTCCTAGAATAGAAGACCTTATGGATTGTCTTCGGGGGTCTAGGAACTTCACTAAAACTGATCTTAAGAGTGGGTATCACTAAATTAGGATGATCAATGGAAATAAGATTTCATAAATACAAAGGGTCTTTATGAATGGTTGCTCATGCCCTTTGGGGTCACAAATTCACCTAGTACATTCATGAGATTAATGAATGAAGTCCTAAAAGATTACATAGGAAGGTTTGTGGTGGTATACTTAGATGATATCCCCATCTTTAGTAAGACCAAGGAGGAACACATAAAGAACCTAGAATTTGTCTTGAGAATGTTGCATGAGGAGAAGCTAGTCATTAACCCAAAAAAGAGTGAATTCTTAAAGCAAGAGTTAGTGTACCTAGGCTTTGTAGTTTCCCAAGGTGATTTGAAAATGGACCCAAGAAAAGTAGAAGCCATTCTAAGTTGGACCACTCCTAAAATAGGGACAAAAAGGAGATTTCATGGGTTAGCTTAGTTTTATAGGAAGTTCATAAGGGGCTTTAGTGAGATATGTGCACCTCTACTTGATACAAAAAAAGGAGTCAAAGCCAAGTTCCCATGGACCAAGGAAGCTTAGAAAGGGTTTGAGAAACTAAAGAAAAGGGTGGCAACACAACCCATCCTAGCCTTACCAAGGTTTTACAAGCTATTCATAGTGGAATGTGATGCAAGCAACATAGCAGTGGGAGCAAACCTTAACCAAGAAGGAAGGTCAATTGCATTTTTCAATGAAATGTTGAATGAAGCTAAGTAAAATTACTCTTCATATGATTTGGAACTCTATGCATTGATTCAAGATCTCAAGAAATGGAGGCCCTACCTATTTCCTAAGGAGTTTTTAGTTTATATAGATAACCAAGCACTAAGCTATATAAACACACAAGAAAAGTTAAGTCATAGACACATCAAATGGATGGAGTTTCTCCAAGCCTATACCTTTTCTATTAAGCACAAGCAAGGTCTAAACAATAAGGTTGTAGATGCACTTAGCCGGAGGTTGCTGACTGTCCAAGAGATTCAACTTCAAATCATTAGCCTAGAAGGATTTAAGGAACTCTAAAAGGAAGATAAATACTTCTCAAATGCATATAAGGTATGTGATGAATTTGAGAATCACTTTCATAGTGAATTTTCTGACTACACCTTGAAAAATATCTTTTTATTTAAGGGTAACTAGCTATGTGTAGCCATGGGGTCAATGAGGGGAAACCTTATACAAGAGAAATGCAATGGGAGCCTTAGTGGATACATTGGGTTAAATAACACATTGGACTTAGTAAAAAGGTTTTATTATTGGCCCAAGATGCCAAGAGAAGTTAGGAGGTATGTATAGCAATGTGTAGTATGCCAAAAATCTAAGGAAACATCTTACAATGCAAGGTTATATCAGCCTCTACCTATCCCAACCAGACCATGGGAGTGTCTTAGCATGGATTTTAAAGTAGGCCTACCAAGGAAAGTTTATTGTTTTGATAGTGTCTTTGTAGTAGTTGATATATTTACTAAGATGAGCCACTTTATACCTTGCAAAACAACATATGATGTCAGCTATATTTCTCATCTTTTCTTCAAGGAAGTGGTAATAATTCATGGCCTACCAATCAACATTGTATCAGAAAGGGATGCAAAGTTTATGGGGAACTTTTGGAAAACCCTATGGAAGATATTAGGTATAAATATTGCATTTGGCTCAACTTATCATCCTCAAATGGATGGCTAGATATAGGTGATAAATAGAGTGCTTGGGAACCTCTTGAGATGTCTCACAAAGGAGTATGGTAAAATGTGGGACCAAGTGTTACCACAAGCTGAGTTTTCTTACAATGATAGTACAAATAGATCCACTAGGAAGAGTCCCTTTGAAGTAGTGTATGGCATCCATCCAAGAGGTGTGTGTGAACTTAGGGAGTTAGGTAATCAAGGAGGAGTTAGTGGTCATGCAGATGACTTTACTCAATCTATGCAAGAAGTTCATGAATAGGTAAGAAGGACCTTGATAGAAGCCAATCAAAAGCTTACACTTAGAGTGGATGAAAGAAGAAAGGACATATGATTTGAAGTTAGAGATTTGGTGATGGCACATCTCAATAAGGATAGACTCCAAAAAGGCATCCCCAACAAATTACAGATGAGGAGGATAGGACCATGTAAAGTCCTAACTAAGTATGGTTCCAATGCATACAAGATAGGCTTGCCAAAAGAACTAGCCATATCTCTTGTTTTTAATGTACAAGATCTGATTAAATATAGGGGCCTTGATATCAAAGAAGAAGGGTACAACCCTGATGTAACTATTGATGTAAAGGACCTCAAGTTACCTATACCATTGAAGCCTCAAGCTGAGAGGATATTAGACTCAAGGGTCAAGAAAAAGACAAGACATGGTGTCTACATGGAACACCTCATCTAGTGGAAGCAATAACCTAAATTAGAGGCTACTTGGGTAGAAAAAAAATGTTTCAAAAAGATGGGGATCAGTTTAGATCTCCTAACCCCTAATGACTCTTGACTTCTTACTGCAGGGGGAGAATGGTGCAAGAGTACCTGGGGTATTTAAGCTACCCTAGTCTTAACATTTTGGCTTGTAGTGACCTTAGCCAAGCCACTATCTAATAAGGACTATGAAGACTCCCAAGTAGGTTTGTGAAGTTTCACAAGTCTTAGGAAGGTTAGTTAAGAGTCAAGGAAGGTCTTCCATAGGCTTCTCATCTTAGTTTTCTTTGTGTAGTTTCTACCTTAATGTTCTAGTCGGTCAAAGATCATGTTGACTTTCTGAAATAAGGGGATAAAGAAGGAAAATGGTCTCAGAGAGTTTGATCCACCATTAAGGTCATCTAGGACTCATTGGAGTGATCTAATCAAGCTTGACAACAAAATTTGTCAAAGTTGTCAATGACAACTTTGTAACTTTTCAAAGTTGTCATGACAACAATTGTCAAAATGCCTCTCAAAGGCTAAAAGTAGTTAGGGATTTGTTTAAATAGTTTTTCCTAGTCCCCCTAACCTACTTAAGTGTTTTTCTAATCAGAGATGAGGGTTGGAAAGATTTTTAATTTTTGGTTTGTGAATTGAATTTACTGGTGTGCTTTATAAAACAAGAACAGTGCTAGGAGATCAATTATCCTTATCCTATGGATTGATCTGAGCCTATCCTTTGAATGTTTGATTAGTCTTTTTCTTCTAGTTTAATTAGTGTGTACATATTTAGGATTAGGCTTGTTTTTCTTTTCTTTCTTTAAAGCTTTCCTTTGGGACCAGTCCACTGGTCTAACCAGGGTTGAGAGCCTCAAAATGGCTCTAGCATGAAAACCACTGGATGAAACTATACAACCCTGTGGAATATGCTAGAGAAATGTATATATGTTATAAATATGAATTTTTGTGGTCAAGTGTGTAGAGGAGCTAATTTTACTATCAAGCCCTAGGTGAGCCATAGTGTGCCCAGCTAGGAAGCTTGACTATTGAAAGTAATGGATAGAAGGCTTCGAGGATTGAATGAATCAATCCAAGGGTGAAGAAGTGAAGAAAAAGGTCTAAAGGATCAATCCTAAGAAGGGGAGGTGATGACCAATCTAGTAAAGGGGGAAAGGGCCATTTCTCTACTATGATCTAGAGATAATCAATTAGGCCTTAAAAGTAGGCACAATAATAGGAAGGTACTATATAGATTTCATGAGGTTCCATGACCTTGAAAATATTCAAGAACTCTGAAAAGGGTGTTAGAATATCTAGTTTATTTTGGCACTTGTTTGGGAAGTTGGGAAGTTACAAGCTGGTAGGAGAGTTAAAAGACCTAATTAGGCCTAATTGGGGCTTGTAGCCTTATAGCCTAATTTTGATGAGATCGACTATTGAGTGGATAAGTTTGAAGACTTAAGAAAATCAAAATTTTTCAAGAATAGCTCAAAAAATATTTCTATCCAATTGTAGTTAGTTTTCAGTTTGACAATATGTGGTGATGGACTTCAAGAATTGAGTCCATGCAAGGGGATAAGGAGATGGGGTTGTATAGTTAAGATGGTAGAGAGGTATAGGAGAGAGAGGTTATTGGAAGTAATCCCTTAGAGAAGTAGGGTCTTAGATAGCCCTAACTAGGCCAAGAGAAGGACCTATAGGAATTCCTAAGAGAATTAGGACTAAGCTTAAGAGACCTCCCTATCATCATCCATGATGAGTCTTCTACAAGTCATCCTTTCCATTTGACTAGATATTCTTCATATGTCCTATTCATTTTGCTTCTTCCAACATGATTATCCAATATATGCTCAATCTCTTTGATAGTTGAAGTAGTTGCCGGAATACTCCACTGTGCTTCTGTGACCCCATCTTCAACACCCCCTTTATGATACTCTATCAGATCTGAAATGTTAAATATTGGTCAAATGTTAATCTTAGTAGGAAATTCTATTTCATAGGAATTTCCCAAATCATGCTTCTTCAGTATCTTACATGGCCCAAACTTCTTCATTTTTAATTTGTTATATGTACCTACTAGAAATCTCTCCTTCCACAAATGAACCATGACTTCAACCCCAACTTAAAATTCCTTATGCCTCCTTTTCTCATCTACCCTAGCCTTATACTACATATTCATCTTGGTAATGTGCTTCCTCGCCTCCTCATGGATGTTCTTCAAATGTTCTGCAAAATTCTTAGCTTGAGCACTACTTATTTCTCCTTTGCCTATCTTCCTCAACTCAGAAGCATTTTTGGGGCTACTTCCATATAAAACATGGAATGGTGATTTACCAGTGCTCCTATTGACAAAATTATTGTATGAAAATTCTGCCTGTGGTAAAATCAAATCCCATCCTATTGGATTATCTCCAACCAAACATCTCAACAAATTCCCCAAACTCTTATTCACCACTTCTGTCTATCCACCAGTATGTAGATGATGTAGTGAGTTGAACTTCAAATATGTCTTTAACTTCTTCCACAATGTGCGCCATAAATATCCAACAAACTTAGTGTCTCGATTTGAAACTATGCTCTTTGGTAGACCATGTAATCTCACCACTTCTTTGAACAACAATTCTTCTACATGAACATCATCATTAGTCTTCTTGCAGGGAATGAAATGTGCCATCTTTGAAAACCTATCAACTACCACAAAAATTGAATCATGTCCCCATTGGGTCCTTGGTAAACCAAGAACAATTTCCATACTGATATCCTCACATGGATTCTCTAGTACATGCAATGGCTAATACAACTCTATATTATGCTTTTCTCCTTTTTCCATTTGACATACTCTATAACTCTGTACAAAATTCTTGACATCTTGCTACAAATGTGGCCAATAATAATTCTCACTAACTAGAGAAAGGGTTTTATCTCGACCAAAATGTCTAGCCAAACTTCCGCTATACTACTTCTTGATGAGATTCTCCCTCATAGAACTTCATGGAATGCACAAATGACTCCCCTTGAATATAATACCATCTTGGATGATGAAATCCAACGATTTCATTTTTGTCTAGAGTAATAGGTTCTTTACACTAGTACATTTAAGGCCAAATTTTGACGGCCATGTGTCAGTTTTGCAACACCTATTTGTCAAAACTATAAAAGATGTGTCTGTTGGCATTTTTGCTTTGGAAATGTTGAGGAAAGTGATTACTATTGGTATTTTGACATGGTTTCCCATCAGAAGAGGCCACATAAATAGAACCTTTACTATGGGACATATCTGTCAAAAAAGGGTTCTTTACGATGTTGTTTCTATCGAAAAGGTGACAGATATGCAATAGATGTCAGACAAGAGAACCCATTGTATGTATAGAAGTCCCATCACACAAATCTATCAAATTGGGGTTCCCTCCGATGGCTAACCTATCAGAAATTTGATGGTATGCAGTAAACTACTGATTGGAGAATCCATCAGATGTGTAGCGCTTCTGTCGAAATAAATTTACTGCCCATCGCAAAAGTGATGGATGAGCATAGTAAAGATAAAAAAGATCAAGAGACCATCATAGTTGGTCTTCTTCTTTGGTCCATATACTAACAAAATGTTTTACCTTTCATTAGCTCATCAAATTAGGGGATTTGAAAGAATTTAATGGATGATATTTTCATGTATAAATTTTATTATTTTAGTTGACGCTGCATGAATTTATTGACTTCATGCACTTGTATACTAAAAGCATAGCCATAAAGAAGAATCTCCTCCCATGGACTACATTACTCAAGCCATGAGAAGGGATGCTTCTTTATGGTTGTGCTTGATGTATACAAGTGCACGAAGTAGATAAATTTGTTCACCATCAAACTAAAATAATATACTTGAAAATATCATCCATTAAATTCTTTCAAATCACCACATTTGATGAGCTAACGAAATGTAATTTTTTTTTTTTCAATATATGGACCAAAGACAGAGACCAACTATGATAGTCTCTTGAGCTCTGCTATCTTTAGTCCTAGCTATTGGGTAAGGGCTAGAAGACTTATACCTGTCAATCATTGAGAATAATCACCGCCTTACATTTATGTACACTACACAGTATCCAATATAAGAGAAGGCAGAAAATATGAATCGATAAAAGAAATGAAAGATTAAACAAAATTATCTTATTGTTTACCTTCACATAATTGATCCCAGTCTTACAAAAGTAATTTTATACGATCACTAGCACATTTCACGCATGGATGAGAAATAGTATCCAAAGTTTCTAGATTCTAAGAAGAGGTATGAGTGGAGACCAAAAAAGGGATATTTGTGAAGGTTTTATAGACATAGTACTGAATCATCATCTCTACACTAGTACTCAATCTGGAAACCCTCTCTAGAAAATCTCCACATCTAGCAAATCTCCACAAAAATCCCTTGTGGCCTCCACTACATATACAACTTCTTAGTATCTAAAAACTCTCCATCATTGATTCCCATCATTTTTTTAGCATCTTCATAGAATAAGACCTTAAACTATTGAGCTTCTCTTTTTTTTGAGAATACTTTAACATTCTCTACTTAATAGGGTCAACCATGGAAGCTCATCTGGCCCCTCCTAGGAGCCTCTTATGACCCTTTATGATATTTTGAAACCTCTAAGATGTGTATTTTTATGGATCATAAATGGTCATAAAGGGTCATAAGAGATCCTAGGACACAACAGATGAGAACAATAAATGTAGGCATCATGGTCAAAAGTTTTTGGAGACAACATAATTGAGTGGTATACCCAGATGATGCAAATAAACTACTACTCCTCTGGTTCCAAGTCGACACTGCGGGATCCAAAAACCATAGATAAGGAATAAATTTAGAGGGTAGAGGAGGGCCATAATGACCAATAATACATGAGGACAAACCTCAAGTTGAATGAGGCAACTGCAAACATTTTAATATATTTTTATTATTAAATAATGAAATTTACATATACTAGTGTTCTAAGGCCCCTTTGACTTATGTGTCTAGAAAATGAAACTAAAACCTATTGGGATTGAGACAAAACTTATAAAACAACAATAGCTAAGAAGGATCACTTGCCAACATCTGTTGAATACATCATTTGGAGGACCTTGTATTCAACAGATGTTGGCAAGCAATTCTTCTTAGCTGCTTTTGTTTTATAAGGTTTGTCTCAATCCCAATAGGTTGTAGTTTCATTTTCTAGATGCGTAAGTTAGAGGGGGCTTGCAATAATAAATCATGTAATGAGGGGGCTTAGAACACCAGTATATGCAAATTTCATTATTTAATAATGAAAATATATTAAAATGTTTATAGTTGCCTCATTTAACTTGAGGTTTGTCCTATATTATTTTGGTCATTATGGCCATCCTCCGCTCTCTAAATTTATTCCTTATCTATGGTTTTTGGATCCCGCAATGTCAACTTGGAATCAGAGGAGTAGTAGTTGCTTTGCATCATCTGGGTATACAACTCAATTATGTTGTCTCCAAAAAATTGTGACCATGATGCCTACATTTATGTTTCTCAGTTGTTGTGATATATACATTTATGTTTCTCAACTGTCATGTTTATGTGCATGTTTTTTATGTGTTTGGGAAGACATATTTCTAGCTTGGGATTGGATCCTACGACAATTAGCTTCATAAAAATTAAGTAGATGATAGATGAGCAATTAGCTTCCCAAGAAAAATCCCATAAATGAACTATGTGTACCCCAATTCATGTGCCCTCTATGCGTACCCAAATGATACATTTGAAACAACAAGCGTAATGCTTAAAGAAGTTAATTTTGCATCACTAGGTAGATCTGTATGTTTTATCCACAATGACCAAACTTCATAAAACATACAGACTTGTCTAGTGATCATATTGTGCTAAAGGTGGTGTCTGATGCTTTGCTACTGTAACAATTACAGATTGTGATGCAAAATTAACTTCTTTAAGCCTTACCCTTATTGTTTCAAATATATCATTTAGGTATGCACAGAGGGCACAGGAATTGGGGTACACATAGTTCATTTATAAGATTTTTCTTGGGAAGCTAATTGCTCAGCTCTCATCTGCTTCATTTATTATAAAGCTAATTGTCGAAGGATCCAAGCCCAGGATAGAAAGATGTCTTCCCATTCTGTTTAAGCCATATTCCTTGTTCTTGTAAAATTTCCTTGGTATGCTAGGCCTGCTCTCTGCAATACTCTTCTTCAATCTGTGTTCGACGATAAGCATCTTCTTCTTCTTCCTAATTATAGCTATAGCTTCCTTTTCATCAAGATTCAAATCCACTTCCCCCATCTCATCATCCTCATCACCCTTTGTTGCCATCCTAAGCCCTTCTTCCCTCTCTAGTTCTTCAAGCCTCTACAAGATATCTAGATCAATAAAGACTGCAACATTGTGTCCATCCATGATCTCAAGGATATCATCTTTTTTCCACTCTTCATTTTCCAAAATATATCACGTCTTCAATATTTTAGAGTAGTGCACCATCATCCCCCATCCCCCTCCTAATTCCCAAAGAACCCACCCATATTTTTTCGAGCCTCAGATCTCATCTCCACAACCAATTTTGCATCCTCCTCTGGTAGTGTCTCTAGTGGTTGTAAATCAATCTTATTACAAACTACAATAAGAGGCTTATTGACAAACAAAGGTTTTATGCTACCTGTTGCACAATACTATAACCACAGGACCCCGAAACATTAAGGAAAAATAAAACAACCACCTTCAAATGAGCCAAGGCAATAATACTGAGCATCTTGATGGTGTTCCTGTCCTCCAAGGGGTGGTCTAAAATAACAAGGGTATCAATAACATGATACCTCAAGTACTTATAATCAGTATGCTCGACAAATAGAGACTTAGTAGTAAAATCATAAGGTTGCACATCCACATCCACCCTAGTAAATGTTATTAATAAAATAACTCTTGCCAACATTAGGGTACCCACATATCAAAATAGTCCTCTTATTTCAACATACTGAGATTGAACTAGGTTGGGTTATTACATTTCCTTCTCACTTTGTATTGACTGAAGTTAAGTTTGATACATTTTTTAATTGGAAGTTTGTGATATTAAATTGTTATCATGGTTATTTGAGTAAACCTTTATGAATGACCTGAATACGATGCTCTTTTTTAAAAGCTAAACCATTCATATAACAAATGCAAGACATTGCAAATTGACTTCGAAAAAAATCTTCAGTCAAAGTGTTTAGAAAATACATTCAGATCAGTCTTAGGATATTACAAGGTATGAATCCAATTGGTGTCTCTTTGGTTGGTTACAATGTTGTCCTATCATTCATGGTGGAATACGAGAAGGAGAATTTTGTACCTTCATGCAATATGAAAGGTACCACAGTCCATGGAGACATTATTGTTAAGAACTTAAACATGATTTTGATTTTTTGAGTTTGACCAATAGTTCTTTGTCATCACATGTTACTTATAGTGAGGACATTCAAGAGAGGTTTGATGAGTATTCAGATTGCTCAAAGACTGATTTTGAATCAGCAATTGGTGAAGAACATGAAGTTGATATGGATAGAGATTCATTTGAAACACCAAATCCTCTTCTCAATTGATAATACTATGAAGAAAATCTAAATTTAGTCATGTGTGGTGAATCCGAAGATGGAAGGAAAGAAAAGTCCCAAGTTTTGAATTTGGACAATAGAGGTTCCTTTCCTCATTCTCACAAGTCTTTAGATTTGTCACATGGATTAATCAATAAAGAAGAGGCATCTAGCATTGGCATTCAAGATATAAATGTTGGGCTTGACCATTGCATAAAAAAGGTGCTTGTATCCATTTAAAATTTGTCACCAGGGTATGACCATAATTCCGAGTTCATAACAGTGAAATAACTCCACTACCTCAAGATATGGTAGCCTTTGGTCAAGAAGAGAACAATGATTTACATCCTATATTTGAGGGTACACATGGTGCAAGCATGGGACATGATGGGAATGATACAACTCATCATAATTAATAAAAGAACTCTTGCCAACATTAGGGTATCCATAGATCAAAATAGTCCTGGTATTTGGGTCAATAGATGACAACCTTCCATATGTTGCCTCACCTGTTTGAGGTAAGCTAAACTTGGTCCAATTCTCTTAACAATGGTACACATCTGTCCAAGTGTAGCAACCTTCAAAGATTTTCAGCGGTAAAGAGAATCTCCATATTTTATTAGCCTAACATAGTCTTTGGCCACTTTGGCAATGAGAACCTCAAAATAGAGAAAAGAAACTTAGTAAACCAGTCTATGCCATTGTTTGTGAGGGTAAAGTCATGATAAGTGTCTCTCAAACCTCTCCAAACATGTAAGATTGTGTTTAAATACTTTATTGATCTCTTCTAAACATTAACCAAATCAAACCTACATTTGAATCCTCACACAATATCCCAAAATGAAGGGTTTTGTATCCTTTAATGAATCTCAATCACTGGTAACACATGGACAGTCAAACCACTAGTCTCCAAACCATTCAATAAGTGAATATGAATGTTTGAAAACTATTCCTTATTGCATAGTGGAAAGGAAAAACCAAAACAAGACTTTAACACCTTTAAGATCACTGATTTCAATTGGAAACCTTTAACTCTATTCAAACTCACAATACGTTGCATGTGTAGTACAAAATTCATGAGATTCTAAAGAAGGCCTCACTCTTAATCAGCCAAATCTTCCTTGTACCACATAAAAAATGATGTGATAACTATGTCTCCTCCAACCTTAATTGTTTAAGAATTCATCATATCAAATACAGTATGTCTGACAATGAAGATTTGTCTAACAAATAACAGGTCTTATTTAGTATCTTATAATAACATGCTAAACTGATAAAGGTGTTATCTACATTCAGTCTACCAATTACTAATAGATTAAGCATATTATTACTATACTTAATGTTCCATTTAAATGCATTTAACATAAAAACCAAATTTACAAAACTAAACCAATGGCATTTTTACAATAAAGGTGTAATAGAACTCCCAACAATTCTTAAACATACTTTATCAGATATGATGAATTCTTAAACAATTAAGGTTGGAGTAGACATAGTTATCATACAGTTTTTTGTGTGGTACAAGGAAGATTTGGCTAGGTCAAATCTTCCTTCATGCTAACAGTCTACAAAATTAGACCTTTATTAACAATTCATCATATTAGATAAAGTATGTTTAAGAATTGTTGGGACTGGTCCTTTGGCATGTATTAAATGGAATAGAATTTTCAGCATATTATTATCATTCTATTTCTTTGTTGTAAACATGCCATTGGTTCAGTTTTAATCTACTAGTGTTGTGTCCTAGCCCATTGTTTATCTCCATTATTTGATGTTATTGGTGCTTGTGCTCAAGGATATCAATTCACTATTTTGAAATGTTGACTGTGGTTATTAAATGAAAAAAATAGAAAAACAAATTTAATGCAAAAAAATTTACAAAACTGAACCAATGGCATGTTTACAACAAAGAAATAGAATGATAATACTATGCTGAAATTTTTTTTTTCATTTAATACACGCCAAAGGACCAATCCCAATAATTCTTAAACATACTTTATCTAATATGAGTTTGTTAATGAAGGTCTAATTCTGTAGGAAATAGGAGTTGCTTTGTTGAGTGAGGGCTAATTAGGTCTAGGGGAAGAGCATTTGGGGATGGAAGTAATCACCAGTCAAAGGATGGAAGACTAAGATTGAGATGGGGTTAGTAACTCTAAAAAGGGTATTTCATGAAAAGGTAAGTACTTTGCAAGGTTGTTTGGAGACTTTGGGTGTAATTTGCTGATTTTTGTGTGTGTAGGGCTACTATACAGGCCTAGAAGGGTTGTAGAAGAAGAATGGTGTAAGTTGAATAGATCAAAGTGAATGGGGTGTTGAAACATGGTAATAGACCATGATGAGATGATATTTGATGTTAGGATCAGGGTGAAAAGCCTAGTTGAGGTTTTGACATGGTGGAGGCACTAGGTGCACTAGGTGGCCTAGGATGGAGATGGTGCTAGGAGGAATTGCAAAGAAATGAGGAAGTGAACTTATGTAGCAGGGTTGTGGAAGTGATTAACAAAGTCAGGGAAATATACTTAATCATTGAGTTGAGGCTAATTCCTTGAGTGGATTCCAAGTTATTTGTTGAATCCTTGAGTTGAGTTGGTCTCCTTAAGGTGATAGTAGAGGGCTCTGCATCAAGATGTATGAAACAAAAAAGATGAATATCAATAAAAGATTAAATTATCTACAACTCTGGTAATCCACTATCCCATGGAACAGTGAATAGAATAGTGAATCCATATGTGTGTTTGATCATTAACATAAGCATTACATGTCTTTGTACAAAGTTTATTCTAACACTATATTATATCTTATTCTAATTGAGATTTTTAATTGGGAAAAATTTTGTTTAATAAAATGGAAGTGGTCTCAATAGCATAGAGATATAAAAAGAAAATAAATTTAGAGTTTAGCCCAAGAATTGTGGAATATAGTTTTTGTCATTTCTATACACATTGTTGATTTCATTGCGTTGCACAATGCATAGTGCATGGATAATGACTAGATGCAAATAGTTTTTAAATTTTCAATTACAATCTACTTTGTACAAAGTCAACCTACAAACTAAGTACAAAATTCTGAGAAATTTGATGTATCCAATGACTCTTGTTGCTATGAAGTAGCTTTAAGAGGTTGTAGAGCTTGATGATGAAGCCCTTGGGTCAAAGTCTCTCTTAAGTCTTTCAGCCAGATCACTATCCTTTGAGTGCAAGTTCTAGTATTAATTAGGTTGAACATTTCATTTTATAGAAAGCTTATTTTCTTTACAAATAAGTTAGAATGCTTCTATGTTCTTATCACTAGGATTAAAAGGTCTTATTACAATGTTCTTTGTTGTGGGGCAAGAGGTCAATCTTCATTGTCTTCATTGTGGGGACAATAAAGATTTGTCTAACAAATAATAGGTCTTCTTTAGTATCTTATAATAACATGCTAAATTGATAAAGGTGTTATCTACATTTAATATGCCAATTACTAATAGATTAAGCATATTATTACTATGCTTAATGTTCCATTTAAACTCATTTAACACAAAAAACAAATTTACAAAACTGAACCAATGGCATGTTTACAACAAAGGTGTAATAGAACTCCCAACAATTCTTAAACATACTTTATCTGATATGATGAATTCTTAAACAATTAAGGTTGGAGTAGACATAGTTATCACACAATTTTTTGTGTGGTACAAGGAAGATTTGGCTAGGTCAAATCTTCCTTCATGCTATCAGTCTACAGAATTAGACCTTTATTAACAATTCATCATATCAGATAAAGTATGTTTAAGAATTTTTGGGACTGGTCCTTTGGCATGTATTAAACATAATAGAATTTTCAGCATATTATTATCATCTATTTCTTTGTTGTAAGCATGCCATTGGTTTAGTTTTGTGATTTTTGTTTTGTGTTAAATGCATTTTTCCAAACCAATTGTTAAACAAGAAAGCAGTAGAATTGAGGATGGGTCTTCTTCTGAGGAGATTGATGAAGATCGTGCACCTCAAAAACCAATTCAACCAATCATGTTTTCTATTCTCTTATATTTTTGGATTGGTAAATATCTTTAGTTTCATGTCCTTTCTTTTGATTACTATGGATTAGATATATATCTTACATTTAACATTCAACTTCTTTACATGTTAGAACATGTAGTGTGTTTTCTGAGGATTTTACCAAATCAACTTTTAACATAAACCAAAAAGATCAAACTGAATTGTGTTTTTCTTCTCATCTTCACTATCAAAATAATCACCCCTTTAATCTAACTACACTATGCAAGTCTAGTTTAGCGACCATGTGCCTACCATCCACTAATACATTTGGGGGCATTTTGCGACGGCTATGTGTCACAATTGCGACAGCTATGTGTCGCAATAGCAACACCCATAGACATCGCTATTTTTTAGTTGCAAATTGCGACGTCTATGGGTAGCCATCGCAATTGCGACACATATCCCATCACAATGTGACTAAGATTTGTTAGTGGCATGGGTGTCGCCCCCCCGTCGCATGGCTTCGGAGGGCCGTGGCAATCGCGACGGACCTCCCAAGCAATTGCGACGGGCGCCTGCATCGCATTGCGACGGGTTGCCGTCGCAATTGCGACGTCTGTGGGTGGATTAAAAAAAATAAATTTATTTAATACATTGCTAATGAACCACATTAATGCTTTTTTCTTTCAACAAATGAGGACAGCCACTGTAAAGACAACATGATAATGTACACTCACTGTAAGGACAGTCACAAATGAGGACATCTCACAGTGACTGTCCCTAGTGTAATTGCCACTTGAATGTATTGCTATTCAGCCACATTAATGCTTTTCTTCTTCAACAAATGAGGATAGTCACTGTAAAGACAACATGATAATGTACACTCATGAGTGTACATTATCATGTTGTCTTTACAGTGACTATCCTCATTTGTTGAAGAAGAAAAGCATTAATGTGGCTGAATAGCAATACATTCAAGTGGCAATTACACTAGGGACAGTCACTGTGAGATGTCCTCATTTGTGACTATCCTTACAGTGAGTGTACATTATCATGTTGTCTTTACAGTGAGTGTACATTATCATGTTGTCTTTACAGTGTCAATATATGCATTATTACTTAAACTGAAGAGTACTCTAAATAATATGTCATTGTGGAGTTCTGATTGCTTCCAATTTGATATACGGTTGTTCTAATTATGTATCCAGCATCATGTAAGAAAAGTTGATGCTTTTAAAATAGATTCATTTAGCCATGAAATGCCTATGCATGTTACATACAAGATTCCAAGGCCCAAAACTGATTACTCATTATAATTCATGTACAGAATGATAATCAACCACAACAAGGCATGCGTAGGCGCTGCTTAGATTTTGAGGCATCAGAAGCTCGTAGAAGAAACTTGACCAATGGCTCATGGAATGCAACAAACTTATTGCCTAAAACAGGAGCATTGGTAACCACAGATGATGGTTTTGAAAAGAACACTTCACCATCAATGTCACGTGAGGGAACTGCAATTTCTGATGGCAAGTAACTTGTAGTATATAAGAGAGATGCAGGTACAGATGCTGGGAATACATTGCTAATGAACCACATTAATGCTTTTTTCCTTCAACAAATGAGGACAGTCACTTTAAAGACAACATGATAATGTACACTCACTGTAAGGATAGTCACAAATGAGGACATCTCACAGTGACTGTCCCTTGTGTAATTGCCACTTGAATGTATTGCTATTCAGCCACATTAATGCTTTACTTCTTCAACAAATGAGGATAGTCACTCTAAAGACAACATGATAATGTACACGGGCTGTAAGTGTACATTATCATGTTGTCTTTACAGTGACTGTCCTCCTTCAAGTGGCAATTACACAAGGGACAGTCACTGTAAAGGCAACATGATAATGTAGAGAAACGTTGTCATTTGTATTTTCAACAGTGCCGAGAGAGATTCCCTCCGCGAAATCACAGCTACAATTTCTGAGTACGTTGGGTTTATTTTTCTTTTGTCATTATTATGTAATCTGGTATTCAGCTCTTACAGAGCTAAAATACCCAGAAATGAGGACATATCTGTGTTGAATTTATTGTTAGCGGCTTTGGTTATTTAGAAGTTTAATTTTATTTGTTCATCTTTCAAGCACAAACGTTTTGTGGACCGTAACATCTTCATTGTTTCGGGTATGCAATAAAACAGCTGTAACTTGCAACTACCTTCACGGTACTTGTGTACATTATCATGTTGTCTTTACAGTGACTGTCCTCATTCAAGTGGCAATTACACAAGGGACAGTCACTGTGAGATGTCCTCATTTGTGACAAGGACAGTCACACATGAGGACATCTCACAGTGACTGTCCCTTGTGTAATTGCCACTTGAATGTATTGCTATTCAACCACATTTATGGGCCCGTTTGGACCACAGCACACAGTAGCATCTACAGAGAAGAATATCCCAGGTGTAACAAGTTGTAAGAATATACCAACAGTTCTAAGAAGTTCCCTAGCACATAGTAGCATCTACAGAGAAGAATATACAACATGAGGGCAGCCACTGTAAAGACAACATGATAATGTACACTCATTGTATGTGTACATTATCATGTTGTCTTTACAGTGACTGTCCTCATTCAAGTGGCAATTACAGAAGGGACAGTCATTGTGAGATGTCCTCATTTGTGACAAGGATAGTCACACATGAGGACATCTCACAGTGATCGATTGTCCCTTGTGTAATTGCCACTTGAATGTATTGCTATTGAACCACATTAATGCTTTTCTTCTTCAACAAATGAGGACAGTCACTCTAAAGACAACATGATAATGTACACTCATTGTAAGGACAGTCACAAATGAGGACATCTCACAGTGACTGTCCCTTGTGTAATTGCCACTTGAATTACACAAGGGATAGTCATTGTGAGATGTCCTCATTTGTGACAAGGATAGTCACACATGAGGACATCTCACAGTGATTGATTGTCCCTTGTGTAATTGCCACTTGAATGTATTGCTATTGAACCACATTAATGCTTTTCTTCTTCAACAAATGAGGACAGTCACTCTAAAGACAACATGATAATGTACACTCACTGTAAGGATAGTCACAAATGAGGACATCTCACAGTGACTGTCCCTTGTGTGATTGCCACTTGAATGTATTGCTATTCAGCCACATTAATGCTTTTCTTCTTCAACAAATGAGGATAGTCACTCTAAAGACAACATGATAATGTACACGGGCTGTAAGTGTACATTATCATGTTGTCTTTACAGTGACTGTCCTCCTTCAAGTGGCAATTACACAAGGGACAGTCACTATAAAGGCAACATGATAATGTAGAGAAACGTTGTCATTTGTATTTTCAACAGTGCCGAGAGAGATTCCCTCCGCGAAATCACAGCTACAATTTCTGAGTACGTTGGGTTTATTTTTCTTTTGTCATTATTATGTAATCTGGTATTCAGCTCTTACAGAGCTAAAATACCCAGAAATGAGGACATATCTGTGTTGAATTTATTGTTAGCGGCTTTGGTTATTTAGAAGTTTAATTTTATTTGTTCATCTTTCAAGCACAAACGTTTTGTGGACCGTAACATCTTCATTGTTTCGGGTATGCAATGAAACAGCCGTAACTTGCAACTACCTTCACAGTACTTGTGTACATTATCATGTTGTCTTTACAGTGACTGTCCTCATTCAAGTGGCAATTACACAAGGGACAGTCACTGTGAGATGTCCTCATTTGTGACAAGGACAGTCACACATGAGGACATCTCACAGTGACTGTCCCTTGTGTAATTTCCACTTGAATGTATTGCTATTCAACCACATTTATGGGCCCGTTTGGACCACAGCACACAGTAGCATCTACAGAGAAGAATATCCCAAGTGTAACAAGTTGTAAGAATATACCAACAGTTCTAAGAAGTTCCCTAGCACATAGTAGCATCTACAGAGAAGAATATACAACATGAGGGCAGCCACTGTAAAGACAACATGATAATGTACACTCATTGTATGTGTACATTATCATGTTGTCTTTACAGTGACTGTCCTCATTCAAGTGGCAATTACAGAAGGGACAGTCATTGTGAGATGTCCTCATTTGTGACAAGGATAGTCACACATGAGGACATCTCACAGTGATCGATTGTCCCTTGTGTAATTGCCACTTGAATGTATTGCTATTGAACCACATTAATGCTTTTCTTCTTCAACAAATGAGGACAGTCACTCTAAAGACAACATGATAATGTACACTCATTGTAAGGACAGTCACAAATGAGGACATCTCACAGTGACTGTCCCTTGTGTAATTGCCACTTGAATTACACAAGGGACAGTCATTGTGAGATGTCCTCATTTGTGACAAGGATAGTCACACATGAGGACATCTCACAGTGATTGATTGTCCCTTGTGTAATTGCCACTTGAATGTATTGCTATTGAACCACATTAATGCTTTTCTTCTTCAACAAATGAGGACAGTCACTCTAAAGACAACATGATAATGTACACTCACTGTAAGGATAGTCACAAATGAGGACATCTCACAGTGACTGTCCCTTGTGTGATTGCCACTTGAATGTATTGCTATTCAGCCACATTAATGCTTTTCTTCTTCAACAAATGAGGATAGTCACTCTAAAGACAACATGATAATGTACACGGGCTGTAAGTGTACATTATCATGTTGTCTTTACAGTGACTGTCCTCCTTCAAGTGGCAATTACACAAGGGACAGTCACTATAAAGGCAACATGATAATGTAGAGAAACGTTGTCATTTGTATTTTCAACAGTGCCGAGAGAGATTCCCTCCGCGAAATCACAGCTACAATTTCTGAGTACGTTGGGTTTATTTTTCTTTTGTCATTATTATGTAATCTGGTATTCAGCTCTTACAGAGCTAAAATACCCAGAAATGAGGACATATCTGTGTTGAATTTATTGTTAGCGGCTTTGGTTATTTAGAAGTTTAATTTTATTTGTTCATCTTTCAAGCACAAACATTTTGTGGACCGTAACATCTTCATTGTTTCGGGTATGCAATGAAACAGTCGTAACTTGCAACTACCTTCACGGTACTTGTGTACATTATCATGTTGTCTTTACAGTGACTGTCCTCATTCAAGTGGCAATTACACAAGGGACAGTCACTGTGAGATGTCCTCATTTGTGACAAGGACAGTCACACATGAGGACATCTCACAGTGACTGTCCCTTGTGTAATTGCCACTTGAATGTATTGCTATTCAACCACATTTATGGGCCTGTTTGGACCACAGCACACAGTAGCATCTACAGAGAAGAATATCCCAGGTGTAACAAGTTGTAAGAATATACCAACAGTTCTAAGAAGTTCCCTAGCACATAGTAGCATCTACAGAGAAGAATATACAACATGAGGGCAGCCATTGTAAAGACAACATGATAATGTACACTCATTGTATGTGTACATTATCATGTTGTCTTTACAGTGACTATCCTCATTCAAGTGGCAATTACAGAAGGTACAATCATTGTGAGATGTCCTCATTTGTGACAAGGATAGTCACACATGAGGACATCTCACAGTGATCAATTGTCCCTTGTGTAATTGCCACTTGAATGTATTGCTATTGAACCACATTAATGCTTTTCTTCTTCAACAAATGAGGACAGTCACTCTAAAGACAACATGATAATGTACACTCATTGTAAGGATAGTCACAAATGAGGACATCTCACAGTGACTGTCCCTTGTGTAATTTCCACTTGAATTACACAAGGGACAGTCATTGTGAGATGTCCTCATTTGTGACAAGGATAGTCACACATGAGGACATCTCACAGTGATCGATTGTCCCTTGTGTAATTGCCACTTGAATGTATTGCTATTGAACCACATTAATGCTTTTCTTCTTCAAAAAATGAGGACAGTCACTCTAAAGACAACATGATAATGTACACTCACTGTAAGGACAGTCACAAATGAGGACATCTCACAGTGACTGTCCCTTGTGTGATTGCCACTTGAATGTATTGCTATTCAGCCACATTAATGCTTTTCTTCTTCAACAAATGAGGATAGTCACTCTAAAGACAACATGATAATGTACACGGGCTGTAAGTGTACATTATCATGTTGTCTTTATAGTGACTGTCCTCCTTCAAGTGGCAATTACACAAGGGACAGTCACTGTAAAGGCAACATGATAATGTAGAGAAACGTTGTCATTTGTATTTTCAACGGTGCCGAGAGAGATTCCCTCCGTGAAATCACAGCTACAATTTCTGAGTACGTTGGGTTTATTTTTCTTTTGTCATTATTATGTAATCTGGTATTCAGCTGTTACAGAGCTAAAATACCCAGAAATGAGGACATATCTGTGTTGAATTTATTGTTAGCGGCTTTGGTTATTTAGAAGTTTAATTTTATTTATTCATCTTTCAAGCACAAACGTTTTGTGGACCGTAACATCTTCATTGTTTCGGGTATGCAATGAAACAGCCATAACTTGCAACTACCTTCATGGTACTTGTGTACATTATCATGTTGTCTTTACAGTGACTGTCCTCATTCAAGTGGGAATTACACAAGGGACAGTCACTGTGAGATGTCCTCATTTGTGACAAGGACAGTCACACATGAGGACATCTCACAGTGACTGTCCCTTGTGTAATTGCCACTTGAATGTATTGCTATTCAACCACATTTATGGGCCCGTTTGGACCACAGCACACAGTAGCATCTACAGAGAAGAATATCCCAGGTGTAACAAGTTGTAAGAATATACCAATAGTTCTAAGAAGTTCCCTAGCACATAGTAGCATCTACAGAGAAGAATATACAACATGAGGGCAGCCACTGTAAAGACAACATGATAATGTACACTCATTGTATGTGTACATTATCATGTTGTCTTTACAGTGACTGTCCTCATTCAAGTGGAAATTACACAAGGGACAGTCACTGTGAGATGTCCTCATTTGTGACAAGGACAGTCACACATGAGGACATCTCATAGTGACTGTCCCTTGTGTAATTGCCACTTGAATGTATTGCTATTCAACCACATTTATGGGCCCGTTTGGACCGCGGCACACAGTAGCATCTACAAAGAAGAATATCCCAGGTGTAACAAGTTGTAAGAATATACCAACAGTTCTAAGAAGTTCCCTAGCACATAGTAGCATCTACAGAGAAGAATATGGGTCAACGAGGTTGACTTCAAAGCCATGCAATCTAATGGTAATAGTAATATCATAATTTGACAGACTATTAGAAATACTGCCTAAATAGACTATTCAATCTTATAAGAGATGGATTCATGAGAACTATTATTTATGAAATATGAGTCAATGACTTTAATTAAAAAAATTACACAATCTAATTCTTGTAAAAATATCAAAATTTGACACATTGAAAATACCTTCCAAATGTATCGTTAATTGATTAATATGAATCACTACTCATGAAATATAATTTTATAAACCTAATCTAAAAACTACACAATAAAAATCTTAATAGCAATATTGTAAGAAACTATTCCCAAAAGCAAGCCTAACAAAATTTGATGAAAATAATTTTTGTTTCACTCAACTTTGACATTCACAACTTCCTCTTTTATTATAATAAGAAAAAAAATGTCTTTTTAGATATACCTCATGAACCATACTCGAATAATCTATCATTTTTCTTCTCAAAAACATATTTGCAGAGCCTGCTTCTTTTACTTGTTTGTACTTTTATCTCTCTGATGGAAAGGGTTCCTTCAGGACACATTTTTCCAAGTTCACTGCTTGAGATATTTGAGGAGGGTTCCCCTGCTTGAGTATCCATCCAACCCATATTCGAGTAGTTCTACAATTGCACAGTCTAAATTAATAATACTGACAATTGAATGATGAATGATGATACATAGAATTGATATAAACTAATCCTAAAAACACTAAAACATTATTAATATATTTATATTTCATAAATAAAATTGATATAAAAGATTTGGAAAGATACATTAAAAAATAGAAAAACAGTAATTTATAATAGAAGGAAACTTAAATTGCTATTTAAAAAAAAAATAAGAGTCTTAAATCTTATCATTTTGTTTCATTATCATCCATAAGTACACACCTCTAGCATAATAATTATATTTTACCACCCATAAAATGAAAAAAAGATTTTCACAAGAGAAATTGAAGCTAGATTATAAAAATGAACCATCTTATTGGAAACTGGAACTGTTATCATACCCAAAAGGACTACAAAATTTCACCTTATCATACCCAGATTGTTGCTTTGCCTGGCGGAGGGAAATTTGATCAGTAAAATTGACACAGAGTATGTTGTCTCCATTGTCATGCTGGATAACAAAACACCAACTTTAATGGGCATGTATTGTCCCTTGTGTAATTGCCACTTGAATGCATTGCTATTTGATGCAGGGGCATCCCTAATGCAAGCCAAAGACACCATGATTGAAGGAAGTTGCCATGAAGCCAAGGAGTCAAATCCTATCAATTGGAACATAAGATTTTCACCTTGCAGCTTTGAAGGATTGACTGGTGAAAGGTCCTTTTGATTGACAAATCAGAGTCTTTTTGAATGACAAATCAGAGTCTTTTTGAATGACAATAAATTAGAATAGGAGTTTTAGATGTTTTCTTGGTTTGTAATAAATATTAAGGATTGATTTTATCTCCTTATAAACATCCACTTGTTGGACACAAGACCCCTTGGTGACTTATAAACCTTGGGCATCTTTTGAGTCCTTGGATGAAATGAGCATAGTAAGTGTTTATTAGGTGTCTTTTAGATGTTGTTAAGAAGTTTGAAGGTCCAAAATAACTTTAATAAGGTTCCTAAAGTTTCACAACACATTTTTAACCTTCTCGGCAAAGTTGTTTGCAAAGTTGTAATGCAACTTTAAAAGTTGCTTAGCAAAGTTGACATTTGTTGGATAAACTGTTCTAACCACCTAGATGGTTGAACCAACATTTGGAGAGCCTATTTTAGGCTTCAAATGGTCGAAGACAAACAGAGAACCAGTATTGTAATCATTTTGCTTTCATAAAAAATAAAAATAACCCTGTTTTAGTGCATTTCTGGTGAAAAATGAACTCTGTACGGCTGTACGGATGGTGGTTGGATGATAAAATTTGCTTGGAAGTTGTAATAGTGACATCTGATGCTTTGGAAGTTGGTTTGATTGATTCTCTTTGTTTTATATCTAAGTTATTTCAAATTTTCTGTGCATTGTTTACAAACCCTCATTTTCAAGGTTTGACTGATGTAAAGACCTTAACTCACGTTTCAACCATTGGAATTCCTTCTTCCTTGGTGGAATGAGAGTTAAGGATGTATATTTGTATATTCTAAAAGCCCTGACTACTCTGCATCACTATTGAACCACATTAATGTTTTTTTCCTTCAACAAATGAGGACAGTCACTGTAAAGACAACATGATAATGTACACTCACTGTAAGGATAGTCACAAATGAGGAAATCTCAGAGTGATTATCCCTTGTGTAATTGCCGCTTGAATACATTGCTATTGAACCACATTAATGCTTTTTTCCTTCAAGTGGCAATTACACAACGGACAGTCACTGTGAGATGTCCTCATTTGTGATAAGGACAGTCACACATGAGGACATCTCACAGTGACTATCCCTTGTGTAATTGCCACTTGAATGTATTGCTATTCAACCACATTTATGGGCCTGTTTGGACCACGGCACACAATAGCATCTACAGAGAAGAATATCCCAGGTGTAACAAGTTGTAAGAATATACCAACAGTTCTAAGAAGTTCCCTAGCACATAGTAGCATCTATAGAGAAGAATATACAACATGAGGGCAGCCACTGTAAAGACAACATGATAATGTACACTCATTGTATGTGTACATTATCATGTTGTCTTTACAGTGACTGTCCTCATTCAAGTGGCAATTACAGAAGGGACAGTCATTGTGAGATGTCCTCATTTGTGACAAGGATAGTCACACATGAGGACATCTCACAGTGATCGATTGTCCCTTGTGTAATTGCCACTTGAATGTATTGCTATTGAACCACATTAATGCTTTTCTTCTTCAACAAATGAGGACAGTCACTCTAAAGACAACATGATAATGTACACTCATTGTAAGGACAGTCACAAATGAGGACATCTCACAGTGACTGTCCCTTGTGTAATTGCCACTTGAATTACACAAGGGACAGTCATTGTGAGATGTCCTCATTTGTGACAAGGATAGTCACACATGAGGACATCTCACAGTGATCGATTGTCCCTTGTGTAATTGCCACTTGAATGTATTGCTATTGAACCACATTAATGCTTTTCTTCTTCAACAAATGAGGACAGTCACTCTAAAGACAACATGATAATGTACACTCACTGTAAGGACAGTCACAAATGAGGACATCTCACAGTGACTGTCCCTTGTGTGATTGCCACTTGAATGTATTGCTATTCAGCCACATTAATGCTTTTCTTCTTCAACAAATGAGGATAGTCACTCTAAAGACAACATGATAATGTACACGGGCTGTAAGTGTACATTATCATGTTGTCTTTATAGTGACTATCCTCCTTCAAGTGGCAATTACACAAGGGATTTGTGTTTTCATTTGTGTTTTCAACAGCGCCGTAACCCTCCGCGAAATCACATCGGGATATAAGGGCAAAACAAACAAGAATGTTGTCATTTGTATTTTCAACAGCGCCGAGAGAGATAAACAAACTTAAAACTTAGACTTAAGAAAGATGAAGGCAATGCTTCAAAAGGCCGATGCCCTAAATACGGGAAAACACAATACCACCATTAAACGATGCCCTAGTCACCGTATCAATGCTGCCAGCTCCGTACCAGTATGCTGACTGCTCACTTTCATCCTGTGATAAAGGTAACTTCATTAATCATACTTGAAATGGCAGCATACGAACTAAAGCTGATGAACATTTATAAACTAAAAGTTTAAAACTACAGATTACAAATGTAGTAGTTTCATACGAAAAGAACTTGATGTCTAAAATTTACCATTAGAAGTATCCAAAGGAATACCACAGTACTGTTGAACTTGGAGAATCGGAGATGATCTACACAGCAAGGTTCAACAGCTGTAAGGACTGTTACACCATCTTTAGCATTTGAATACATTTTCTCCTTGGCTTCTGGTGGATCCTCAAAGACCCCCAATGACGTTTTCCCTACAATTATCAATTGTTTGTCAGTATGAGATATTAATAAATAAACATTAATCACAATATTAGGCAAACAATGTTCTTGATGTCTGAATCTAAATCACAGAAAGCTCTAATAAAGCAGTTCTCAGTTTCACATTAAACTAAGTTTCAATTTCAAATGGTTATAATAATTTTTGCAAGTTATAAGTAGCTGGTTACAGTATATGACATAAAAAGAAAAAAAATCATTTCTATTCTTTTCTTCTTTTTCTCTTTTAACGAAGCTTTTGCACCACACAAATGCATACCAAGAATTTCTCAGGAGGTTTCAAGACCATTGCATACCAAACTTCTTCTCTGTAGATGCTACTGTGTGTCGTGGTCCAAACGGGTCCAAATAGACCTAGTGACTCTAGTAGGTCTCCAAAACCTGTTCTGCAGCAATAACTCTTCAATTTGACAAAGGACCTTATGAACTTATATGTTTTTTGAGTACCCTTTTTGATGTTCTAACAATCCTCCAACTCCCAGACCCTGACTCCACCCCAGCATATCAATGTCCTTATTGAGTCCGCAGACCTAATGCATGCCTTTGGGTGTGGGTTCCAAAACAAGGCATTGAAAATGGGTGCATGAAACCAAGATCAGAGTTTGAAGATGTCCACCATGCTCTAAAGATCTAGATTCAACAAGGTTTGAGGTCCTTTACTTGCCGCTACCCTCTGATCTTGCATAATCCATCAACTCCTAGTCAAGAACATTGAGATTCTTGACCTAGGGCTTGCTCTTGAAATTCTCTAGCTTAGTATCCTGTTCCAAAGCTTTTAAAATATGAAAATAAACCCCCTTAACTTGCATTTTACAAAGAACAGAGGATATCCTATGGTTTATTTGCAAGTTAAGGCCATTTGAATGCAATAACCCAAAAAATGAGGGTTTGACAGAACAACAGATAAGAAAAAGGAATAACTTTGATATAAGGTGTCTTGAATCTACCAAATAAACTCTCAAAGCATAAGATATAAATACTCTAACTTCCACACTGGTCTGCCCTCCCTTTCACATCCGTACATTGTATAGTGCTTGAAGGAAATGCACAGAAAAGGCTCTGAAATAGTGGCTCTATCTGACAGAGAGTCCATGCTAGGCTTCATGACTAACCTAGAGCACATTCCTTGTTATGGAGGAAGTTTGAATGGTGAAGAACTTATGGAATGGATAGAGGACCTAGATAACCATTTTGACTACAAGTATCTTATTAATAACCATTTTGACTACAAGTATCTTATGGATAGAGGACCTTGATAACCATTTTGACTCATTTAGTATCTTATTGAGCTTCACTTTGTTTCGAGAATATAGTTTAATATTCTCTACTAAACAGGGCCAACCACGTGAAGGTGGAAGCTCATTTGGCCCCACCCCCCTCCCCCTAACATCACTCTACATTCCCCGTTAACATCTAACATTCATTCATTCTTTCAATTATTAATAAAATGTAACATTCAATCAATATCACATGATAACATTCATTAACACATTAGATTCGTTAACACGCAACATTCATCAATATGAAAATAAACACATAATTCATGAACATTCATTAGCACATAATTAAATTCATTGAGACATAAAATTCAGTCATTATCAATTAAGGTATTTAGATGACAATCATTTCTTTTTTCTCTTTCTAATTTTTTTTTCTATGTAAGCTCTAAGAGGAGCATCAGTGTTATCATCAATACCCCCCTCATCAGTTGTTTTGTTCTTTGTTCTTGATGATCTCAAATTCCTATGCTACTGCAAAGGGGGGTCCTCTACAATAACAAATAAAAGAGTTAAATTTAAAATATTTAATTATAATTGTTACAAGTATTTAATTATTTTAAAGAACATAACTGTGGCGCTCTTTAATTACCTGATCTGGCCACATCATTTTGTCTAGACTCAACCTCAACATGCTCATGAGCACCGACCCCTCGATCCTCTATAGTTGCTATACAAAATGTTACATTAATCCAAACACCAATTGTAATTACATATAAAAATTTTAATAGCAAATGTATACCTCCACCACTAGGATGCACATCATGCGAACCTTCATTATGCATAGATTGTGTAGAAGGATTGTCAGGCTGCATTCCAATATCCTACACATTGTTATCATTGCTTTCTTAAAACAGATATACTCACTTTATATTAGAACTTAACATCAAATAGACTAATTGGTAAAGTATTCAATTTGAAATAAATTTCATTTGGCTTATTTACCTGTGGCTCAGATGCATCATTATTTGAACCTTGCACACTGATTTCAGCTCGTAGCCGTTCAGCCACGGCTCTATAGCCTTGTTGGAAGCCAATTCTCTTGTCCTCTTCTGTGAGGCATCTATTGAACTCTGACCCCTACATTTTTTCTTCGTATGGTGAATTTTACTTGCATTGTTTGATCAAAAAAAATTTCCTTGCAATATATAAAAAAATTGATACAAGTTTTCATTTACTAATACTTACAACTCGTGCTTGAAGTTTGGAAAAACCACCAGAGCCGAGCTTGTGTGTCCCGTGCTTTTCTAATCTTGCCTTTGTTGCCTTTGATGTGTCAGGCAATCTATGAAAAGTTTGAAATATGTTAGAGACCAGTATAGGAAAAATTTAGAGGTTAATTAGTACATAATTACATTCTCAAAAGTATCACATACCTTGCTCTACTCTCTACTGGCGTAATTCCTTTTTTCATGTCGGCTTTATACTTTCCATCCAAAATCAAACCCTGCCCCTCAGCCTCAAGAACACAGGGTGGACGCTCGTGCCTTGGGTTAACCTCTAAATATTTCCTGTACTGGTCCCTAATATACTTCAAACATAAACCAGCTCTTTCAAGGAGCTTGTTTCTCTCGAATGCACGAGGTCCAAAAAGCTGGGTCATACTATGTACAAGATCATCCTTCAACTTTTTATCTTGGTTATTCCACCTTTTAAGTAAAAAAAAACATGTTAGACTCATAAATGAAGAGAAGCTACCTTTAATATAGTTCAAGAAATTGATGAAAAGGAAAACTATTCTAGCAATGATATGAAATCAAAATAGTGGTTTGGGGTTTTAGTTAGGATATGATGTTCCACCATGTACGTATGGTGGGCCCGAATATCCGCAAACACTCGTCACCAAGTTTTCACCAAAAAATATCATTCCCTACAAAATAATCATGGGATCATTAGTCGATGAAGAGTGATCAAAAACTAAATTACTATTATATCACTATAGAATAATAATAACTTTAAAGTACCTGGAAGTTTGGATACTTTTAAGGGAACGCCTTCATCGTCGCTGATGATCAATACGCAATCCTTCACCGTTCCCATACTAGGAACACGGGAACATCCAGGAAATGATGTTGCATCGGGACTTGTTGCATCTCCTATTGCAAAAAATGAAAACCATTATCAAATGCCTCCAAGAAATAATACTTCAAGGGAAATAAATTGGTGCAGAGCACCCATGGCACAAACATAATCAAGGGATCTACATCGTAAACACATAACACTTAAACACATAACAAAAGAGAGAAAAAGAGGGATTTGTGTACCAGTAGATGGTGCAACAGTTGGTGCATTTAGGCTGTGTGTTGTTGACATGGCAGTCGGCAAGACATTTGTGGCTATCCTGGATGGAGGCGGCGTTGTCATATCATCATGGAAAGGAGCTGAAGAATAAAATTGTTAGAGCATGCATAAATATAGAACGCGTGGACTAGCATGGACAAGATTGTTAGAGCATTAAAAAAAAAGATTGTTCGAGCATGTATTGTCAATGATTATGATCATTCCTATATATATTCAGTGGAAAACACAAGTGGGGAATGGAACATGTGATCTACCTGAACCACTTGCAATACCGGCCTCATCATGGGAATGGGGTTCAAAATTACGCAAATAACTCTGTAAAGACAATGCATCCATATTTTAATTAATGTCATAAAAGAGCATAACATAAAAACCATTATTGAACTCTTGTAATAATTAAAAATTTCATTAATACTTACTTTAAAGTTTTTAGAAGTGCGCAACAACTCAGCTGCCCTGTCTTTTATTTCCTGAGTCTGAGGATGTATGGATACCAAACGTAGAAGTTCTTTCCCAATTTTCTTTAGCAGCTTTTTAATGGAACCGATCGGGTCATCGGTCTCTGCTAAATCAATAAAAAAAGGGTCCACAAGGGGGGACTCCTGAGGGACTGCAGGTTTCTTTCCCTCTCTTCGACCACCGGCCCTCTGTGACAACAATAGTATTAGTATTATCAAAATTACTCCAAAACAATGAAGAAAATAACATTAAAAAAAATAACATTTTGCTTCTATCTAGTTTGCACAATTACAATGAGTTTTACCTGCTCATGTGTAGATGAGCTAGGAATATCGTCACCATCACCTTCGGGCGGTTGCTCCATATTGTGCCCCTGTGTCAAAGATCAAGTATAAAAATGTTAGCCAAAAATTTAATAACTAAATGGTATGTTGGAGTCATTGATTAGAAGTTGGTTTAATAGTATGTACCACCCCCATGATAGTAGCCTCATTTGTATCTATGCGGTTCAAATTGTAATCAATAAGCAGCTCTTCCCCTGCATGTATTGATTTTATCGCACAGATGAATACACGATTTCCCTCGCGCGGCGCAAATATGCAATTGGGTTGCTTTATAGTTGACCCAGGTCGTGTACTATTTATAAAACCCGCAATATTCCCTGTTGCTTTTGGCCTTCCATCAATGTATATAGCCACACTTTTACTTTGATTATTGTCTTGCTATTGTATATAATTTTCCGAGAGTGCATACCTACGCATACTTTTTTTATATTGAACAATATGCATCCAACTTTTGTAATCGTAACATGGTCCAACATACTCCATCAATTCAGAAACTTTGTTGTAAGACACCTTTATGCCATCCATAGAAAATAGGCCCAAACCATGTAATGATGATGGTGCTATGCGATATATCCTCTCATTAACACAAAAATCAGTGTTTATTGGAGGAAGTTCCTTGGGTACCCAATGTTTCTGTATATGTTGGTACCTCAAGGGCACCTCGATGTCACCTTTCATCTCATCATCATAAGAACATGACCCCCCTTGAGCAAGGAAAAATTTCATGTGTTTATTGAATTTCCTTCTAGTCCTTTGACCTCTAGTTAATCTCCCTATTCTAGATAAACTGCATGTCTCACTTTCCTCTTCTATTCCTATATTTCCCTCACTCGAGGAAGACACTTCTAACAAATACCTATTTACTGGTACCTGCAAATGGGAGAGATCTTAGAAGACATCAATCTTACTATTGATAAGTGTATTAAATAGACTTTCTATAAGGTGTATTGACTTATACCTGTCGATCCATGAGACTGTGCGGGATGCTCTTGAAAGGGGTTCAATTTCCTGCAAATGTAATTCAATTATCGTGAGCATAATCACATCATAATCATAATCACATCCATCATAAGCATCACATAAAAATTAAAAACATTAAAACGTACACATTATAACACTTATAGCTTTTAAATAGATAATGAATAAACTATGTAACCATTTAAGACAAATATATTTCTATCAAGAAATGAATATTAAATACATTAAGGATTGATGGCATACCTTTAAATTTCATCATCATCATCCTCATCATCATCATCATCATCATCATCATCCTCGTCATCGTCGTCATCATCATCGTCGTCATCGTCGTCATTGTCGTCGTTGTCGTCATCATCAACATCATCATCATCAACATCAACATCATCTTCATCATCATCATCAGTAGCAGCATCATCTTCTTCATGAAAATTTGTCTCAGGAACATCATCCAATAATTGTCGATTGTGATCATCATCTACATCATCTTCTACTTCTTCGGTATCTTCTTCCATCGCATTATACTTTATCGGCCTTCCTCTTGGTTCATGTCTAACAACAAATGACCAACCCGGTTTATGTGAAACCTCTGAGTAAAATACCTGCTCACATTGGCTTGGAAGAACATAGGGCTCATCCCCAACTGGCTCAAACAACCTTGTATTAACCATTGTAAATCCATTATCATGTTCAATAATAGTTCTATTAGGATCATTTGGATTAAGTCGTAGCCTGTACCATTTGACAACGAAGAGTACTAATTTGAAGGAACTAAAGTCGCAATCAAGTATATCATCCAAAATGCCATAGTATTGATTTTTAGACTCTTGAGGATCTAAGTCATTTCTAGATGAAATATTAGTCACTTGAAAGACTGCAGTTATTCCAGAATCACAAGTTTTCTTCGTGTCATCCAACACTTTGACGCGAAATTTTTGACCATTACAGAACATACCCTTGTGGTGTTTAACCTGCAATAATACGTGAAACATGTCAAAATTATTATATCGTGAGTTGATAAACATACGGGTGATTAATAATTTTGTACGTACCTGGAAATCTCTTAAACCATATGCTAAATCTATTTCCCTTTGCGTAACATTAGAATCTCCATTACGATGAGCTTCTTTAACCAATGAAGATACACCTTCCCATGTTAATGTGTGACCAGAATGTTGACATCGTTCAATCCATACCGTCATCCAATCAAGATTGTTTGCAATATACAAATGTAGTGCATCCCACTCTCGAGCAACTGTACAAAAAAAAAATAGACGACTTACAACCGATTTATTTTGAAGATTAAGAAATAATTTATTACAATAACATCTTATAATTTATTACCTGTCACTTTCCTCAATCTACCTTTCCCCATCAAGTACTCCCCTTTGAATAATTAAAAGGGTCGAGATCCCAAATGCGATCTACATGGATATTTGAAGCAAACTTAGGAAGATATTCAGTAATGTACACCATAGTCTGGTATACCATGTATCCCTCTACCATAGAACCCTCAGGATGTGCTCTTTGTCGAACCAAAGCCTTCAAAGATTTCAAGTGCCTCTCAACCATCCACATTGACCTAGTGTGTGCAGGTCCACACAATTCAATCTCCTCAACTTGGTGTATGAGGTAGTGTTCTTGTGCATTGAAAAAAGTTGGAGGTAGACACTTTTGCATTTCACACAATAAATGAGGAATTCTTCTCTTCCAATAGTTTATATCTTCTTTATGGATTTCTTTAGATGACAACCACCTACATTAAGAGATTCAAGTCACAAAAAATATATAAATACGAGACTTTACAAAATAATATACAATAGATTACATAGCAAGAAAAACAAATCGCGAATATAATAAATATATACAACAAATTGAACAGATATTACTGCTTACCTCATGTATTTTCCAAGATCATATATCACTTGTTTGATGTTATTGTTGAAGTGCTCTGGGAGAGATAGAGGTAGCACGTACTGCAGTAATTATAAACCAATCATTTCATTATTTTCTAACATAACATAATGAATAGTACACGTAGTTTATGAATATATTGTAAATACAGAAGAACATAACTTACCTTGATGAAAGTATGCCAATCATGTGTTTTGAGCCCTGGCCCAAATTCACTTTTCTTTGATATGAGATTGCTTATGTTCCCAGCAAATCCTGTAGGAAATTGAATTTTTCGTATGACTTCTTTTATGGCATCACTTTGCTACTCCGTTAATAACCAAGGAAGGGCACTTATATTAATCTGATCTCTATTGCTATTTGAGTGAATGAAATTCTTCAGTGCATGATTGGATTCATGAATGTCATTACAAATTTTGACAATTTTTTCTTTGTCACGCCTTCCATCCAGTATTTTCCACAATGTCTCTGTTATATTCTTTCCAACATGCATAAGATCAAACAAATGCACAATTTGTAGGTCCTCGTAGTAGGGCAACCTACTAAATTGTCTGGGATAGCTTTTTAGTCCCTTTGGAAGGTTGTCAGTAGTGCCTTGACGACCTTCACGATCATCAATTACATAATTAGTAAACAAAAATCACAATAGAAATATATAAATTACAAACATAAACCATTAAGTGGAATGACATTACCTCGACGATTAATTCTATTATATTCCAACTTCCATAGGCAAGGTCTCATTCTTCGTGGCTTTGATGTAGTCTCTTCTTTCCCATTGAAAAGATGTTTTTCCATACTTCGATACTTATGATTCCTGTGGAGGAAGTGTCTGTACTCATCAAACACATGCTTTCCTAAACTTTTTGAATGACGAGATTTCATCTTTGGACCACAAACTGGACATGAAAATTTTCCCTTTGTTTGAAGACCTACAAGATAATGATATAATTGGATTATTAAATATGTTGATTTTTATAATTAGAATTATCATGCGCAACTTGAATTCACTATAACATACCACAAAAATGTGTTAGCCCTGGGGCATCATGTATTGTCCATACAAGTATTGCATGGAATTGAAATTGTCTTTGTCCTATTGGTCTAGACACGTCATACATAGTGACACCGTTCCATAACTCCACCAACTCGTCAATAAGAGGCTCAATATATACATTCATATCTTTAACTTGATATTTACCTACTTGAATGAACAGTAAGATTACATAATTATTGTGACCATTTTACTGTAAGATTTTTAAGTACATGTAAATTAATAACTATCAAATGATAAAATACCTAGAACAATCATTGCCAACATAATGTGCTCCCTCTTTATTGACATCCACGGAGGAATGTTATTGTTGATAACAAAAACAGGCCACACCGAGCAAACAGATCTCATCTCTCCAAATGGATTGACACCATCCGCTGCTAATGAAAGCCTGAGATTACGAGGTTCTTCTTTGAAGTGTTTCCACTTTTCCTCTATGTGCATAAATGCCGAACCATCCGCAGGGATTCGAATAATGTCATCTCGACTTCTATTGCGTGCATGGTAATCCATAAATTGTGCCAAGCTAGTACACCTGAATAATTGTCGCATCCGTGGAATAATGGGGATGTAACGAAGAACCTTGTGAGGCACCTTTTTTGTTATTCGATCTGTTCGATATCTACTCGTATGACATACAGGGCATTGTGTTGCAAATTCATGTTCTTTATAATATATAATATGATCATTGGGACAAGCATGTATTGCTTGATACTCCATTCCAATATCTTTCATAATAGCAGATAATTCTCGATATGAGCGAGGTAGAATATTTGATGGTGGTAACAAAAACTCGCCTATCAATCTACAGCAAAAAATATAAGTTGTTAATATAAACAATATTAGTGGTACATTATTCACCCTTTGTTAACTATAAAGACATATATGACATACCTTAACATACGTGACATTGTTATGTTGGATAAACCATTCATAACCTTCAAGTTCAACAACAACAATACAGCAGAGAGAAGAGTTGTTTGGGAGTCTTTGTATAGGGGCTCGTATGCCTTCTCAAGTAGAGGTACATCAAGGCTATCATCATCATCATGATCAGATCCGCTTGGACTAAATGTGTCATGGATCAATGTATTTATACCATCATCTTCAATTGTGTTTTCTAGCGCATGATTGTCATCTTCCATGGGATCATTATCTTCACCTTGGATATTCGCACCCCCATGTTCCTCCATATCATGTACTTCCCTGGGGAGATCAACCTATATAAAATTGATTAACATAAATAAACCATGATCTTCAACTCATCATCAAGTGATTTCATATGTATATAAATTGTTAAAATGATATAATGAACAACTTACCAGTGGATGATAGTCATGCCCCCCTTCAATGTGACCATTCTCCCTACAATGTCTCTTAACTGTTTTGATTAGCAATCTTCTACGGTTTAAGCCCTTACAAATTTTGCAGGGACAATAACATTTTCCATCACCTTTTCTTTTCAAGTTAGACCACAATCTAGCGATTGTCTCCCTATTTTGTTCTTCACTTATATTATCTGACATGATCGTTCTTCGCAAGAAGCAAAAATTGGGCTATGAAAACTTCGGTCTACAACTTTCAGTGACTAAGCAAAATTGTCAAAAGTACACAAATCTTCTTAGACCTAGTTAAATCCTTTAATATTTTAAAAGTCTAGTTAAAATATAAATTAGATTAAAAAATATACAATTTTCATGCCTGAGCGCGCGGCTACGACTAGTGCAATGGTCTTCTTGCTTAGCTCTAGAAGCTCTCTAGCAATCAAAACATATAAGCTACAAGGCCTAACAGCAATTTCAAAACATATAAGCTACAAGGCAAGACATATTACATGACATGGCAAAAGGATTAAAATATACATTAGATTAAAATATATACAATTTTCAAACCTGAGCGCGTGGCTATAACTCGTGCAATGGTCTTCTTGCTTAGCTCTAGAAGCTCTCCAGCAATCAAAACATATAAGCTATTAGAATTCATTAACTTTCTGTAATTGGAAAACTCTATTTGATATTAGACCGTAAACTACTACTATCCTCTCCATAAGAACTAAGTACAAAATTCTTTCAAGTTCACATCCATGATTCCCTTTAGATTAAAATATACAGCAAAAATAAGCTAAAAGTCTAGTTAAAATATACATTAGATTAAAAAATATACAATTTTCAAACCTGAGCGCGCGGCTATAACTCATGCAATGGTCTTCTTGCTTAGCTTTAGAAGCTCTCCAGAAATCAAAACATATAAGCTACAAGGCCTAATAGCAATTTCAAAACAAGGGTCATCAAAAGAACCAAAAACAATGTGTGCAAACAATACCTTGTGAAGTGGTATAGACAATTAGAAGATGCTACTATGTCCTAGGGAACTTCTTAGAACTGTTGGTATATTCTTACAACTTGTTACACCTGGGATATTCTTCTCTGTAGATGCTACTGTGTGCCGTGGTCCAAACGGGCCCATAAATGTGGTTGAATAGCAATACATTCAAGTGGCTTACACAAGGGACAGTCACTGTGAGATATCCTCATGTGTGACTGTCCTTGTCACAAATGAGGACATCTCACAGTGACTGTCCCTTGTGTAATTGCCACTTGAATGAGGTCAGTCACTGTAAAGACAACATGATAATGTACACATACAATGAGTGTACATTATCATGTTGTCTTTACAGTGGCTGCCCTCATGTTGTATATTCTTCTCTGTAGATGCTACTACATGCTAGGGAACTTCTTAGAACTGTTGGTATATTCTTACAACTTGTTACACCTGGGATATTCTTCTCTGTAGATGCTATTGTGTGTCGTGGTCCAAACGGGCCCATAAATGTGGTTGAATAGCAATACATTCAAGTGGCAATTACACAAGGGATAGTCACTGTGAGATGTCCTCATGTGTGACTGTCCTTGTCACAAATGAGGACATCTCACAGTGACTGTCCCTTGTGTAATTAAGTATTGTGGGGAAGCATTCTAAATAACCAAAGCCGCTAACAATAAATTCAACACAGATATGTCCTCATTTCTGGGTATTTTAGCTCTCTAACAGCTGAATACCAGATTAAATAATAATGACAAAAGAAAAATAAACCCAACGTACTCAGAAATTGTAGCTATGATTTTGCAGAGGGAATCTCTCTCGGCACTGTTGAAAACACAAATGACAACCCGCTTGATTTCGCGGAGGGAATCTCTCTCGGTGCTGTTCAAAACACAAATGACAACCCGCTTTGTTCAAAACACAAATGATAACCCGCTTGATTTCGCGGAGGGAATCTCTCTCGGCGCTGTTGAAAACACAAATGACAACGTTCCTTTTTTTTTTTGCACTTATATCCCGACCAACATAAGGTCCATTTGTAATACAACATGATAATGTACACTTATAGTGAGTGTACATTATCATGTTGTCCTTAGAGTGACTATCCTCATTTGTTGAAGAAGAAAAGCATTAATGTGGCTGAATAGCAATACATTCAAGTGGCAATTACACAAGGGACAATCACTATGAGATGTCCTCATTTGTGACTGTCCTTACAGTGAGTGTACATTATCATGGTGTCTTTAGAGTGACTATCCTCATTTGTTGAAGAAGAAAAGCATTAATGTGGTTCAATAGCAATACATTCAAGTGGCAATTACACAAGGGACAATCACTGTGAGATGTCCTCATGTGTGACTGTCCTTGTCACAAATGAGGACATCTCACAATGACTGTCCCTTGTGTAATTCAAGTGGCAATTACACAAGGGACAGTCACTGTGAGATGTCCTCATTTGTGACTGTCCTTACAATGAGTGTACATTATCATGTTGTCTTTAGAGTGACTGTCCTCATTTGTTGAAGAAGAAAAGCATTAATGTGGTTCAATAGCAATACATTCAAGTGGCAATTACACAAGGGACAATGTCATGAGCCGTGACATATTGAACTTAGTATAATAATAAAATGATTAGATGATATATAATAATCTATTATTAACGGTATATAACAATAATATATAATTATTATCAAAAGATAATAATAATATATAGTTAGCATAATAAGTAATATGTTAATTAAATAATATTAAAATATTAATAAATAATATAATTATGATTATAATTATAATATAAATTAATAATAAATAATTATTAATAAATTATATATATTATATTATAATAATATATTAAGTAATAATATTAAATCAATTATTGATATAATAATTTTAATATATAAATAATATTAATAAACCTCTCAATATAAAACAATATGTTATCACTATAATAATATTTATTATAATATTATTAATATTACTAACATCATTAATTATAATATTTAATAATAACAATAACATTAATAATAATAATAATAATAATAACGTTTAAAGCAATATCAAATATCTGTAATCGATATACATCTACATTAAACATCTGCATTATCTATCACGATGAGGAATGAAGAAGTGATACAACAATCACTAGTCATTACACATCGATACCATGAGAGGATGATTAATGAACCAAATACTATGAAGTCAAGATCAACATGATATGAATAAGGGATAGGTCGCTATGTGTTTCAGAAGATGTATTGATAAGCAAGAAGGATAACCATTCATATATTATAAATAATCATTAATTGCACAAGTTTAGACAATGACATATCCGATAAAGCAATATCAAACATGAAGACCCGCTAGCAAAAATGCACCATCACTTCCTATGTTATCATGACAATAACATAAACTAGATTGAATTCTACTATCTATATCAATAGACACCACATAGGAGGATATCGACTAAAGGATTGAAAGATTATCGATTGTCTGAGATAAACCACATCTTGTAGAAACACAAAAGCATCAGTGATTATATCACAAGCTATTGATGAATGAGGCATCAGTCATGGATAATAAGTACAATGTATCCTTAAGTATTAACAGGAATGGAAGTCAATTTGAAGATCAAACTCCATTACTAGCAATCAACCAATAAATGGACAATTATCAGAAAATGATATCGACTTATATCAGAGTAGAAAGATTGGATATCATCATAACAATATGGGATAAGGCAAGAGTTAATATCGATTGACTAAATACTAATGATAGTTAGACCAAACTAATACAAACACAATGGATGTTAACTACTAGTTGCACTACCAATTAGGGAAGATTACCTTCATAAAAAGATTTGATATTGAGTCAATCTGGGAGTTATCTATGATCAGAAAATAATGAAATAATATTATGTGAACTGTCGGATTATGGAAAGGTGTGATTAACAAAGGGACATGGAGGAAGAAACAAGACACGTCTCATTCATAGCATCTCTTCATTTGTTAAAGACAATATAAGAATGCATTCTCGTCAGTCACTCAAGGCATCATTAGAACTTTATTTACTTATCCATATTTGGATATACTCAATAGAGCATCTGCCTTTGGCAGTTTGGTTTCAAGTTTATCATTGCAGATCAGAGACAACACCATGATTGCACAGATAGAAAGGATAGTCAGAAACAACATCAATATTTGAAGTTGCAAGCATATAATTTAGAATCTGAAATAGCAACATATCACTCATAGAGATATTACACATTTGCATAATTACATCATCATATCAGACACAGCAAATACATTGCTGTAAGCAATACTTATTGATTGTATATCGATATTGTTTATATCAGACATACCATCATTATACTATCACTATAAGTGATAGGAAACATCATATTCATAGCATATTTCATATCATTATATCCGACAGTGCTATTAAACATATTGGTATCAATATCATCTTGCACACATATTGTGATTGAATCTGAAATAGCGGTTGATATCTTAAGTAACCTCCATTACTTAGTTTAATTGTAAGTATCTGATAGAGTAAGTCTGAGAAGTGGAGTAATTGTTCCTGTTTTCCAAGTTAGCCAAAAAGGGGACATTATAAACAATCACTGTGAGATGTCCTCATGTGTGACTGTCCTTGTCACAAATGAGGACATCTCACAATGACAGTCCCTTGTGTAATTCAAGCGGCAATTACACAAGGGATAGTCACTGTGAGATGTCCTCATTTGTGACTGTCCTTACAGTGAGTGTACATTATCATGTTGTCTTTAGAGTGACTGTCCTCATTTGTTGAAGAAGAAAAGCATTAATGTGGTTCAATAGCAATACATTCAAGTGACAATTACACAAGGGACAATCACTGTGAGATGTCCTCATGTGTGACTATCCTTGTCACAAATGAGGACATCTCACAATGACTGTCCCTTATGTAATTCAAGCGGAAATTACACAAGGGACAGTCACTGTGAGATGTCCTCATTTGTGACTGTCCTTACAGTGAGTATACATTATCATGTTGTCTTTAGAGTGACTGTCCTCATTTGTTGAAGAAGAAAAGCATTAATGTGGTTCAATAGCAATACATTCAAGTGGAAATTACACAAGGGACAATCACTATGAGATGTCCTCATGTGTGACTGTCCTTGTCACAAATGAGGACATCTCACAATGACTGTCCCTTGTGTAATTCAAGCAGCAATTACACAAGGGACAGTCACTGTGAGATGTCCTCATTTGTGACTATCCTTACAGTGAGTGTACATTATCATGTTGTCTTTAGAGTGACTATCCTCATTTGTTGAAGAATAAAAGCATTAATGTGGTTCAATAGAAATACATTCAAGCGGCAATTACACAAGGGACAGTCACTGTGAGATGTCCTCATTTGTGACTGTCCTTACAGTGAGTGTACATTATCATGTTGTCTTTAGAGTGACTGTCCTCATTTGTTGAAGAAGAAAAGCATTAATGTGGTTCAATAGCAATACATTCAAGTGGAAATTACACAAGGGACAATCGATCACTGTGAGATGTCCTCATGTGTGACCTTTGTGAAGGCAAGTGCCAATTTGTACCCAAGTTACCAATATTGTGGCAAAAGTGGGAATGAAGCATTTAGGGGTCAAATTGGGAAAAGAAGTGTAGAAGTGGCCTATGTGAGGTCTAAATAGCCTAACTAAGTCATGGTTAGGGTCTTATGGTGTTTGAACAATAAGTTTTGAACCAAAATCCCAAAGGTTGTAACAAGTTGTCAATGTTGTCATTCACAACATTGACAACATTTGTGCAAAGGAGCATTTTCGAGTAAGATGGTTATGTAACTATATGAAACCATTGAATTAGGCATCAGATCAACTATAAGAGGCCTCCATCGATCTGTGCAAAAGGTTGGGGGGAAAAACATTTGGAATTAAGAAGATTTGTAGAGTAACACGGTTTTAGTGAATTCTTGAGTTTTTTTGTTTCTTTGTTTTCAGTTGATTAATGGATTAGATAGCTCACAGTGTCTATTGGAAAAGTTAGTACAAGTTGTTTTTTAATTCTGTGTTGTGTTTTTTTTGAGTTTTGAAGCATTCCAACTAGTTTGTTAATTCTTTTGTTAAGTACCCTATCATTGGTTTGAACCAGGCAGGTTGAACAAATGGAGTCTTAGCTCATCATTCCATTGTCAATTTTGTACGGGCTCTTGGAATGGGTGAGGAGACTCCATGTACTATATGTTTGGAAGGAGGGGCCTTGGGAAGCTCATTTTCTATGTTTGCAATGATGTCCTAGGTGAGTCAGTTGAGCACAGTTAGGGATGACAAATCATTACAAGAAGATTACAACAAGTTGAATGCATTGGTTGCTTCAACTAAAATCTCATGGAGAGGTAGACACACATCTAAAGAAGCCCCAAGTCAAATTAGAAGATTGGGTGAGTTTCTTTGGCTGCTAAGAAAACAAACTCTTAGTCAGACTGTCCAAGTTGTGTCAAAATACTTGTTTTCAGGCATGGCTGTAGCAGTTGGTGTACAAAAAATCTAGGAGGAGAAGACCTTAGATATCTTGGAGTTCTCAATAAAGGGCATCTGATTCCTAAGCCCTTTAGGTGGCTTAATATAAACAAAAAGGCTTGACAAAGGCCTAATTGCTAGCAGCCTATTTTTGGGTGCAATTGGCATGGTTTGATGAACCAGATTGAAGTACTGATGAAAAGTATAGGTGAAGGAGTAATATTGAAACCAATAGAGGTCCTAGTGGCCAGCCTCTCCATGGAGTAAAGTTCTAGTTGAATGTGTTTCAATTTGTGAAGACAAGACTAGGAGTGTCCTAGTAGCTAGATTGGTATTGAGCAGAGTTCGTTGTATTTCTTGTTGGTGTGCACTAGTTGAAGGAGTGGGATCTTGGGTAGAGATACCTAAAGAGTGTAGGGATAGTTAAGTACCCTATCAAGTCAAAACATTGGCCTAAAGAGACCCTAGTGAAGGATAGGGAGTGAGCAAGACAAAGTGTTACATCAATTAACAAGATCATTTTTTGGTAATTGTGTACATTATCATGTTGTCTTTACAGTGACTGTCCTCATTTGTTGAAGAAGAAAAGCATTAATGTGGTTCAATAGCAATACATTCAAGTGGAAATTACACAAGGGAATATCACTATGAGATGTCCTAAGTGTGACTGTCCTTGTCACAAATGAGGACATCTCACAATGACTGTCCCTTGTGTAATTGCCACTTGAATGAGGACAGTCACTGTAAAGACAACATGATAATGTACACAAGTACCGTGAAGGTAGTCGCAAGTTAGGGCTATTTCATTGCATACCCGAAACAATGAAGACATTACAGTCCACAAAACATTTGTGCTTAAAAGATGAACAAATAAAATTAAACTTCTAAATAACCAAAGCCGCTAACAATAAATTCAACACAGATATGTCCTCATTTCTGGGTATTTTAGCTCTCTAACAGCTGAATACCGGATTACATAATAATGACAAAAGAAAAATAAACCCAACGTACTCAGAAATTGTAGCTGTGATTTCGCGGAGGGAATCTCTCTCGGCACTGTTGAAAACACAAATGACAATGTTCTTGTTTTTTTTGCCCTTATATCCCGATGTGATTTCGTGGAGGGTTACGGTGCTGTTGAAAACACAAATGACAACGTTCCTTTTTTTTTTTGCCCTTATATCCCGACAACATCACAATTGCAAGTTAGGGTTGTTTCACTGCATACCCGAAACAATGAAGACGTTACGGTCCACAAAATGTTTGTGCTTGAAAGATGAACAAATAAAATTAAACTTTTAAATAACCAAAGCCGCTAACAATAAATTCAACATAGATATGTCCTCATTTCTGGGTATTTTAGCTCTCTAACAGCTGAATACCAGATTACATAATAATGACAAAAGAAAAATAAACCCAACGTACTCAGAAATTGTAGCTGTGATTTCGCGGAGGGTTACGGCGCTGTTGAAAACACAAATGACAACGTTCTTGTTTTTTTTGCCCTTATATCCCGATGTGATTTCGCGGAGGGTTACGGCGCTGTTGAAAACACAAATGACAACGTTCTTATTTTTTTTGCCCTTATATCCTGATGTGATTTCGCGGAGGGTTACGGCGCTGTTGAAAACACACATGACAACGTTCCTTTTTAATTTTGCGCTTATATCCCGACAACGTCGCAATTGCGACAGTGCCAAATGTATTGTCGTCGCAAATTGCGACGGTGTCGGGCTATATTTGAAAAAAAAAGGCCAAAACCGCATGACATTTGCCTGCCGTCGCAATTTCACCCCAAATGTATTAGTGATCCTCAATCAAGACTAAGGAACACTATAGACAAATACACTGTCTAAATTGTCTACATTAAAAGCAACTATACTACAAGCTTCTATGAATAAGAAAATAAAATTTAAAATTCATTACTTTCAACTACAACATTAGAGAAAAGTTGAATTTTATATATGCCTTGATGGGTATTTATACCATGTCATAAATCTCCCATTTTGACATAGGATAAGAGCATAGTGATAGAAGATAGATCCATTTTGTGCATAACTTGAAGTCATCGTATTCCATGAGAGTGCATCTTTTGAGAATTTTTTTTTGAATGTTTCACGGGACCAATACTTCTACAATTAAATCATCATAACTTTCCCATTACTTAACAATCAAACATGGCACAGACTCTCTTCAAACTCACAATATGTTGCATGTGTAGTACAAAAATCATGAGATTCTAAAGAAGGCCTCACTCTTAATCAACCAAGTACCACACAAAAAAATGTGTGATAACTATGTCTACTCTAACCTTAATTGTTTAAGAATTCATCATATCAAATAAAATATGTTTAAGAATTGTTGGGACTGGTCCTTTGGTGTGTATTAAATAGAATAAAATTTTCAGGCATATTATTATCACTCTATTTCTTTGTTGTAAACATGCCATTGGTTCAGTTTTGTAAAAAAAATTGTGTTAAATGCATTTAAAATTATCTTCATTGTCTTTTGATTGTCTAAATGCTTCTTTATTTGTCAGCCAATTAATACATGCTAGTCTATAAAGAAGATTAAGGGTTGTAAACCTCTGTTATGTAAATAATGAACTTTGAATCTTCCTAAAGAGTTTTCCAATGTTAAAAAATTCCAATAGTTATGAACAAAATTGTAGGCATTAGGGTCATTCTTATAGTTTCATTTTATGTCGCTTTTGTGTGAGAGTATTCCTTTTTTATTCACATTCAATGGCACCTGTGTTTGTGAGAAAAAATGCTTTAATCTTTGAAGATAATGGTTCTTAGTTTTCCTTTCATGAAACTTAGATGAATGTTGCTAACTTGAAATTTATCTTTTAACATTAAGTGTTTACTATGTATGCCTATACCTCATATAATCCAAAAAAAAATTCAACATGAGGATTTTGGTAACTTAAATGGCCTTAGTGACCGACTTTGATTTGAGAAACTTTGATGTCTAAAACTACATTATTTTCAACCAGTCAGTAGATTTTAGTTTGTCTTGATGGTTTTCTTCCAAGATTTCACCCATTTTTGTGAAATGTATGCACATTTTGATATTTACTAAATCTCCAACTACAAAGTATTAAACACTAATATCAATAGAAAGAAAACCCTAATTAGATGTGAGATTGATGACGAAGAGAAGACATATGCTAGGGTTTCCTAGCAATGATGATGGAGGTGGTAGAAACCAGAGACAAGGATGTGGTGGATGAAGGAAAGGAAAAATATTTCCATGGTGCCCTCTAGAATGGGGTTGGTAGTTTATGAAATTTTTTGGAGTGGGTAGCAAAAGAGGAGATCCTCAACGAGGAGAAGGGAGCGGTAGAAATGATGGTAGAAACTAGTGGGGTTATTCAAGGATCTTCAACGGCCCAGAAGATGGATTCAAGGCATTGGAAAGAAAGGAATGGAAGCCAAAGGTCCCCTTTCATCCATAATACGTGACCAAATAAAAACCTGCTATAGTAGATAACAAAGTCATATCAGTTCAGATTGAACCAAAAGAATGGAAGGATTCAGTGCAGTGCTTAAGAGAGTGGGTCATTTTATTAAATGGAGTAGAGGATGGATGTCATATCCTCATATTCGAAAATGGATGGGTGAGAATCGGGGCAATAATTTCTCTCTAAAGTCATTACCTAATGGTTTCTTTTTGGTAGTCACTAGAAATACAAGATAAAAGAAATGGGTAATTAATAATGGCCCTTTCATGATGGGGGGTATCATGTTTTTCATTAATTTTAAATGTTTATGGTCTGATTAAAAAAGAATAGAAGATGAAAGTTTGGAATAAAATTTTAGAATCCATGAATGGTATGGGTAAGGTGACCTTCATTCTTGGTCATGACTTCAATGAAAAATTGGATATGGCTGATAAGAAAGGGAGCAAGGGGACTGTGAGCAGGATCCAATTTGATTTTTAGATCTTTGTCACCAAAAATGGATTGTGGGAAGTTAAAACCAAGAATGGGGTGTTTACATGGATGAATAGGAGACATGGATTCTCACACATCGCAGAGAGATTGTACCATTTTTTCTAGAAAGAGAATGGAGATCCCTCCCCTTGGTCTTTGAGGAAAAAATACTTCCCATCATCGGGTCGAATCACTTTCTAGATGCTTTAGTTTTGTAGAAGGATTTGGTACCAATTTGATGCTCTTTGAAGATAGAGAAAATATGGCTAAGAGAAGAATGATTATAGAAAATGGTGGCAAACTATTGGAAGATTGTACTTGTTATTTAAGGAAATATGGGGTTTCAATTGTTCAAAAAATTATAGTATATGAAGAATAAGTAGAAGTGTTGGAACCAAATTCATTTCAAGGATATATTTGTAGAAAAAAACATTGGATGAGTAGCTAGAGGTTTTAAAAAATAAGGTGATTCAAGAAGGTATGGATAAAATTGATTTCTTAACTGAAAAGGACTTGTAACAACAATATGAGGAAATTCTAGCTAGAGAAGAAATATATTGATGCCAAAAATCTAGAGAGAATTGGTTGAAAGATGAGGACTGCAATACAATGTTTTTCCATAGTTCGGTCAAGGAAAGACCATTAATTAATAGAATAGCTTCAATAAAGATGAAGTTGGTCAACAAGTTGTGGAATCAGATGCAATCAACAAGGAAGTGGTAGACTTTTACTCATCACTATGGTCAACACAAGATGGAGTGATAGTAGAGATCCATATAGGGATGGTTGATAGTGTTCCTTGAGGGAAGGGGGATTTTGAAAGACTTTTTATGATTGTATTATGTATTTCCAATATGTTTGGATGCAGGATAGACTAGGAGAATGAAGGATCACTCACTAATTGCATGATAACCCAGTTTTGAAGGGTCACTAGTTGAGGGGACAGTCAAGGTCTGGATGATTGGGCCATTGGAGGACCCTATTTCTTTGTATTAATTTCTATTCAAATTGGATGCATGGATTTCTTGTGAATTATCAACTGCTATGTATCCTGCAACTGCATCTATAAATCTACATATACTTCTCTGGGGGTGTAAGCCACTTAAGGATCAAAATAGAGAAAATAAATCAAAATCATTCTTTATCCTATTTCCTTTTAACAAAGTCTCAACTATCAATGATAAAATACATTTGATACCCTAAGCTATCAATAAAAATGGCACCTAGCTAGAAGCTCATGGGTTGTCCATTTGATAACCATAGTCAACATTTCAAAAAAACTGATATCCTTGAGCACAAGCACCAATAAAATCAAATAATGGAGTTAAAGCATGGGCTAGGGCACGACACCAGTAGAATGTGGTCATTTCAGTGAGCATCTCAGCAATATACAATGGTGTCATTAAACATGCTAGTAATATCAAAAAATGTGAATCCAAACATTTCAAAAATAATGAATCGATATCCTTGAGCATAAGCACCAATAACATCAAATAATAGAGATAAAGCATGGGCTAGGGCATGACACTAGTAGAATGTGGTCATTTCAGAGAGCATTCATGATCAAATAAAATGCAATGCATTTGAAATTTGTGATCAAATATGATGCCAGAGGCTCAAAATATGTTTCCCATAAAAGATACCAACCAAAGATGAATAAATCACATACCTTCTCTCGCGCTCAACTTTCACTCGCTCGTTCAACTTTCACCCACACATTTTCTCCTGCTCCTTTTCTCTCCAATTGAAATAATTTTTTTTTAGGTATTTCACTTTTTTTTTCCATCTATACCCTGAACCTATCGGAATTTCAATGGTCAATTTAAAACCCATCAGAATATTGACACCATCAGGGCCTATTATAAAAAAAACACCAAATTCATAATAAAAAATTACTCGTCGAAAGTGTTTGTCAAAATTTGGCCCCAAATGTAGTAGTGTTACAATATTTCCAAGCTTCACCAAAATCAAGATCCACTGGATACAAACTCTTGAGTTCCTTGAACCCAACCACCTCAATTTGCATCTCTATCAGCAAAATTTGTCTTTTTCTAAGAGCATCTATGACCCTATTAGACTTTACACTCCTGTGTTTCAAAATAAATGTGTAACTCTGCAAAAGCTAAACCCATTTCAAATGCCTCTAGTTCAACTTTCATTGACTATTCAAATATTGTAAAACCTGATGATCAGTATACAAAACAAAATCCTTAGGAAGAAGATAGTGTCTCCACTTCTTCAATGCCTGAGCTATAGCATAAAATTATTGACCATAAACAAAATATTTCCTCTTGACATCATTTAAATTCTCACTAAAATAAGAAATAGGTTTACCTTCTTGGCTCAAAAAAACTCTTATTCCAGTAGCACTAGCATCACAGTCTACTTGAAACACCTTATTAAAATTTGGAATTGCTAAAACAGGCTATTCTATAACTTTTGTTTCAACAGTTTAAACTTCTTATCTTCCCCTATAGTCCACTTAAACTATTTCATATCTCATCTCATTGTTTCAGTCAAGGGTCCACAAATACTGCTAAAACTCCAGATAAACTTTATGTAAAAGCTATCCAAACCATGAAAATATCTTACCTCAGTAGCACTCCTTGGAGTAGACCATTTGAGGATAGCATTCACTTTATATGGATCCATTTTTAGACCTTCTATTGAAACTACAAATCCCAGATACACTAACTCCTTCACAAAACTACACCTCTTAAAATTAATCAACAATTTCTCTTCCCTTAACTTCTCAAACACCTTACAAATATGCATTATATTCTCCTCCAATATCTTACTAAAGATCAAAATATCACCTAGGTAAATAATGAAAAACTTACCCAGAAATTATTTCAGAACCTCATTCATGAGCCGCATGAAAGTGATTGGTGCATTAGTTAGCCCAAAAGGCATGACTAACCACTAATATATCCCTTGTTTTTTCTTGAAGGAAGTCTTCCATTCATCTCCTTCTCTAGTCTGAATCTGATGATATCCACTCTTCAGATCTATATTTGAGAAATAGATAGGTCCACTCAAACAATCCATAATATCATCCATCTATGATAATAGAAATCTGTACTTGATTGTCATCTTTTTGACAGCCCTAAAATTTGTACACATCCTCCATTCTCCATTCTTCTTTGGTGCTAATACTTCTGGTACAAAACATGGACTCAGACTCTCTCAAATCAACCCCTTCTACAACAACTCATGTACTTGTCTGTTCAACTCTTCACTTTCTACTGGTGTCATTCTGTGTGCTGCCTTATTTAGAAAATGAGCTCCTAGAATCAAGTCCATCTAATGACTGATCTTCCTTACAAGAGTTAATCCATCAGGCACTTCTTCCATTGTGCTCACAGTTATACTACCTTTGGGGGATGAGGTTAATTCATTTTAATTATACTTGATATATAACATGGGTTATCAAATGCATATACTAACCCTAGTTAGTGGACTACTTATGTGCTCTCATTTTTTATATATAACATGGGTTATGAAATACATATACTAACCGTAGTTTGTGAACTACTTATGTGCTCCATTTCCCTTGATTTTGTCCTTTCTAGGGGCATATCATAGTGGCAATGTACTTTGATGTATAATTTCTACCTTAAAGCTATTTCTCCTGGTAAGGAGAACACAATCACTTTAATGTAGATCCATACACTCCACTCTTTGTTACCCTTATTTCACACACCACAATTAGATTTTGTAGTCAATTTTTTTTTAGGTTACTTATCAAAATGTCTTTTACTTCGTAATCTTCTCCTGTTGGTGGATTTCCTTACTGAAAATGCTTTCTTTGATGATCCTTTGCACTATTTTTTTTAGGATGAGTTGACTAGCATAACACAACTTAATAGACCATTTAATTCTCTTTGTATTGACTCTCTACATGATTCATAGTAATTTTTGTATGCACCCTAAAATGGTCGCCTAGACTTTGGGCCCCCATTCAGCAATTTATCAAATCCCTAAATCAATATTTTCAAAAATCAACATTTTTCAAATTATATCGATTTCCTTGATCAAATCCTATTTCTATCATTTATTCAATTATTTTCTATGGGCTAACCATTTTATCCTAAGTCTTTATTTATTTAAAAGGAATTCCCTCCCCTTTTATTAAATAAAAAGCCCCCACTTTTCCTCTTACCCTAAGTTGCACAAATAAAGCATTATTCTTATTTTATAAAAAGAAGAAAAGGTCTTTTGTCTCATATGGACACAAAATTCAACTCTTATTTTCTCATTGGAGGAGATTTGTGCACATGGATTGCTCCTCTTTCAAGCTCCACCCTTGATTAAATCTTTTGCCTCTTAATCTCCATGGTCCATTCCTTTTCAATTCCTTTAAAAGGAGAGCTCTTTTCTCATTCTAGGATCCCACTTTTGAATACTAATCTTATGTTGCAGGATTTCTTGGTGACTTTGGAGCTTTGGAGATCTTCTTGTATTCTAGCTTTCATTCTTGCATCATAGCTTCATGTTTATGCTTTCTTAGTTTAGATTTCCTTTCAAGTTCTAGCTTAGCTCACATAGCTTAATTAGTAAGGTTTGTAATACTTTCATTTCTATAGCATAGTAGCTTACTTGCATCTTCATTCTTAGCATAGTTGCATTGCATTTCCATTGTTGATTCTTGAGGATATTGGCATTCTTTCCCTTGTCTCTTTGAATCTCCCATTGTGTGGTTTACTAGTAAGGTTGCATGCTTCAACAGCTCTAGCTGAGAGCACTATACACATCCTTGTGACTCCATGCCTAGGGGTTCTAGGTCACTTTCTCAAGGTTTCCCATTCATAGATTCTCTTGGAAGTAATGACTTGGAGAAGTGCACAATTTGAGTGTACATTTTTGGCACCCACCGTGGGGCAGAACACTCTTGTTTTGTCCTTCTTTTTATGCATTTTTTATCAATTTTTCATCATCATTTTTGCTTGCTATTTCAGCTCTATTTTTCTATTTTTCTAATAGATTATCATGCGACAGTTTTCCAATATCGTGTGATATTTTATTACATACCCGTGCAATAATTTTTTAGTAAAAGTATCGTTTGGTTATACATGACTCTGTCACATGCATGTAGCATGAAATATCACGCTGAGATAAAGTATCACAATAGTACACTGAGAAGTATCATACGATTCTTTCTTTGATAGAACTATCACCCAAGCCTAGTAGTGAGTGATTTTAGATATTTCTTTGCAAGATTTGATTCATTTGCTTTAGATTTCTAATTTGCTATGGTAGAACAGAGTTTGAGTTATAGATTTTATTTGGTTTTGATGTGCTAACCTTTGTAGGGCTAACAAGTTGTGCTTGTAGGTGCTCTCATTGCTTGAAATATTTTCTTAAAAGAACACATGTCAAAGATCCAAATGCACAAGGGTTACTAATCATTTTTGCAGAGCTTCCCAATGCATAAAAACAAATCAAGTGCTTGTTTTATTGCTTTCATTTTAAGTGCAACATGTACTAGTTATTTTTTTTCATAGGAACTTAATATCTTGTTGTAGGAATCTTTTGGTGGTAGGAGAGTATGCTCTTCACCCTTGTGGTGAAACAGAAATATTGATCCATCTTTGAAATTTGAAAGCAAGAGGGTAATTGAACCTTTTCTTGGAGGGTTTGGGAGAAATTTTTGAGCTAGGAGAATATGCTCTTCACCCTTGAGGTAAACTAGAAATCTTGAAACTCAAAGGTTGATCCACTCTTTGTTTAGTTTTAGAATCCTTTGGTGGGCCTACTATTGAGAAATCAAGAGGAACGACCCAAGTGGGGACAAGCTTTTCACTAGCTATTCTGACCCACTATAAACTCAAGGCTATCAAGGACACAAAACCTTCATAGACATAGTATTTGTATTCATTTAGTGTGAGTACTTGTGGGATTGTGACCATGAGGAAAATACTAAGCAAGAATGCTTAAGGTACTCTTGTGGCCGTGAGGTCTATTACTAGCCGCAAGGTAAGGTGTCCCTTTGGGGAGCAAGAGGGGTATTACGAATGGAAGCCCTTACTAAGAACCATAGATAGAAGCCACCCTATTTTTCCACTTAGCTTCTTGGTGCAAGGATTGATCCTAGTGGACTAACCTGGATCACCCCAAGATTACTCACCATCTGTGTCCCTTTGGTTGTGTCATTGGCACTTCCATGACAAAGCCAATATCTATTATGGGCAACCACTTTGTCTGAGGCAATGGGACATCAACTATGGGCCAAGTTGTTAAGTATTGAGCCTTTTTCTTTTTAGGCTAGTAAGTTCTTGAAGTGTTCTCATTGTGATCTACCCATGTAAACATTCTCAAACATCAAACATCATAGTAGCATTCATAGGATTTTTTGCTTTGATATCACAAGTGTTTGTCTTGGCAAGGTTTCTTTTTCTCTTGTGCAAGTGTCTTATGACATGTTTGATCACCTATTGTTAGAAAACTTGTCTGATTATTTCTAGTACTATGTTTAAAATCCAAAAATCCAACCATCAGATGGCAACTTTGACCAAATTACCCTCAAAAAACTAAAATTTAAACACTTACTGGTCAAGAATCGTATAATACTAAACAATCATCACACACTAGTCTAAGTTTTATCGTACAATACTTCATCTCTAAACAACTATTGCACAGCTTGCCTGTAAAATATTGTACCTACTACCTGGAAACTATTGCATGAGCTTAGTTCAAAATATCATCTGGACATATTGTATCATCCCAATACCCTATGAACCATCACACATAGTAATCTTGATGTCTATCTAATTTGTGTCATTTTTCCAGTCTTCCTTGGTCATTTCGAGTCAAATCTCAGGTGCTATGAAATATTTCTCAACACCCAAATGAACATAAATGGTATCAAGTTGCACAAAATGACTCTTGGTCTTCTTTCTTCCACATTTCTCATGTTTTTCTAGTCTACCATTCCCATGGAAAACTCTTCATGTCTTCTTGATTATTTTCCTCTTATTATCTAGTCTTACCTTCTTCTATTAATCTCTTCTATCACTTCCATGCTTGATTCCTCCTTTTCCAAAATCATGAATTTCAACAATCTTGTTAAGGAACCTCTCTTGAAAATAGATGATCTCAAACTCATTGCTCAATTCGAAGATTTTTATTCCTCCAATAGTCCTTCTAGATATCTCATGGGTGATAAACTTATAACAAAAATAAAATAAAAGTTGAATGAATTAGACACCTTTGCTAGGATCATAGACATGATCATGTCATAACCTTCTTCTTCCAAACATTTTTCATCTTCTAAATCTTCTCATCCTTCCTCATCTTCCAAATCTTACCATGAATCTTCTAGATATTATTCGCATTCATCATTATCCCAGTTTTCTTCCTCCACTAGGTCTTCACTTTTCTCTTCTTCACGATCTCTTTCCTCTTCTACTTCTCCCAAGAGTCTTACTCCTCATTTTAAGACATACCATGATGAGAAATATGATAGTCATTGTGATACCTCTCCCCCGAAGACTGACACACCCATCTTTGATGACTATGATGATGGACAATATAGTGATACCTATGACACCTATATTCCTAAGATTCCTCCTTGCCATGTGCTTGTGGTTACTGGAAATAGGTCATCACATTGGATAGATCGTGATGGTGATCCATATGATTCTGATTTTGAAAGAGATTATGATGATTTTTGTGAACAATACCTAGATAATACATCTACTTCTATTGAGGAATATAAAATGTACCATGCTGATCTAAAATGTAACTATTATAAGAATCTCTCCTCTAAGAACTCTCATGCTGAAAATAAAGATTATACTCTCAAGAAAGATTATGTTAATGATGGACCTTTATCTTGTGATGGTTCCCTTCCATCTCCTACTTCCTCCAATACCCATACATTTCCTAAAGCTTCCAAGTCTTTCAAATCTTTCACAAATCCTTCATCCAACAAAAGTCCTAATACTTTTCATGCAGTTCCCTATAGTTATCCTCAAGGGCTACCTCTTAAAGAAAGTCAACCTAACCTTCACTTGGCTGCAAATACTTTCAATAATTCTAAACCTAAAGAGCCTAAGCCTTTACAAACTACAATGCCTACTTTAGCTAGTCCTTCACCATCTCTTCCAAAGTCTTCCATAAAATTTCAGCATGCTTCATTGTCCTTAGAAGTGGCTCCATGTCAAGAGGACTCTAAAAATGATAAAGAAAAGAACATAAAGAAAGATCAAGATCAAGAACCCTCCATGTCATCCAATCCTTTTCATGATGTATCTTATCTATTTCATGGTTCTTTTGATCCTCTACACCCTTTTTCATTCATTCCACCATGTCTTAAGTCCTCTCCTAAGCAAGGTCAAGCTACTACTTACACCGTTGAGCTTATTGGAAATCAAAATAACCTTACTTCACTAGCGCTTTCCAAAGATGATACTTCCATTAAGGTTATTAAAAATAGTGTTGTTACTTCCAATGTTAAGCATATTGAAAATCGAGAGAAAAATTATACACTTATGCTATCCAAAGCTCCTTGTCAAGATCAAAGTCTTTCATCTTCTTGTTCTACCACTCCATGTTCACTTCCACTTTCTACTCTTCCTAAGTCTTTTCAAGCTCCAAATAATCCTATCAAAGAAGTTTCTCCTATTCAAGATGTTCATGATCCTATTGCAAATCCTAATGCTCACTATAAAGATGCTGATGTCCTTGGTTGTCATATAGATGTTGATGAACTTATTGATTATCCTTTTGTATTTTCCAAGTCCATCCTTGGACCTCCTCCAACAATACTAAGGGCTTCACATCTTCCTTCCATCTTGGGCCCTTATGTCCCTTCACTTTCCCCTCCTAACTCTCCTAATTCATCATCCATCTTGGGTCCTTATGTTCCTCCATCTCCTATCTTTCCTCAAGATCAACATAGATGCATACCCTTGAATCCTTTTCATCCACCCACCCATCTAAACTGATCATATCTTCTTTCTTCTTTCACAAGTCCTAAGTCTTTTGGAAGTAACTTGAATGTTCAATACAAGAAAAAGAAGCAATACAAGAATCCATAAAAAAAGAGGATCACCATGTCTCCTCTAATCGACATGGAGGCATAAAGTCAAATGAGATATCTAAGAAGAAAACTACAAGATAAGTATGGGTTCCAAAATCCATCATTGAAGATATTCTCTCTAAATCATCAAAAAAAAATGAAAAGCCTATGGCTATATGGATTCCAAAGTCTCTCTTGAAAGAGTCTAATGTTGAGCAACAAGTGAAGTTGACATTCAAGCTTCCAAAGGCTTCCACTTCATCTTCTTCCAAAAACATTCTTCCATTCCATGTGCCTAAACCACAACCTCTACTATCCATTCACCATATTCCTTCACATATTCCTTCATTCATGTTTCCTCCATCCTCTCACCACCCTTCAAGGTGTGTGTTGATGTTGATCTTTCCTTCCTTTCCATCTACCCTTTCACAATCCTTCCATTCATTATGCTTCTACCTTCTATCATTTTTCCTCATTTACCTATTCCTCTTATCTTCCAACCTCACCCACTTCACATAAAACCTTATCCTCCATTTTTTTTCTCTTCCATCTTCCTTTCCCTATCAGCATCTTTGGGCATATCATTTTGAATCCTTGGGATATCATGGTTTATCCTTTCAAGGAGAATTATCTAAAAATCTTTCCTTCTTCCAAAAAAAAAAATAGAAAAATAGAAAAATTCAAAAAGAAAACAAAAAAAAAATGAAAAAATTGAAAATGTGCCTTGGTGAAAACCTGGAAACAGACACCTTGGTAGCAAAAGTAAAGAGAAATAAATTAGTCCTATGGTGAAAACCACTCCCTTGTGGCACCTTGGATAATTACTGTGATGAAAACCTGACAATCAAGCATCATGCGTAGTTCTTCTACATATTTCATCAATTTCATCTTCTCTCTTTGATCTTGACAATGTTGACCTATACATGAACATTTGACTATCTTGTGAGCTATCTTATGATGATCTTTCTTTCATTCCATTCATGTTTAGCCTTCATATTTATTTTCCTCCATTCATTCTAGCCTTTCGCTATCATTTTCCCCTTTGGTCTTGATCTAATAAAAAAAGAGTAAAACACAATGCTATGAAGCCTCTTGACATGTCTACTCCTTTGGACTACATCCTTTCCTTCTTTTTCATTATGCCTTTGTGACTTATCCTATGTTGGCCTTTCATTGCTTATCCAAATGTGCTTTACATGACATTTTTTTCCCTAGCTTGGGTACTCTTGAGGAGTTTTCCCTTAAGGATTTCTTCCCTTCATTCTCCTCCATTATCTTGTCTTCCATCTCTTCCACCAGCGTGCTAATCCCTCTTGTCCTCCACCTTTCTAGAAATTGGGACTACATGATGTGATCTTGCTTGGGAGTTTGATGCCCATTCTATTTGGGGGCATCCTTTGTACATACTTATTGATCCTGAAAAAATCTAAAAAATGATATATTGTCAAAAATTCTAAAAATTAGAAAATATCCTGAAAAAATGATCATCTTAGTGAAAACCTAGCAATAGCCGCTTTGATGTATCTCCAAAAAAATTATATATTCCAAAAATACCAAAAAAATTAAAACTTGCAAAAAGATTCAGAAAAAATATAAAATAAAAAAAAATAGAAAAAGTGCCTTGGTGAAAACCTGGAAACATGTGCCTTGGTAGCAAAAATACAAAAAAGTTGAAAAAATAAAAAAATCTCCAAGTGGTGAAAACAGGCGCTACTTGAGGCCTTTGCACCCTTGTTTCTTAGCATGCGTCACCGACACTTAGCCTTTCTCCATCATGCCTTGTCCTTGTTGCCTTGGTTTGGAATTGGTTTTTGTCTTTGTCTAGGGGGCATAACTATGTTCGCTTTGGTCTCTAGGATGCGTTGGTCTTTAGGAAATCTTGCAAATGGTGTTTTTCAACACCACCCCGCCCATGTTTTTCAACACTACCCTAGTGTCAAGTGTTTCTCAACACTCATCAGATATCTTACCCGCAGTCTAGTATGATATGATATCTCTCACTAGCAAATGTGATACTCAAAGTTTGACTCTATGACCTACACACACGCATTTAAACACTCGACTCACTGGCACTTGTTTGACTTTGTTTTTTTGTGTGTTGTCTATGATGATTTCTTTGATGAGTGTTCTCTCCCTAATAGTTTTCGATGATGCCGAGCTAGAAGATTGGGAGCATGAGGACATGTTTTATTGCTCTTTCTGCTTGTGGGTATATTTGGTTGGTCCTAACTATCATTAGCATTTTTGCTTGTTCCACTTGAAATTAGGGTCTACAAGCTATTATCTTTGAATATTTTTGCAAGTGCATACTTATAGTCATCTTGAATTTCTTATGTCTCGATGCAAGTGTAATCTTGCTATACCAAACTTAGGAAACCTCACTGCACTAGTCATCTTGACCTACATGTCTTTGGTGCCTAGGTGGGATTGCCACATTTTATCTAACATAGATCATATTCAGATTCACATAGTTATACTAGCATGTATTGTATGATCTTGCGATGCTACCAATAAAGCTTGATGATGAATATTAGAGTCTAAAAGCTTTGTGACCTTGCAAGTACACTTTTGCATTTTCATGTAGCTTGCATTTTTAGACTGCGTGTTAATTTGCATTTTTAGGCTGCATTAGGAGTTTGAGAGGGTTTTCCTTCATCTTTCTTTTTGAACTTTTAATCAACTGTGATCACGTTTTGATCTTCATTTCCTTATCTTCTTTCATGATCTCAATCAAAATTTTCTATCTTAAATAGTTGATTGATTTTGAGGCATCCTCTTTCTTGAGGCAAATTCTCTTTCTTCTCTTCATTTCTTTCCACCTCTTCCAAACTTCTATCTTCCATTCGCTTTCACCCCACTTATTCTCTTCTAATTCAACCTTGGGGCATAATCTTTCCTATTTGATGATCTACCTTGAATCTATGATCCTTATATCTTTCATCTTACATCAAGAACCTTATTTTTAGTTCGATTTGATCATATTTATCAATTTATTGTTTCTCCTCTACCTGATTTTGATTTCAATTCTAAGGGGGCAGTACCTATCAAACTTCAATCCTTGATTCATCTTTTTCAATCGGACCTTGCTTGAGATTCTTATCTCTTATCTCAGACTTGACAATCTCCTATTTACAGATATGTTGGTCTTGTCTTTCAGCTTATCTTTGTCAGCTTATGCTTATCTTTGTCCTGATGTTTTCCCATCCATCAAACACATCTAGATTGTTTTGTGATCCCAAATCGGTCTCACACTTCAATTCCATTCTTTGACTACATGTGATCCCAAATCGATCTCACATTGGTCAAAGAGGGGAAAATGTATGCACCCTAAAATGATCGCCTAGACTTTGGGCCCTCGTTCAATAATTTATCAAATCTTTGAATCAATATTTTCAAAAATCAACATTTTTCAAATTATATCAATTTCATTGATCAAATCCTATTTCTATCATTTATTTGATTATTTTTTATGGGCTAACCATTTTATCCTAAGTCTTTATTTATTTAAAAGGAATTCCCTCCCCTTTTATTAAATAAAAAGCCCTCACTTTTTCTCTTATCCTAAGTTGCACAAATAAAGCATTATTCTTATTTTATAAAAAGAAGAAAAGGCCTTTTTGTCTCATATGGACACAAAAGTCAACTCTTATTTTCTCATTGGAGGAGATTTGTACACATGGATTGCTCCTCTTTCAAGCTCCACCCTTGATTAAATCTTTTTCCTCTTAATCTCCATGGTCCATTCCTTTTCAATTCCTTTAAAAGGAGAGCTCTTTTCTCATTCTAGGATCCCATTTTTGAATACTAATCTTATGCTGTAGGATTTCTTGGTGACTTTGGAGCTTTGGAGATCTTCTTGCATTCTAGCTTTCATTCTTGCATCATAGCTTCATGTTTATGCTTTCTTAGTTTAGATTTCCTTTCAAGTTTTAGCTTAGGTCACATAGCTTAATTAGTAAGGCTTTTAATACTTTCATTTCCATAGCATAGTAGCTTACTTGCATCTTCATTCTTTGCATAGTTTCATTTCATTCTCATCTTGATTCTTGAGGATATTGGCATTTTTGCCATTGTCTCTTTGAATCTCCCATTGTGTGGTTTAATAGCAAGGTTGCATGCTTCAATAGCTCTAGTTGAGAGAACTATACACATCCTTGTGAATCCATGCCTAGGGAGCTCTAGGTCGCTTTCTCAAGGTTTCCCATTCATAAATTCTCTTGGAAGTAATGACTTAGAGAAGTGCATGATTTGAGTGTACAAGTGTAACTTTACTAGGCTGAGATAGTCATGTCTTTCTCCCTCTTTATATTCATGTGTTGATCTTTTTTTATTGTTATTTTAAATTGATAAGATCCGAATTTCAATTTGGGCTTGATGATTATTTCCTCTTTAATACTTTGACAAAAAATTCTCAATTCTCAATTCTACTTTATAGAGAATATGACTACGGGTTCATAATCCCACTAAAGTGGGGACTAAATGTAGCATTGTAAATTGTATCCACATACATTTTTTTCTCTCTTAGGCCTCACTTTAGTGTTTCTAGCCTCCCGTGTATGATCATTTTTAATTATGCTTTTATTTCTTCAAATTCTAGATTTTCCTATGTATTCTAGACCTTAAACCCCAACTTTTTTGAGAGGTCAAGGTTACCCAAGGTGACCTTGTTCTAATAAATGGTACCTAAATTCAAATCACTTAATGGATAGCTTGTGGTAGTGGAGAAACTAGTTTTGTTTTGATTGACTTTGAAATTATAAGCCCGAGTCCTATGGGGAGGTATAAAATCAAGATTACATCCTTTCCCTATTTCATTAGCAATCATAATAATATCATACAATCAAATTCTAAACAAGTGATCAAGCATGACCAAGGAATTTAAGATAAGAAGTAAAATTCAAATCTAAAGCATTCATGGTGGCATCCATGATCAATTCTTCATAAAGTCATCCCTACAAGTCAACATCAACATATTCATAAATAATACTTGTGAAGGTATAATCAATTTAATTTTCAAATCTAGTTAATTCAAGTTATTTTAATTTCATGGTTAATTCCAAAACTAGAGTTTGACCTAGGTAAACCCCCATCAACCTAAAATTTTTATCTCTTTATGTGTGTAGATAAAAGGCTACAAAGGCATGATTTTGGATTCAAACTAAGGAGACAGAGACCTATAGATCCACCTTTTCTAGATCCAAAAAAGTAGGGTTTAGTTTGACCTTGTTGGAATACAAACACCATTGAGAGGAGGGAGGGGGGGTGAATAGGTGGTTCTTGAAAACTTGATATTTTTAGCTTTTACAAGCTTTTCAATTATTTATAATTATAACACAAAGTTATAAAATAAGAACAAGTAATGCAAGAGGAATAAATTACACAATATTTATATTGAAAACCCCTTTAAAAAACCACTTTGAATCTGAACCTTTATTAGCCTCTTCAGCAAAACGTTTAGAGCTACAACTCTGGGAAGCACCAACACCCTATTTTAGAGACACTTATCTCAAGGAACACCAATCCCTTATATCTGAAGCACCAACTTCAAAAGTTAAGAAGAACCAACTTCTAACATGAAAAAAATGAGTTAAAAATCAGAGGATCATCTCTTTTACAATACAAATCATGAAGAAAGAATTCAACCTCTAGTTGAAAACATTGAGCAAGATTTATCCCTCTTCCTATTTTTCTCACTCATTCTTTTACATCACCAAATTATACAAATCTTCTTTTACATGTGTTCATTATCAAAATAAGACTTAAAATCTGATGTGAATCCCTTAATCTGATAACATGAACATGAATTTAAATGAAAGAAGATAATCTCCAAACTATTAGCCTTTTTGAGAAATCAACAACTAGTTTCCTCTCTAAACATTAAGGATCCAAATGTGAATTCATGCACCATTAAAATATCTGATTAATTACTGATCCAAAACACTGAATATCACATTTTAAACTATTTAAAATCACCATCCATTGTCTTCAAATATGATTCATTCAATATATACCAAACTTGAAACAAAATTGTTTTGCCATTAAAAAATTGTCTTATCAACCTACAACCTTTCCTTCTGGTCTACTTCGTATATTCTTTTCAAAAACTACATATCTTTCAAAGGCACTTGTACTAATGTTTGAATGGATAAATCCCCTACTAATAAATGCCATCTCTCTCTCTCTCTCTCTCTAAAACCCTTAACCCTATAACCATAAGCTCCAAACCCTATACTTATCCCTAAATGGCCCTATGACCATAAGCTCTAAACCCTATATGATTTCTCCCTTTTGTCCTCTCTTCTTCTCTCCCCCTTTCCATTCTCTCCATCTTCCCCACCTCTCTCTCTCTCTCTCTCTCTCTCTCTCTCTCTCTCTCTCTCTCTCTCTCTCTCTCTCTCTCTCTGAATCATAAAACCTAAACCTTATGCCTTAAATGCTAAATCATTTCTCCCTTTCCATCTGTTTCACTCTCTACCTCTTTCCCTTCTCTCCCTCTTCCCCACCACCTCTCTCTCTCTCCCCCTAATATATGTAATGGGTAGAGAGATATAGAGCTAGAGAGAGGTAATAATCAAGAGAATTAATAGAGAGGAGAGATAGATGGGGAGATAGAGGTGAGAGAGATAAGAGATGGAGATAGGTAACTCTAGAGCTTGGAGAGAGAGAGAGAGAGAGAGAGAGAGAGAGAGAGAGAGAGATTTTATAATGCTTGACATTTGATTCACGTCATATTTGGCATGTGCCAAATAGGTTTAGTGTGCTTGAACCTAAGGCTTGGCATGTCGAGCCATATTGTGCACACCATATGCTTTTTTTTGGACCAAAAAGGTGAGGAGCATATTTTTTCTCCCCCATCTTTGTGCACTTACCCCTTTATAAGAGGATTGATCAATTTTCTCACAAAACATCTAGTTCATCCAAAAAAAATAGTTAATTTTGATTCTCAAAGAAAATAAATTCTTTTGTAAGAATCAATTTTCCCATGTAACAATGTCATCACTCTTCCATATACTAATGTACCTATCTCTTCTTCGTGTGAAAATTGACAAGGAGGTTCACATTTTTTTAGTTCATTCTACATGAAAAATATTCTTCTTCCTTTATAATGGATTTGAGATTGTCTTTATCATAATAGTAAAATATTATATATCAAATTACAAAGAATTTTTGGTTGTTATGACATAAGATCACCTTTTTCATCATACTATGATTGCCTCTATCTTTTATAAAAAAGGAAACAATATGGATTTCACCTTTGATTTTGTTTCTTCTATTCTTTCATGAGGTCTTTACACCCCTCTTCTTCTATTTGTTGCTACATACTATCTAACACTCGTAGAAGTCTTTGTTTCCTCCTTTCCATTAATGATGACACAATCTCACATGCAAATATACTTTATTCTTAGTAAAAATATAATATTTTGTTTCATTTTTCTCTTCTCATATATTCTACCAGTTAGGATCAACTTGTTTTGAGGGTTGCATCCTTCCCGAGGATACCCTCTGTCTTTTCTTCCCCTTTTAGTTTTATTGAAATTTATGCATAATGTACATGCAAATATTTTTAGAAGGGTCTTATATTTTCATCACATGTGTGTCCTTACATGCATTTTGTTTATTCTCCCATGTGGTATTGTTTTACCTTAGCCCCATGTGGTTTTGTTTATTTATATGCCCCTAAAGAATCCCCCACAAGTGTTGGATTTTGTTACAATCCTTCTAGTATTGGTAGCATATGAACTGCCTAGCATAATAAGACTTTATAGCCTATGGATCTTCATATGGCCTTCCTTGGTAGTCTACGAGACGCCTAGACAAATAAAACTTTGTAGTTGATGTACACTTCATATGGCTTACCCATTTGAAACCCATGTTCACATAGAATAACAAAAATTACTAGATTAATGATAGTAGATTTTCACAATCCATGTGAATACTGCTCATATATTTTTGGATTTGATTGTGAAAAGATTTTTTTATCATCAATAATTTATGTCACACTCCATGATCCATGATCAAGATGAGAGAATTCAAGGATGTGCAAAAATTCATACACATCCTTGAATTCTGCCATCCTAATTGTGGATCATGAAGTGTGATTTGAAATGTTCAAGATTAAAAATCTATATACAATCAAATCTAAAAACACATGAGAAATATGAATTTCTTAATTGTGAATTTGCGATATTAAAGTAGCATGATTTTCCTAACCCTTAGAAACAAAGTAAGCTAGTTCTTGAGTCATATACTTTCTTCAATATTGATTGATTTCTTATGTATTGGTATACATTCTCTCCTTGAACCAATTAATTTTCTCTCCTTGAACCAATTATTCATCTTGCCCCATTTTTATCATAATTTAAGAATTCATTTAATGTGTTTCTTATTTTATTCTATTGTATTTTCAAGATGACATGTTGATGTAGAATTGAGACATCATCCACATTAATGTCTCTTTCAGTTTGTTGACTCAAAAATTTGATATCATTCATTTTCTACATGTTTTTCTCCTATATTGATAGATTACTTTTACACACACACAATTATGATCCACAAACCTAGTGGGTTTGTAGGCTTTTATTTTTTTACTATATTATTTTTTGTAGGTTTTGTTTGTCTAATGTGTTTATTTTGTAGGTTCCTAGCTCAAGGGATTAGTTCCACCACTTAAAAAAAGAGTTTTCATCATCCTCTACAATATCCTTTTGATTTTATATTATGTTATTATTTTTACTGTCTTTCCATTTTTACTTTGGCATGCATATTCACATAGGTTCGTCAACTTGCTAAAATATAGGAAAAATGTGATGTCAAAAATTGTACACCTTTACAATTTCACTATATGTTTTTATGTCCACTTTGGTGTCCATTCCCTTAGTGTTTTTGTAGGCTCATTTTTAGCCCTTGCATTATCTATTTTCCTTCTAAAATGTTCAAGCCTTCTCTCTTTTGGTCACTGTTTTGTGTTAATTTTGTGTTAGCTCTATGTTTTTCTAGTGTCTAATCAATTTTTGTGTAAAGTTTTTGGACATGAGTAACCTTGTCTCTTCTCCGTATATCATTTTTATTGTTGTTCATAGTGTTCTATCTCATAATTTGTTCATGTCTTCCACCCATTCGATGTTTTATTAAATGCAAGTGTGTATGCCAAGTGCACCATGTATGTTGTTGTGCCACCCTATGCATGAGAGTGTAATGTGACTTATTGCACGCTACTAGATTGTATCATAGAAAAAAATTATTCCAATTTTTATTGTTAATTTCTTGGGCATAAGCTTGGGGAATTACAAAGATTCCTTGGGGCATGAATACTTCAATATAATTTATTAGATGTCTCTCATTTTTTTGTGACCTAACTTGCACAAGATTTCATTTTTGGTGTCTTCATGATTGCAAATGATATTATTGTACATTTATATCATTTTGTGAGCACAATAGTGAGATCATTCAATATCTTTCAATGTATTCAAATGCAACCGGGCTGGATTGAAGATCTAGATCAAGGGTAATTTTTCGACACATCCCTTCTTGAGATAACATAGTGGTTTGAACAATCTTTGTTTTGTGGTTTATTTGTCATAATCCTTATATAGTAACCTTACACATATAACTTATCAAATGTAAATTACTTAAGATTATTTGGGGATGGAGTCTATCCTTATTCCCTTAGTCTATTTTCCCCTTATTCTCATATATGCCAGGTTATGCCTTTCAAATTTATCTATCTTTTAGAATGCTTTAATTTGTTAGCCTAGTGATGTAGTGTCACCATGTGTGGAAGTTACTCTAAAGTACCAACCAAAATATTAATGCAAATAATCTTCAAAACCCTAAAACCCATTATTATTTACATAGCAACATTCTTGGCTCAATGTTAAACTATAAATTTAACTATTTTTCCCAATATCAAAAAAATCTAAATTTGCAAGTAGGGTTCTCCATCAAAGATTAATTTTCAAAATTAAATATCTATCTAATATTTCTCATAATTCACATGTTAATATTGTTAACTAAATAGAAATATTTCAATTTTATATAATTTCGTTAATTTAGCATGATTCATGCTTCACCGTGAATTACACAAGAAGCAAAGTTGAAAGCTCAAATATAGTCTCTAAGCAAGATTGCTCTTTCAACCAATAGATTTTTTATCATTTAGGTAGTGCATGTGATCTTTGAAGTTTTCATACTTTTACCTCTAACACATCTATAGTTTTTTATCTTCAAATATAAGCATTTGAATACACATGCTTTAAATGTTTCCAATTAAGATTTTGAAATATTCACATAAATCTTTTATTTTTATTAGTGGGCTAAGCGGAGATTGAACCTTATAATCTTATATCTATTATAAAAAGTCTCACCAATAAAACTAACCCCGACCAATATGAAAATATTTTAAAATATTATAATATTTTATAAACTAAAAATATAGATGATTCCATTCACTTTAAAACAAAATTCCGTGGTATCTTGTTCTTCAAAGTAAAATTTATATCCTATTCTTGAACGTTAAGGTTATTTTTACAACAGTTTAGGCAACACTTAAGTTATTGAAAAATCCCTTACAATTCACACAACTATTCCTTAACTTTAAATCCAGGCTACTTAAACTGCCAAAATCGATTATCGATTTTCGGGAAAATAATTACGAAAGAAGATCCACATTGACGAAAATCTATGAAAGAAAACGGACAAATTAAATTTGTCCACATGTATACAATGCGGTGCATAACATCCAAATAAATCTTTAAAAACACTGATTCAACTGTACATAATCCCCAATATCCACTGCAGTTCAATGGAATTTATAACACTTCATCTTGCTAAACAATTAATTAATAGAAAATAGAATAATGAGTAATGAACAATGTTTTACTATCTGATTGGTAACTACATTTTTTCTTTAAAACTGGTTAAGCTTCCTGTTCTAGAACACTTGTTGATATCATCTTCAACACTTAAATAAGTAGCAAGATGTCACGTTGATTTATCTGCCAGATAACAAGCAAACTAACGTACAGGTATATCAGATCTACATGTGTTTACGGCCTTATTAGCTGTTTTTCAAATTGGATAAGCAGGTGGCGATGAAACCCAGGTTGCAGAGCAACTACCATTGTTGATTGAAACATGTGTGATTTTTACAGAAAAGATTTTAATCAGTACTCTATATTAGAGAAAAACCTTGTACTGTACAAATTAATTACATCACATAAACATGTAAAATTGTCTCATAAAGTTTACAATTGACATATAAATGTGTATAATTTGTCTGTTACAAGACCATGCAAATATGGACCTCTGATAAACATGATTATGAGCTCGGGCCTCTTTAAAACCATGAAAAAAATCACAAATGCCTACCCAACTATGATGAAAAACTCAACGTCAATGAATCAGAAGAAAGGTGCTCTTTCTGGGATGCCTTTTCTTCTATGCCTTCTATGCATGAGTCTGCTTTGATGATGACAAGAATGTTCGAATTTGTACTGGTAATCCCCTTGTAAAGAAGTGAACTCTGTAACTCCCAAAGCAGCCGCCAAAGAGTTCTGAAATTGATCTGGCGTCTTTTTCTCCCCACCATCATGACTTGAGTCCAGAGTAGACTTGTCCAAATTTATATTCAGAGCATTCAAAGGAGAATCTGAATCAGGAGAAACAGGGGAAAGAAACTCTGCATTGTGATTTCTGCTGCCAACTTGAATACCATTACAGTTTTCTTCCTTTGAAAGGTCATTTTCAATCCTCCTCCTCTTGAATGGGCTGAGGCTCCCATCACAGCAGCCATGGGAACCAATGTCTTCATTATGATTCACCTCTTCTCTTCCCCTGTTGCAACAACTCTCTTTAAAAGCCAATGAAATCAGAGAACTATCAAATCCATCATGCCCACCATTACTGTCATCTTTACCCTGCCTTAGCAAGCTTTCTCTCACAGCATTCAGCTTGCATTTAATGGAGCACAAGATCATCCCTGCATCATTCAGAGCCCTCTTACAACTAACACAGCGCCTCTTACTTCTGCCCTGATGAAGTTTGGCCTTGGGCCTCAGCAAGAACACAATTTTATCAGCATTTATACTGTAACACTGAATACCAGATATGTCAATGAACCTCTGAATATCAGAAACCTTGATTGCATCATGGTGTGAAGCCTTTCTAATCTGCAGAGTCTTGTGGCCATGGTGGTGTGAATCCAAACCTACAGAACATATGGGACCCTCATTGCATTCAACACAAAAGTGGTTTCTTGCAGGTCCTGCAGACTTGTGCAGCAAATAATCACACGACAGAAGCTTATCTAACCACTCTGGTCCTTCTCTGATGCATCTCTCCACACCCATCTTCTCAACTTCCATTTTGATTTCACCTCCGAAGTTCATAAAATTATCCCCAAGCAATCATTACCAAGAACCCTTCTTTATACCCTCCAATGCATGAAGAAGGACTTACCCTCCAATGCATGAGTTTTCTTCAGTCTATCTACAGGCGACTAATAGAGAAAAACGGCTCTTCGACTATCACAATGCTACCTCTGGTATCCAACATCATTATGAGAAAAACATACAGTGCAATCTGCATGCAAGACGGAGATTTAAAACAATACCCATACTCAAGTTTATGTTTCATCTACTGGTTGAAAAAGTGAACATGCACATGGAGGAAGCTATTCGATACTAATATATAAAAATTGTAGATATTTTATACTTAAATTATAGTAAGATTATATATTTTTATTTATACAAGAATTATATAATAAGATTAAAGACTATATAAATTTTATAATTATATAGTAAGAATTTTTTATCTACATGCAAGTGGTTGATAATTTTACGTTTAAAATATTTATGTATTAAATAATTAAATCTATATTATAATATCTTTAATACGTACTTAATTTCAATAATAGTTATAATTTAAATATGATTAATAAATTTTCTCATTAAATGCCATTGGTTGGTAATGTTGTGATTAAAAAGTTTATATATATGTATTAAATATATTTGTAGTTAATAATAATAAATTAATGATAAGAATTAATATCAAGAGAAATTGTTACATTAAAAATTTTCAATGTAAATTGGTTATCTATATATCAATGAATTTTTTTTGATAAAAATTAAAATTAAAATATCAAATTTTGTGACATTATATTTTTGTTTAACTATTCAATAACTTTCATAATATTATGTTGTTGAAAAAAAAAAATTGTTAATCAAATGAGGTTGAATTAATTCTTATATTTATAATAATTTAATAAAAAATTACTTTTTTATTTATATTTATATTTACTAATTATATTATAATTAATATAAATATTTAAAAAATGTTTTTGATATTAATGCAGCAAAAAAATAAGGGGGTTGAACCTCAATTACAACACCCGTAGGCAATAAATACCATGAATACATTTGTCATGAGCACATTATCAGGAGAGAACATAGACCAGCTACATAATATCGAAAACAAAGAAAGAGGACTGCATGTTAGCACCAAAAATTTCCATCACTTTAACACTAGCATAACCACATTCCACATAACCATTCGACTAAACCTTAGACTAACCACATTTATCATAATAAATTTAAAAAGTCCAGATATAGCATAATATAAACTACTTGTCCACCAGATAAATATAAACCAGTAAATAGTATGAAGTTTGATATGCCACGTATGGCTTTGTTGGAAGATTGTTGAGCATGTTAGAGTTTTGGATTTGGGTGTGTTGACATTAATGTTTTGTCATTAATGTCAACATACTTGTTGTTGTCTTAAACAATGTGTTAGGACGTTTGGTAGGAAGGATTTCAATTATTCAGATGCTATACTAAAGATCTTGAGATGCGACAGTGAGGTATTATTTTAAGATGTTTGTAGATTATCCACAAAGGTTAGTTTGATAGTTTGAGTAAGATGTGATTGAGCTTATGGTCACTAGTGTCATAGTGTTCTTGTGAACAATGGTTGTGTATTTGGTTCAGTATGACTTGGATGTGATGTTTCAGAGGTTGCAAAGATGGTTATTGTATGATCCCTTATCATTGTGATCACAAATGGTGTTGTTCATGATTCAGAGTACATCAAGCTATCTTTTGATATGTCTGAGTTTGGTATTTTAGTGTACATGTTGATCAAAGTTAAAGATGAGTTTATATTTCATATTGGAGTTGATGTGAGGTTCTAGATGGTATTCATGCTACTTGTTGGTGTTATTAGATCGTGTGATGATTGTGTCGTTGGTTCACATTGGTTGTGGCAATCAGATTTACTTCTTTGGTAGTGTGTTGGCATTTCTTCATTTAGGTCCTAGTTGACTTGATGGAGTAACGTGTTGTGATTCTTGATAATGCAATTGTGATGGTATAGGGTGTTCAAGGATGAATATTTGGGTCCTATCCAAGTCTTAGTCGGCTTGATTTGGATTGCATTGAGGATTGAGAATAATATTTATATCTATCATTTTATTAGGTCTTAGTTGACCTAATGATTGGTTATTATATGTAATCAATATAAATGAGAGATCATTTTGTAATTGATGTGTGTGAGAGAAAGGATTGTGTATATGTGTTCTGCACTTAAGGAAGAGTTTGTACTTCATTAGAACTATATTAGCATAGGAGATGCTATTTGTCAGCTCAATTGTAAGGACTGTATGTTCATCCCTTTGCAATTGAAGTTAGATTAGTGAACCTGGCCATGTCTAAGATTGTATTGTAAGCAGTGAGCTCTGGGAAGTGAGCCTTCAGATTGGGTTGTAAGCCCATGGTTGCAAGTGCATCCTTTGTTCTCTATTTTTCTCTTAATCGGACAATACTTTTAACATAGTACACTCATCTAGTGAGTTTGACTCCCATTAAGGTTTTCCCTTAACCAAGATTCCTCGAGACAAATCTTTGTGTGTTGTGTTTTGTGGTGTGGATCCTGCATTATTATTTATCTTCCAGATCTAAGTGGCTAAAGTGAAATTAATATAATTAGTTATACTCAAATGATTCACCCCCATTGTAAGTTGTGCTTGCCTCCTTTTGGGCCTAACAATGAGCTAAGTCCTTTTGAAGAAGTTTGAATACTTGAAGGAGAACCATCATAGTAAGTATAAGAAGAGAGAGTCTGAAGTTTGATGGAATAATTACTTGATTTGGAAGGATAGGATGACTACCTACATGATATGCATGGGAGTAGGAGATGAATACTGGTAGGTCACTGAGAATCCTTATACCATTCTGAATCACCTAACGAAAACTACTGCAGATGAGAAAAAGAAATTCAAGGAGAACATGTTAGAAAGAGAAGCACTGGTCAACACCTTATCACATTCAAAATATTCACACATTTATGGATTGAGGACTGTAGATAAGGTATGGACAAAATTAGAAATTATTTATGAAGGTGATACTTATATTAAGCAAGATAAGTTGTAGGGACTAAAAGCTAGATATGAAGACATATAAATGAGTGAAGGAGAGATTGTCTTAGTTTATTTAAAAAGAGTGAATGACCTAGTCTGTGAAATCAGATGTGCTAGAGGAACCTTGACAGATAATGAAGTTATTGACAAGATTATGAGATATTTTCTTGCATGTTATAGTGAGAAGGTTGTTGTTATTGAAGAATTGAGAACCATAAGACCTATTTAAAGAGAAGTTTTGGCTGGAAGACTTTGTGTCTATGAGATGACTACACTTAGTAAGGAACTTTTGAAGGTTGAAATGGCATTCAAAGAAAGTGTGACCAAGTATGACCAAGGAGAAATATCTACAAAGATGACATTCGGGTAAAAGCATAATAAGTTGTCACCCTTTTACAAAGGAAAAGACTAACAAAATCAAAGCTGTTCAACTTCAATAGTATAAAAATGACATTTATGTTTGGAATTTGAAAATGATGTAAACTAATTAAATGTGATAAAATGGATGAAGTTTATGATTAATATTTTTAATAATTTTTTTGAATAAGAATTGATATGTTTTTTTAATTTTTAAAGATGATTTTTCAGTTGCCGAAAAATGCTAAAAATTAGGGGTCTAGTTCCCACCAAAAAATTATATGTAAATAAATATTTTTTCTCCTAATTTCAAAAAAGTCATAGATGACATATATATCTAGTACATAAAGAAATAAAAATTGGTTTGTGACCTATATTTTCTCTTTTATAATAATTCAAATTCCAACTCACTCAAATCGACAATTTTCATCTCGCAACATTATTTTCATAACAAATCTATCCCAATCAAAAAAAGAAATATATATTCTTGAAGAGGACTCTCTCCTCTAGTGCACCATATATTTTTCAAATTTATTTAAAATGATTTACTATTTTTTTCTTTCTCCGAATCAAAATCTCCTTGATTGTTAAAATACCTACTTGCAATATTTTTTAATTACAATAAAATATGTCTAATAAAACACTATAAAATCTATATGAAGATATTCTTGACTCTGATCTCTACAAAATGGTATTTTTTTATTTTTAAAAAATATGATTAAAAAGATTGAGAGTTATTGAAACGCCACTTTTCTGAAATAATTTTATTTTTGTGGTAATTGGACCCAAAGTGGTATAAAACATGCATTTAATAGATATTTCCAATTGGAAAGGTTAAAACACTTATCTAACTTAGCTAGAATGAATCTAGCTAGACCATATGTTTGACCAAAAATAATTTTTAGTTAGAAATACTAAAATTCAGCTATGTTGATAAGTTAGCCTTAAAGGTGACACCTGATTATGCTTTTACCCATTCAAACACTGTGCTAAGGACTGGGAAGAGATTATGTAAGAAGAATGGAAGATTGATGAAATTTAAGCCTTGATTGCAAGAAGACTACCTAAGAGGTCTAGAGTAAGTATGAAGGAAAATTATCTTTGAAATGTTTCAATTTTAATAAGATTGGTCATATTTCATCTATGTGTCTAAACAAAAATTGCAAGGATACTAGAGATAAATCTAAGAAATATTATTCTAAGGGTCATAATTTTTTTTATAATGCTAAAGAAGGTGTGATTGATGATGAGTCTGTTGCTAGTGAGAAAGAAATTTCATTTATTTCTATTAAAGAAGAAAATTAAAATGAAGAAAAGACATTAGTCTCAAGAATTGTTAAAAATGATGAATGAATTATTGATAGTGCATGCTCACATCATATGACTAGTGATAAAGAGAAGTTTGTGAAGCTTGAGGACTATGATAGAGGTGTTTTTAGATTCGGTAACAATGCTCCTTGCTTGATTAAAGAAAAATAATCTATTACTCTTGATGGTAAAAATACTACTGATGATGTCTTGTAGGTTGAAGGTTTAAGTCATAACTTGTTGAGTGTTGGACAACTATTGGATAAAGGTTACAAATTGGAATTCATAGATGGAATCTAAAAAATCATTAGAAGTATAGGAAACCTTATTGCATCAGGTACACAAACTGCTGGTAATTCATTTTATTTGAGGACTGTTGAGAATAAATTTTTAGTTTCTAAGATTGATAGTTGGTTATGGAATAGAAGACTATGTCATGTAAATATTGATAGTATGGTGAATATTAGCACTACTCATGATGTGAGATATTTTCCCAAACTATTAAAGCCTAACAATATGTGCAAAGAATTTCAATTGGCCGAAAGCTAACTAGATCTACTTTCAAGGATAAGACATATTCTTCAAATGGATTGTTGGATTTAGTGCATATAGATCTATGTGGTCCTACGAAGACAAGAAGTTACTTAATGAAAGATACTTTATGTTATTTATTGATGACTATTCAAGGATGACGTGGGTGACATTTTTGAAGGAGAAATCAGAAGATTTTAAAAAAAAATAGATATTCAATTTATACTAGTGGAGACAAAATTCAAAAGAATATTGAAATGTCTGAGATCAGACAAAGGTGGAGAGTTTACATCTGACAAGTTTTATGCATTTTGTGAAGAACACAAGATAAAGAAACAAACTTCAACTCTCTAAATCCCATAGCAGAATAGTGTAGCTAGTCGAATGAACATGACTATCTTAGACACAACTAGGACTATAATGATTGAAGGAAAATTACCATGGATCTATTGGAGAGAAGTAGTGTACACCACAATATATACTTTAAATTGGGTATAGATTAAGAAGGGAACCGGTAAGAATCTTATGAACATTGGTATGGTCATGATCCTACAGTAAGATATTTTATATTTTTTGGAATTCAATGCAACATTAAGAGAGAAGAAGACACTATAAAGTTTGATCCTTGAAGTGACAAATAAATATTTCGATGTTATTGTACAAAGAGAAATGCGTATAAATGTTATAACTATAGATCAAAGAAAAATGTTGAAAGTGCAAATGTCAGAGTTGATGAAAATGAGAAGAGATCAGAAAGGAATTGTAGGTATTATATGACTGAAGATGACAATTAGATTATGGAAATGCAAAATTAGAATCATGACAGATTGGAAGAGCAAAGAGAACCAAAAGGAAATGAAGTTGATGTTAACACCGAAGGGTCTACTACACAGCATATACCAAAGACTCCAAGGTATGTATGGATTAATCATTCTGAAGATGTCATTATTGGTGATAATAATAGAGGTGTTCAAACTAGAAGATTAATTTCTATAGATGAAACTTGTTTTCTATCTAAATTTGAGTCTAAAGATATTAAAAAATCATGTATTAATGAGAGTTAAATGAAATAAATGAAGTAATAACTTAATAAGATTGAAAAGAAAAATACTTGGATCCTTGTTCCTAGACCTATTGACAAGAATGTGATTCATAAATAAGCTAAATGAAGATGATAAAGTGGTTTGGACCAAAGGAAGACTGGTATGTAAAGGTTATTCACAAATGGAAGGTGTAGATTTTATTGAGACTTTTTCTCCTATTTCTAGACTTGAATTTGTTAGACTACTTCTTTCATATGCAACTTATAATAAATGTACTTGGTCTATTAGATGGATGTTAATCTGCATTCTTAAATGGTGAACTAGAGGAAGATCTTTATATTGAGTAGCCTAATAATTTTACCCTAACGAAAAAAGGAGATATGGTTTGTAAATTGCATAAAGCTTTATATGGATTAAAGAAAACTCCTAGAGCTTGGTATGCTAGATTGGATAGGTATTTAACAAAGATTGGTTTTAGTAAGGATACAATGGACAATAACTTCTATTTTAAAATAGTTGATGATAATGTCTTGATTGCTAAAGTATTTGTTGATGATATCATATTTGGTGGAAATAATGAATTGAGTAGAGGGTTTTCTGATGAAATGCAAAAAGAATTTGAAATGTATATTATCGGTGAAATGAAATCTTCTTTGGATTACAAGTTACATAACTAGATAAATGATTTTTCATTACTCAGTCTAAGTATGTCAAAGAATTATTGAAGAAATTTGGTATGGAAGATTCATAACCAGTAGGAACCCCTATGGTTACTAGTTGTAATCTGACTAGCTAGTAATGATGATTCTTCTTGTGTTATACATACATTGTATAGATCTATGATTAGTTTACTGTAATATCTAACTCATTCTAGACTGGATTTATCAAATGTTGTTGGAATTGTTGAAAGATTTCAAGTTGAACCAAAGGAATCTCACATGGTTGTTGTGAAAAGAATTTTCAGATACTTGAAGGGTACAATTGACTATGGATTATGGTATGAGAAAGATGGTGAATTCACTCTATGTGCATACACTGATGCCGATTAGGAAGGTAATATGGATGATAGAAAAATTACTAGTGGAGGTGCATCTTCTTGGGTAAGAAATTGGTTTGTTGGACCAGTAAGAAGTATGATTGTATTTCTCAATCTACTACTAAAGCTAAGTATGTTGTTGCTGCAATTAATTGTAATCAAGCTATTTAGATGAAGCAAATGTGGAAGGACATAAGGATAAACATTGAGGAACCGATTGCTATTCACTTTGATAACTCAAGTACTATAAATATTTCAAAGAATCTTGTTTTGCATTCAAAGACAAAGCATAGTTCTATTCAGTATCATGTCTTAAGGGATAAGGTAAATGAAAATGAAGTAAAATTGGAATTTATGTCTTCTAAAGAACAAATTGCTGACATATTTACAAAGCCTTTACCGAAGGATACTTTTGAGTATCTTAAAGAAAATCTTGGGGTAATAGCCCCTCCGGATAAGAGATAATGATGCTAAGGGTAGCATCAATCCAAAAGATCCATCAGAGAATTATATGCTGGATTAATGAGTTTTGGGAACTACTCAGGGGGATCAATCTTTTGGCTATTTATTGATTTGGTATTATTGATATCTTTGGTCCTTTTACATTAATGTCAAAGGAGGAGAATATTGAGTGAAAAAAAAAAAGTAAGATTAGATATTGCAGAGATTGTTGAAGCTAGATATTCAGAGTGATCAGGTGCGTATAGAATAGACTTTGTGCATTGATCAATTTTTCACTAAATATATTATCATCAATACCAAAGGGGGAGATTGTTGGAAGATTGTTGAGCATGTCAAAGTTTTAGATTTGGGTGTGCTGACATTAATTTTTTTTCATTGATGTCAACAAACTTGTTTCTATCTTAGATGGTGTGTTCAGGACGTCCAATAAGGAGGATTTTAGTTGTTCAAATGCTCTGTTGAAGATCTTGAGATGCAATGGTGAGGTATTGTTCTGAGATATTTGTAGATCATCTACAGAGGTTCACAAAGATTAGTTTGACCTTTTGAGTAAGATGTGATCAATTTTCTAGTCACTGGTCTCATAGTGTTCTTGTGAACAGTGGTTGTGTATTTGGTTCAGTATGATTTGGATGTGATATTTCAGAGGTTGTGAAGTTGGTTATTGTATGACCCCTTATCATTGTGATCATAGCTAGTTCATGATTTAGAGTACATCCACTAGTACATTTGACATTATTTTTCCACCAAAATTGTTGACCAACAAATAAAAGAGTTTTAGTTGGTCGGATTATAGAAGGAAAATTTTGATTTTTTTTAATCCATGCCTATGTTGGTCAAAATTTTGACCAATAGTTTGGTGGTCAAAATTTCGACCGCCTTGGGAATAGCTTAAAAAAAGTTTCATTTATCACTTCATTATTGCCCACAACGAAGAAGGCTAACGTGTGAAGAGGATTATCTACAATTTCATTTGGACCACTTGTAAGGATTTTGATTTGGGTTTTCCTGCATTTGCATTTCCATTTTCATTTTCATTTGGACCGCTTGAACTCGTGCGCCCTTTAATGGGATTCTGTTACACTATTTGTTGCATACTTTGGTGTATATTCTTATTTCTATAGTTGGTTGTAGTATAGTGATATGCTTTGTTATTGAATAATTCTAGTGCATTTTTATCTATGATTCTTGACATAGTAATTAAATAAATAGATGAATGGTAGAAGTGATAAAAAAACTCTCATTTCTTTATCTCTCTCGATCTGTACGAGCCTGTACAGATTCATCCTACAAGTATGAGGTTAAATGGTTGAGTATTGATTGAGAGAATCTATCACAGTCCTTTTGTGGCCGGGTTTATACCTTAACCTAGGGTTTTTGGAGTTTTTTTATTCTTCCTCTTAATGCCACCATGGAAAAATTCTCATTCTTGGTGGGTTTGAATGTTTCTGAATGCTCTTTCATTTGAATATGGTCTTGAGGTGGGAGATTGCAGATGGAGAGATCACATTTCATTATGAAATGTGATCATAAAACCACACAATCCATCACCCTATAGTTCCTAAACCTCTCAAATTTAGCATTTTTACTCACTTAGCATTCAATCCCTTACAAATTGGTCTGCCACATAGAGATATCAGACCTTCAAAATGTATATTTGACCTTTACCACCATATGGGATCACTATGAAACCTCCTAAATATAATATATAGTCCTAAACTCTATCATTTCACCAAGAATTATAATTTTTCAATGGTGGAATGAAGAGCTAAGGACATTTTTGTGATAAAACCCTATCTAGTTAGGGTTTCAGACTTGTTTGAACAAAATTTATTATAACTCCTTGAAGTATAAATGGGTCTATGTCAAACCAAAACCAAAAGAAAGGTAATTCACTTATCTACACATCCATGTATGTTTTATGCATTTTCCAATCCGTATAGGGTCATACAAATTGACTTATTACAAGGAAAACATAGAATACTAGGAAAATTCAAAACAGATCTTTATTGATCTAATTCGAACCTTCAACAACTGTGTATTATTTGACCCCGAGAGGCAAAAATAGAATAAAACAAACCTCCATAACTGATTTTCAAATCAGTTGACTATTGGAATACAAAATGTTCAGTTTTGAAGACAAGTTGCTCAAGCAACTTTTACAATTTTGTCATTTTTTCCATTTGACTATCTAATGACCTCCTATGCCCCTATAATTCTTCCAATATGCTAGTTATGGCTTAAAAACATAAAAATGTCAATTCCACTCCATTCCCATGCATTTGGAGGGTTTGACTATAGTTTGACCAAGGAGGTCCTGAATGAGTACATAGGATCAATTTGGCACGAATACCTTACAAAATGATTCAAAACATTTCAAAACATCCCTAAATGCTCCATGTGACCTTATTACAATCAAACAAACACACACAAAATTCCTATACATCCTATATTTTTATGAAGAAATGGGTGCTCCTACACCATGGGACCATGGTTGAACTTATGAGGTATCTCCTTGTGGATGCTACCATTGACCTTGACGTCTATATACTTCCTTATCTAGTATGTCTGTGGATACATACCCAGAGGCACATAGCCAAGCCTCCCAAAGGGACTTTCAAAAAGATCCCTTTTTAGGTGCATACTCCATGTCAATCTAACATTTCCTTTCTCTTCTTCTATATAAAAAATGCTACAAAATATGGAAATATAGAGAACACACCTTAATTGTTTAAAAAGAGATGTCATCCCATGGATTGCAATTATTGAAGAATAAAAATAAATAGTTTTTTTTAATTAGATATAAAAAAATTTAATCAAAATGATATTGATGGATATAATGACATACTTTACAACCTTTTCCATCATCTCTCCAACCTATATAAAAAAGGAAGTTTTAGAACTAGACACAAGCCTTCATCAAAGTATAATCAAAAGTGTATTTTTGTTAGATATCATAACTATAAATTCTCTAATAGATGTGTATGAAAAATGTGGAATCATACTCAATGCATGTGAAGTGTTTACTAGACCACCTCAAATAGATATCATCTCATGGAATGACATGGGAGGCATTAAAAACTAAAAAGTCCAAAATCTTGACAATCATTTAGAAATGCCTAAGGGCATTATTTTTCACTGAACAAGGAAGGAGTTAGAGGTTTTGGTGTGGAGAGAAGGTGAAGAGAAAGGGAAAATTATATATGAACTTCATGTCACTACTATTTTGGTTACCAATCCCTATAATTTTGAGATGGGCTTGGAGTTAAGCCACAAAAATTGTCTTCAATCTGCTAGTTTACTGCCTCTTTACTATTACCTTAGAACAATCCATTTTCCTTGGCTTAAACATTCACCCCTAACCAACAACCCATACACCTTAGAGTCCTCACACAATCCACACTTTTCTTTGGTACACAAAACACACAATACCTTACCTCTCAAACAAACTTCACTATTTATTGTCCACTATTATAGTCACTAACCCACTCTCCTAGTCCCAATACTATCATATGAAATAAGGAAGTAGGTAGATTCAAATCCTATCCTAATTTTTTATTTTGTTTTTATATGAGAAAAGAAATGTGCAATTACATAATTAATTAGATAAGCATTTCTTGAATTAATTAGTGATGGATGAATGTTACAATAAAAAATTGAATATGATTTAAATAATTCATGAATGGGAAATACAAATAATTAAATAAGTATAATTATTTTGATTAACCATTAAAGTAAATTTGACCCAATTTACTCAATAAAAGGAAGATGCATCAAATTGTTGTTAGTCAATTAAAGTGTAATGGAACATAAGGACTCATAAAGTGATGTGAATTTTTTATTCTTAAATGGCTTACAATAAAATTGAAGTAAATTAGGGGGTTTTGTGGATTGTATCTTGCAAATAGAAGAACAATGTTAGTGAATTGTATCTTGAAAATAGAACACATTTAGAGATAGTCTAGGTTGTCCAAGTGTAGTATAGTTGTACAGTTTAAGAGGGAACCATTGTAGAAGGAGATGAAGATTTTGTATGGAGTCAAGAAAAATAAAAAGAGATCGTATATCTTAAAGGGTTGTCATAGCTCAAGTCCATGTCATATTATTTGAATCTACCTACTTCCTAGTCCTTATTTCCACATACTCTCTTAGCCTCGATCCTATCTAACCAGTCCACTACACCTTCCTATCTTCCTCGCAACATCCCTTCCTCTCAACTAGACACCACATATTCTGTTCTCTATGACAGTCCTTACAACTCTCTCCAAAATGCACTTACATAACCCTTGTATTGTTCTTTCTAACTTAAACCGCCATTATCTACCTTCACACCTTTTCTCAAGGCCATGTCCCCGTTTCTAGACCCTCATATGGTCTAACAAAGCTTTCACATAAAAATAAACACAAAACAACTATTTACTGTCCTAACTAGACAGTCACTGTCCTCACTCAAAAATACATCCTACAAACCATCATCTTAGATCTACTAACCTCCACCTTCACCATGGAACATAAGGACACCCTTTGCAACACCCCTACACAAACAAACACACCCTCAAAAGGGATTATATATTCGATAAGATGAGGAGAAGAAGAGGAATCACATGGATTAAAAAAATTCAAATTTAAATGCGGTTAGTAAAGGTAAGGTTAATCTCTAGGATTAGGTGACCGTAAGGAAATCTGAGAAGTCGAGATCAAATTTGCATTCAACTACTTAGGAGAAGAATTAATTTTTGAGCAATCTCACAAGAAGTGACACTGAAATTTCATTGAAATTATCTCATACTACAATTTCATCAATTATGACTTGAATATTAAGTAGAAGAAGCTTTGGGATCACTCAACATTGATTCCTTTTCTTTGTTTGATCTAGGAATGGAAGGAACAACTAAAGGTTGAGAGATAGGAGCTGGTATTTGTTTTCCTCTTTTTTCTTTATAGGTTTATGAAGGTGGAACCAAAAAATATATAGGAGGCATATTAGGAGTATTAAAGAGTCTCAATATATGATGTTGATCGAGAAGAGCTACTTCCATATCCATAGATAAAAAAGGATGCTTGGGGGTAGCAATAAAATTAGATCCCAAATAATTACCAAAGGATAAGTCAAAGATTCTATTGGTTTTAAACTTTCGATAAGAAAGTAATAGGATGAGTTGATTAGGTTTAAGAGGTTGAGTTTTTTTAGGCCAAAATTAATCAAGGGTAAATTTTCCACCATTAACTAAAGGCTAGAAAAGACAATGATGTATAGTCATTACTTGTCCTTTATGGGGAATTTTTAAATATGAATAGTACAAGGGTCTTCCTTCATTGATGTGAGAAAAGTATAACTTAACTTCATACGGAATTAGTTCAACATAGGGATAATAATACAAGTAACCTTTAAGCACTTAGATACAACTTCTATAGGAAGGGTGATGGAACATATAGTAGGATAAGTGAAACCAATATTCACCTTAACCAAGATGCTAAATTTATTAATATGTGTCTTGATATAATCCTTACATGTAAAAATATTCTTTTGTAATCATAATTCTCATGCATATTGGATTAATAAGCACTCTACGTGAGAGTTCATCTTAGATTATTGTATTAATGTATATTGGGCTAAAGGTTATTTTAGGTTCACATTTAGGCTTAGGATCTTCATTTTTCATATACACAAAGACTCCACATGTTGATAAAAAAATGAGCTATTTGATTTAGGTTTATTGTTCATGATTGTAAATGGTTCATATTTATGATGGTTCTCCTTGGTGTATTCCATTAAAAAATAATCAGGTTTCTATGGCTATGATAAATGTCCCTTTGTGTTGAGAAAATTAGAGTTGAGAAAATGGTTGTTCAGTTTCTGTATCTGTAGGTTGCAAACAAATCATCCCTTTTCCACCAACAAGTCATTCCATTCAAGAAAGACCATGTCTAACACTATCAAACTAGAACAAAATAAGGAGATAATTGCTAGATTGTGGTCTAACTTTTAAAAAAAGGTGATGGAAAATGTTATTGTCCCTGCAAAATTTGCAAGGGCTTAAAGACTCGAAGATATCTAATAAAAATAATTGAGGAAAAATGTAGGCAGCATGGTCACATTGAAGAGAGAAACAAATTTCGTCCATTGGTATGTATTTCAATATATTATTTTAATAATTTATGTACATAAGACATTAATTTATGATGACATCATGGTCATGGTTAATTTAAGGTCATCATTCTGATATAGGTCAGCCACCTTGGGTTTCATGTCATAGACCATGACAATCAAGAGAATGTGGATTTCCAAATGAGGGAACATGGTGTTAATATGATTTAGAACAATAGAGGGGGGGGGGGGTGAATCAATTATTCTTAGGTCCAGATGTATAAAAAAAATTTAAAACTCTTCAAAAAATCAAATCCAAGAACCAACAACTACTTGGTCATTACTGATTGCATAATAGAAACATATAACAGTGTTGTCCACTGTCCAATAGTATCTAACTTGTAAAACATAGAAATGTTCAAACCAAAACATTCACACAAGCATTAACACCAAGATTTATAGTTGAAACCCAATTAGGGAAAAACCACTTTGTAACATGTTACTATTATTTTCACTCTTCTGAAGTGAGCTCTATGAAAAGCCAACCCTGTCAAAGGTTACAAACACGCTGTCAGGTGTGACCCGGTTAAAGGATTTAAACCACTCTGTTAAAAGTGTGCCTTGTTATAGGACTTAGATACATCCCATTAGAATGCAACCTTGTTAAAAGGATTTATACAAATGACTATTAGGTCAACCTCTGTTAAAAGGATTTTGACTGATACAATGGTTAGAAAGTAACAATAGTATTGATCTGAAAAACATACAACTCACTTTGCAAATATCAGATCCAATTCATACACATATGATGGCTTACTGATAGTGAACCTTTACCATCTCCATCACTGATCTTCTTGGAAATCTCTTCAAGCAATCACAACACTTCCTCTTCATCCTTTCTGCTTATATAGTTAGTAACATTAACAATACTTCCATCATCCTCTCCTCTGTTCAACCTCATGCTTAGGTTTCCTTAATACTTCCTCAATTAGGTCAATACATCTTTTGCCACTTAATCTCCTTCACAGATCTGAGGGTTAGGTCAGGTTCATCGAATCCTTCCAACTTTATGTTCTTCATCTATCCTTCTAGAAATATCTCAAATCTCTTAATAGATTTACAATAAAATGTTTTACAGTGCATTAAATTCTTCCATACAATCAATAAATAAAGTCAACATGTTTTACATAATCCAAGAATTCAACTATGTCAGTTGGAAATTTGAATTCTTCCTCAAATGTAAAATACCGACGCTCAGTCAATATAGTGTTCAACTCCTCGGTCTTCATTAGAAAGCTCGGTCACCTCAAAAACTATTTCTTCGGATAATACTGTCTTCCTCAGTAATTAACTGATGTTCGGTCAACACTGAATTTACTCAGCATATACTAGCTCAGTCGACACTAACATCACTCGACTTAAACTAGATTTCTTCACTTTTTCTCGGTTAAGCCTACCAGTTTAGTCTTCATTTTTACTTAGATAAACAATACATTATCTTATCATTTTGCCACATAATCATGTACTCATTGAAGTATCAAGATAACTCAACCTTTCCTTAGGTGCTATTGTTACCAACCTTACCTACCCCCTTCACAATAATAAAATAAATATAGTACTTTCTTATATAGAAACAGTCTTACCAGTTAAGGTTTGACATCAATGACAATACAGTAATTGCTTCAATTACAGTTTCCAACAATCTCCCTCTTTAGCATTGATGGAAACACCATATGAATAACACATGAATCACCAACCAATCCAAAACTTATGTCCATCAGAAATATTTATAATATCCTTAGCTTCATTCTGATACAGAAGCAATTAGCCATGCTTGTATGACTGTCCACTGAATCTCTCCCTCTTACTTGATCTTCCATGAAATCTCACCATGTGTATTCATCTATGATCATCTCCTTCTTTGACAAAAATGCCAAAGCAACACCTAAAACATACATCTTACAGATGTAGATATCATTTTTTTCAGTTCAGTAACAATATTTCTCCTTCTATCATCTTTTCTTATGACTGATTGTTGGCTTTGATGTACTTTTCACAACTCTAGGCTACTCCTAAAGTGTGACCTATCTTTGCATCAATTTGTCAGATACTCTTTGTAGCACATTTGATGCATTGCTCCTAGCTTGACTAGGCAACCTTAGTTAGGGTAAGAACCCCTAATTGACCTCTCAGATATTCATGAGCTTCTTTAGGTAAAGCTTTAGTGAATATGTCTACTAGTTGTTTCTTTGTATTCACATATTCCATTCAGACCTCTTTATCTTGTACCAGTTCCCTCAAGTAATGATACTTGATGGTGATGTGTTTGGTCTTTGTGTGAATCATTGGATTCTTAGAGATGTCGATAGCACTTGTGTTATCATAGTAGATGACAACTGGTTCAATGATCTCTTCTTTCATGCCTACCAACAATTGCTTTATCCATACCAAGTTTGAACAGTTCACTGCTATAGCCACATACTCGGCTTTAGCAGTAGATTGGGAAATGCAATTTTGTTTCTTTCTTGTCTAGGAAACTAATCTTTTTTCAAGAAAGAAAGCTCCACCACTAGTACTATTTCTATCATCCACATTTCCTGCCCAATCAGCATTAGTATACACTCTCAGTTCAAACTTTTCATGCTTCTTGTAGTACAATCCATAGTCAGTAGTCCCTTTCAAATATCTCATTATCCTTTTTATAGCCATCATGTGAGTTTCCTTAGGATTGGTAGAGAATCTTTCCATAATCCCAACAACTAAAGCAATATATGGTATGTTGTGTACAACATACTACAACTTTCCAATCATGGATCTATACAAAGTCTGGTTTACTTCTACAGCATCATCATTTTTAGACAACTTTTGTCCAGTAGCCATGTGAGTACTTATTGGCCTTGAATCTTCCATACCAAAGGTTTTCATTATTTCATGAACATATTTAGACTGGGTGATGAAAATTTCTTTCTCCATCTGATATACTTGTAAACCAACAAAAAATTTGATCTCCCCAAACATAATCATTTCAAATTCAGTTTGCATTTCATTTGAAAATTTCTTACACAAGGCATCTTGTCCACCAAATATAATATCATCTACAAAAATCTTAGCCAACAAGATTCCTTCACCTTCTTCATCTTTCATGTATAGATTGCTTGTGTCATTTGTCCTTGAGAATCCAATATGTATCAAGTAGTTGTGCAGTCTCTCATACCATGCTCTGGGAGCTTACTTTAGTCCATGCAGTGCTTTATTCAGTTTGCAAACCATGTGTCTTTTGTTTGGATCAACAAATCCTTCTGGTTGTTCAATGTACACTTCTTCTAGTATACCATTTAAAAATGCAAACTTAACATCCATTTGGTATACCTTGAAATATTTGTAGGCAGCATATGCAAGTAAGGTTCTTAGTCCTTCCAATCTAGCTACAGGGGAAAATGTCTCCCCATAATATATTCCTTCTTCTGGTGTGTTGCCTTTGCATACCAGCCTAGCTTTGTTTCTTGTGATTTGATGATGCTCATTTAGCTTGTTTCGGAACACCCACTTTGTTCCAATGACATTTTTATTTTCTAGTCTCGACACCATATTCTAGGTATCATTCTTCTCTATCTGGTCTATCTCCTCATTCATTTCTTGTATACAGTCTTCATTTTCTAATGCCTCCCTTGTTGTCTTAGGCTCAAATTCACATAGTAAACATGTAGGATTACTTGTCTTGCTTCTGGTCAGAACTCCAAGATCTTTGTCTCCAATGATCTACTCAATCTTGTGATGTCTCCTTACATATTGTGACAAAATAGGTTCCACTCTCCTTTCATCTTGCTCTTCAGTTTCACCAACAAGATTGTCACATTCATCTTTTGAATGCTCGGCAACCTCTTCCTGATACTCAGCAGCTTCCTCTTGTCGCTTGGCACATTTTTCTTCTCTCTCGACATTGTTTTCCTGATGCTCAACATTGCTTACCTGAGACTCTACATCAAGTGCAAGTTTTTCATTTGCCTCTCCTTCCTCTATATACACAAAAGATCTGTAATCTTCTGGTTCTCTTTTGTTGTCAGCTTCATTTTTCTCTGCATACTCATCAACTTTGAAATTCACACTTTCCACAATTTTGTTAACACATATAAGCTTTACTTTTTGTGAAATAGCCTAGGAATATGCCCTCATCACTTTTAGCATCAAATTTTCCATTCCTATTGTCCTTTAGTATGTATCATTTTCTTCCAAAAATTCTAAAGTACTTTACATTAGGTGCATACCCATGCCATAGCTCATAAGGTGTCAGATTTGTACCTCTTTTGATCTGTACTCGATTAAGAGTATAAATAGTTATACTTATAGCTTCTCTCCAATACTTTTGTGCAACATTTTTTTCAATCATTAATGTCCTTGCACAATCCATGATAGATCTATTCCTTCTCTCTGCTATACCATTCTATGGAGGAGTTCTTGTTGCAGACATCTATCTTTTGATCTCCCTATTATTGCAAAATAGATTGAATTCATTGGATATAAATTCTCCACCTCGGTCAGATCTCAAAAACTTCAAGTTCCTACCTATCTCCTTTTCAACTTTAGCCAAATACCACTTAAAAAATTGAAAAGTATTAGATTTTTCTTTTAAGAACATTACAGTCATCATTCTAGTATAATCATCGACAAAAAGGATAAAATATCTAGCACCACAATAGCTTTGTACACCCATAGGTCCACAAAGGTCAGTATGAACCAAATCTAAAGCATTCTTAGAAGTAAAAGTCTTGCTCTTAAAACTAGACCTTGTCATCTTACCCAAATGAAATTCTTTGCACATTACATTCTCAAGTTTCTTCAATCTAGGCAGACCTCTCACTTTCTTCTTCTTACTAATTTCTACTAGATTATCAAAGTTAACATGACATAGCTACTTATGCCATAACCAAATATCATCAAGTTGTGAAATCATACATGTTTCTTCAGATAGGTCTAGATAGAACAAATTACCTCTTGTCTATTCTCCACTTCTAATCAGTTCACCAGTGGCATCAAATATTTTGGCCTTCCTATGATGCAATTCCACTCGGTAGCTAGTGCTATTAAGCTGTGCAACACTCAACAGATTATAGTTAAGACCCTCAACCCGATAAGCATTCTCACAAGTGATCTTATCAGTCAGCTTAATCAATCCTTTACCTCTAATAGGACATGGTGCATCATTACCAAATTTCACACTTCTACCTTTATAATGATCTAAGGTATCAAACTTACTCTTGTCACCAGTCATGATGTGAACAACCACTGTCAATAATCTATTTATCATTTTTGTTCACATAAGATATCAATGTAGTTTCCTCATCCTCATCAAACTTATCTTTCATTGCAACATAGACAACCTCAATTTCAAAATTATCACTATCAGTGTCAATATCTTCTTTGGAAATATAGCAGGATTTCTTACCTTTTCCTTTATAGTCCTTGTACCTTTGATAACCTCTATCTTCTCTTTTGTCTTTATGCTTGTTGTCTATTTCTTCATCCTTATCATCCCTATCAGGACATCTAGTAGCTATATGACCAACTTTATTACATGAAAAACATATAATAGGGAGTTTACCTTTATACTTTCATTTTCCCCTTTTCAGTCTTCTAGCCATAAGAGCTTCTAAATCCTCAAGTTCTTCATCCGATGTGTCACTTTCACTTTCACTCTCACTGATGCATCTTTATTTTTCCTTCTTTGATTACTCAAAACCATTTGTGACTTAAAAGTAGATTCAACATTAACAACAGTGAAGTTATCATAGTTAGAAAGTTCAAAAGTAGTAAGCTTACCAACCAAACTTTTCAAAGTAAGAGCATTGTTAGGGTTACATCTAGATTCCTGAATTATTGAAATTTTGATGGCATTAATAGGATGCAAAGTTTTCAATACTTTTTCAGTTATAGTTTCATCATTAATAGTTCCATTTTCTCCTCTAATAGCATTTACAACTTTTTTTATTCTACCATAATATTGTGTAATATTCTCACCTTCTTGCATTCTCATTTCATCAAATTTACCTCTTAGGCTCTCATTTTTTTGCTCTCAGTACATTTATGTCACCACCATAGATGTTTGCAAGAGTGTCCCACATTTGTTTTGCATTAGTGCAGTCTTTGATGTCTTCAAATTATGGATAACTTGGGGTAGATGCAATCTCCAACATTGCTTGGTTGTGCTCTTGTTTAGCTCTCATCTCCTCAGCAATTAGAGGTGCAACAGGTGTGACATAATCATGCTCAACATAATACTTTGCAAAATCACCAATATCGGCCAGATGTAGCTTTGTCAAACTTTTCCATGCAGGGAAGTTCTCCTTATTTAGCTTCGGTACCTCCTTCTTATACATCTTGATCATTTGATTCAAGTACCTTTAAACTTGTTCTCTATAAGCACCAATAAATCTGATATCAATTGTTAATATGATTTAGAAAAACAAAAAGAGGGGGTGAATCAGTTTTTCTTAGGTCTAGATGTATAAAACAAACTTAAAAAATCTTCAACAAATCAGGTCCAACAACCAACAACTACTCAGTCATTACTGATTGCATAACAAAAATATATAACAGTGCATTCCACTATCCAATATATCTAACTTGTAAAACATAGAAATGTTCAAACCAAAACATTCACACAAGTATTAACACCAGGATTTATAGTAGAAACCCAACTAGGGAAAAACCACTTTGTAACATGTTACTATTATTTTCACTCTTCTGAAGTGAGCTCTGTGAAAAGATAACCCTGTCAAAGGTTACAAACACACTTTCAGGTGTGACCCAGTTAAAGGATTTAAACCACTCTGTTAAAAGTGCACCTTGTTATAGGACTTACATACATCCCATTAGAATGCAACCTTGTTCAAAGGATTTATACAAATGACTATTAGGTCAACCTATGTTAAAAGGGTTTTGACTGATACAATGGTTAGAAAGTAACAGTAGTATTGATCTGAAAAACATACAACTCACTTTGCAAATATCAAATCTATTTCCATACACATATGCTAGCTTACTGACTGTGAACCTTTACCATCTCCATCACTGATCTTCTTGGAAATCTCTTCAAGCAATCACAACACTTCTCCTTCAGCCTTTTCTGCTTATACAGTTAGTAACATCAATAATACTTCCAGCATCCTCTCCTCTATTCAACCTCATGCTTAGGTTTCCTTAATACTTCCTCAATTAGGTCAATACATCTTTTTCCAATTAATCTCCTTCCTAGATCTTAGGGTTAGGTCAGATTCATCAAATCCTTCCAACTTTATGTTCTTTGTCTATCCTTCTAGAAATATCTCAAATCTCTTAATACATTTACAATAAAAGATTTTACAGTGCATTAAATGCTTCCATATAATCAATAAATAAAGTCAACACATTTTACATAATCCAAGAATTCAAATATGTTGGCTGGAAATCTGAATTCTTCCTCAAATGTAAATTACTGATGCTCGGTCAATATAGTGTTCAACTCCTCAATCTTCATTAGAAAGCTCGGTCACCTCAAAAACTATTTCTTCGGCTAATACTGTCTTCCTCAACAATTAACTGATGTTCGATCAACACTAAATTTACTCGGCATATACTAGCTCAGTCGACACTAACATCACTCAGCTTAAACTAGATTTCTTCACTTTTTCTCAATTAAGCCTACCAGTTTAGTCTTCATTTTTACTTAGATAAACAATACATTATCTTATCATTTTTCCACATAATCAAGTACTCATCGAAGTATCAAGATAACTCAACCTTTCCTTAGGTGTTATTGTTACCAACCTTGTCTACCCCCTTCACAACAATCAAATAGATATAGTACTTTCTTAGATAGCAACAGTCTTACCAGTTAAGGTTTGACATCAATGACAATACAACAATTGCTTCAATTGTAGTTTCCAACACATGGAGGTGTGAATATCGAAGTAGAAGGTAATGATCCCATGGAAGAAGTGTTGCCCAAAATTTCCCTCTCATTCATTTTCGGCCACAACCCTATTTTCCAAGTGAAATGCACAAATGTCGAGAGTCCAGTGTATTTTTTGCTCAAGTATCGAAAACCCAGTGTGTTTTCGACCTCCTCTCTGCAGGCTCGGGATGTTTCTGCCTTTTGGTTTGAAATCTCGGTGTGTTTTCGACATCCACTCTGAAAGCTTAGTCTATTTTTGGCCTTTTCTCGAAAACCCTCTATGTTTTCGGCACCTTCTGCATTTTCAACCCTAATCGCGCAACTTCGATCAAGCGGGTCCCGGTGCTTAAGACTGTGCCAGTGCGGAAGATCCGATGGCTATCGCATGATCGCATGGGATCTTTCAATCCCATGAGATCATGCGACAACCATTGATGCCGTATCGACAATCGGCAGTCAAGACAAGCGGTAAGCGGTCATCAGTTAGCATCATGCAGTTTGTTGCATGATCACATGGGCTCTTCCGAGCCCATGCGACCATGCGAAAAACTGTCAGCGGTTTTGGTGGCAGTGGTTCACGGTTTGGCAGTTAGCGTCAAGCGGTTGGTCGCATGATCGCATGCGGTCTCTTAACCGCATGAGATCATGTGACAAATGGTCTTGCGGGCCCGTGGTCTCTGCATTGGCACAAGTGCTACGAAGATCAACGGTGGTCGTATGATCTCATGGGATCTTTTGATCCCATGCGATCATGTGACAACCGTGCGATGGGGATCTGCTGAGTTAGGTGGGTCCTATGCCAAGGGTGCCGAGGTGTTTGCTGATGTGGTGGTCGGAATGAATAGAGGGGTGACACGTGGCAAATCTTGTGGGCCCACGGCGTCAGTTGACCTTTTCAAAAAAAGTGGTGCAACCTTTTTGTGGGGCTGGACTTTGTTGGCAGAGGGTTTAGTGGAGGCCTTTCTTCTCCTTCTAACTTGGCAGTGTCTGTAAAGGTTTCTTTGTTCACCGAGCTAGTGGATATGATTTAGCAAGGCCTCTAGACTTGGCAAAGAGCGCGATTGCATGGTTAACAGTTTTTGCATTGGTCACTGAGTGAACCCGGGGTTAAGAAAAGTTCAGGCAACTTGGCAACAAGAGGAGATTTGAACCCAAGGGTGGAGCCGGGGTTATTTTTGCAGTGCAATTGTAAGCCCGAGCATTTGTGGAAAGTGGAGGCAGATTTTCTAAGGGTTGTCGCATGATCGCATGAAGCCTTTTGGGCTCATGCGATCATGCCACCGCTTAATTTTTCAAGGTAGTGTGGTCATGGGTCTAGCCATGTGGTCAGCTCTTGTTGGGCTACGTGGCAGGGTTTGGCAAGTATGATGTCTGGAAGGTCCCGAGCGATGCTTATGTGGCGGCAGGGAAAATTTTCAAAAGCTTTTCGCATGATCGCATGAAGGCCTTTTAGCTCATGCGATCATGCAACCAATGCTTTGTCAAAGTGGTGTAGCCTATTTTTGGCAGACTTTCTTCCAAAGGGAAATGTTTGCAAGGTCCGCAGCTAAAAATTTAATATATTTTCAAGGGCGGTTGCGGTTGGATAGAATTTGTAGACGATTTAGGCTGCCTTTTTGGGTCCTTTCTATGATCTGATCATATTTTTGAAACATTCATGACAGAGTGGGCTTGCAGAGAGGTAGATGGATCAAAGTTGTTGATCTATAGGCATGGGCACGCAAAGACAACTATCTGATCGGCTATGATTTTTGCAGAGTTTAATTATGATCAGAAGTGACTTGTTTTAGGGTTGATTATTCTATTGCAGATTTATGTAACCCTAAGGAGATATTTTGATTCCTACCTACGTGCAGGGGATGTATATAACTTTTTTTTGAGCCTGTTGTGCTTAGAATTGGCCAATTGTAAAAAAGGAAAGTTTCTTTCCCCAGAGGTTATTGAAGGCGTTCTTCCGCTCCTTAACTTTTTGCAATTGTAAAATCCCCATTGATTGTTCAAATATTGCAAGTATTATGTGATATTCTTGTTGTCCTCATGCTTGCTTGTCTGGATTATCTCTTATTGGATCAAAGTGTATGCATGATTTCAATGATATCTCAGGTTTCTTGATTCCTCTTGCTTTCTGCAATTTTGTGTGTTTCCTGTGTCTATTCTGATTTAGGTGTTTTGCAGGTATACTATAGCCCCTAGCAGCCTTGTCTCATTCCTACACCTAGTTGTAGAAAAGGATGTCTGTTTGCAGGTCATAGGTTGAGCCTTTGTTCAGACCCTCCTATGAAATACTTATGCAAGCCTATCTAGTGAGTTGTAACTTATTGGACCTGATTCCTTCATTGGTTTCATCCCTCTGTACTGAGATCCAAAGCCAAGTTCGGTGCATCACCTGGTAGGATAGATTTGCTTTCTGTTATTTCCCTTTCCATGCACTCCTTCTATCCCTTTCCCCCAAAGAGTTTACATTTCCTGTCTAAGAGAAAATTAGGGTGATTATCTAAGAGGAACTAGCCTTGAATTTGGAGGTCTCATCTTGGTTAGCAAAAGGTCCCACAACCTTGAGATGAGTCCTATGTTATACTGGATTATCAAGACTACGAGAGCTTGAGATCAGAGGAGCAAATTTAGTGTATAACATTTCTGGCATGCGCGGTGGGACTGAAGTTCAAATTTATGTTCAAAGTATGCTATCTTTGATATGTTGGTAGCATACTACAGACCTAGAAGAGGTCATTTTGCTGCATATCTGGCGACTCCAGAAAGTCTACTGGTTTCAAAGATCAGATGTTGGTATGTTTTCAAGCTTTCATTTTCAAATCCCAGCTAATTGCATGAGTAGACATGTCAAGTTTCTATGGATAGTCAGGTTACTCACCATCCTATCATGAGAATAATGCTCAACCAGCTTGTTTTCAGCCTTACCAAAGTCACCCAAAGCCTCCTTTTACCCCAAGCTATTATACTTCTCAAGGGTATCAATATATCCAATATGCCCCAAATGAGTTTGCCCTTGTGCAAAGTTATGAGAGAGCTCTCAGGAAAGATGGATCATGGGCACAAGAGGCACAACAGCAGATGCGAGGCTAGCTTCCCCATCATGTTTACCACCCACCCTCCCCTTCTCAGCCTATTCAGTAGCAGATGCAGACTTTGAGCTCAGACTTCAAGGAGATGCAGGAGGCAAAGAGTTTGTTGCTTGATTTGGTCAAACAAGTATTTGAGCTCAGGGAGCAGAGAGAGCAGGAGGCTCAAAATTATGAGCAAGGGGAAGCTCCTTACCAAATGATAGAAACTCTTGTTGATGAGCAGCAAGCAGGAGAGTTTCAAGAAGAGATTAGACGCCAAGCTAACATTGAGACAGCAAGGTTGACATCACTGATTGCTCAACAAGAGGCTCCTAGGCCTAAGATTTCAAGCTAGAGGACCCATTTGTCTCAAGAACCTACACATGAGGAGCCCGCTAAGCATTCATTTCCAAGCTTTAAAGTTGCTATGCCTTCTTTGTCTCCCCCCTCTCCCCCTCAGTTTCACATCCCAAGTTTTAAAGCAAAAAATTTTGTTCAAGAGCCTGTGCTTGAGGTTTAGTCCACTTTACAAGAGCAACCTACTCAAGAAAAAATTTCATCCCAAGAGGCCCCTCTGGTCTCTTAGGATGATGAAGTGATATGGATACGACAATGGCCTCTGCCTCCTAGTTGTCTGATGCCAAGCCTTTGTAAGGACACTAGTCTGGTGTCTGAGCAAGGATTGGTGAATGAGCTTTCATGTGATAAGGAGGAGAAGAAATTTGAGGTATCAGTGTAGAGTGATGACTGTGGTGAAAATGAGCAGCAAGGTGTGGAGGTGGACATTGATGCTTAGCCTGAGCTCTTGGCTGATTTGTATGATGAGCTCCCTCCTTTTTTTGATGATGCAAAAGAGACCATGCCATTGACTATGGCTGAAGGTCAATCAGAAAAAAAGGTCTATCATCAATAGGAGGTTGATTCTATAATGGATGCATTGTGCTTGTTAGATAAGCTGCCTAGTTTTGTTGAGCAGGATGAGGAAGATGTGATCATAGCCACCTCTGTAAAATTGCAACAGCTAGAAGAGGTTGATCCTGATGATATGTTAATTCATGAGCTTGATCTCATTTTTGAGGAGGCTTCCCAATGTACAGAAGTTAACCAGAGCCTTGGCAAGGATTATTTGGGAAGCATCATGGATGGCTTGTATATGGAGCCTGATTGTAATGAGATCTTGGCTGGTTTAAAAAAAGGAAGATGATAGTCCCCTGGCTGTGGATGAGGAGTTTTCATGGCTTTCTATGATGGAGGGCACCCATGAAGATAAAGGAGAAACCAGTAATGAAAGTCCTACCTTCAGACTTTCAAGAGGCTGCCCCATCAGATACTTGACCCAGAAGGAGTTCACTGGGACACCTCCATTTGATCCATTTGAGGTGGGTGAACTTGATCTTATTTTTGCAGAGGCAATGCATCCTCATTTGCCAAATCTTTGTATGCCTCTTATCTTCGTAGCTATCCTCATGAGTCCAATGCAAAACATCCTAAGAAGGAAAGGTAACTACTTCAACCAGTGAATGGCTTTGTTTAACCAAGTCTCTGCACTAGTTAGTTTAGGTTAGGATAGGTTTCCCTATTTTTCTTTCCCCTATTTTCTAGAGTAGTTTCCTCCTTTCCAAGAAGTGCCCGTGCACATTTTGTCTTGCTGGTTCAGTTTTGCCCCTCTCCCTGTTAGAAAGTTTTTTGTGCTCAAGAAGTGACCCCATGCCCAATGGATTGAGTCAAGGCAACTGGTCCAATGTCTAGCAGGCTGACATCCCGCAGAGGTCACCAAAATGTTGCCCAAAATTTCCCTCTCATTCATTTTCGGCCACAGCCCTATTTTCCAAGTGAAATGCTCAAATGTCGAGAGTCCAGTGTGTTTTCTATTCAAGTGTCAAAAACCCAGTGTGTTTTTGACCTCCTCTCTGCAGGCTTGGGATGTTTCTACCTTTTGGTCTAAAATCTCGGTGTGTTTTCGACATCCGCTCTGAAAGCTTAGTGTATTTTTGGCCTTTGCTCAAAAACTCTCTCTGATTTCAGCACCTTCTGCATTTTTTACCTTAATCGCACAACTTCGATCAGGCGGGTCCCGGTGCTTAAGGTTGTACCAGTGTGGAAGATCTGACAGCTATCACATGATCACATGGGATCTTTCAATCCCATGAGATCATGCGACAACCATTGATGCGGTATTGGTGATCGACAGTCAAGACAAGCGGTAAGCGGTCATCAGTTAGCATCATGTGGTTGGTTGCATGATCACATGGGCTCTTTCGAGCCCATGTGACGATGCAACAAACCGTCAGCAGTTTCGGTGGCGGTGGTTCATGGTTCAGCTGTTAACGTCAAGTGGTTGGTCGCATGATCGCATGCGGTCTCTTAACCACATGAGATCATGCGACAAGCGATCTTGCGGGCCTGAGTTCTCTACATTGGCACAAGTGCGATGAAGATCAACGGTGGTCATATGATCTCATGGGATCTTTCAATCCTATGCGATCATGCGACAATCATCCGATGGGGATCTACTGAGTTAGGTGGGCCCTATGCCAGGGGTGTTGAGGTGTTTGCTGATGTGGCGGTCAGAATGAATAGAGAGGTGACATGTGGCAGATCTTGTGGGGCCGTGGCATCAATTGACCTTTTCAAAAAAAGTGGTGCAACCTTTTTGTGGGGCCAGACTTTGTTGGCAGAGGGTTTAGCAGAGGCCTTTCTTCTCCTTCTAACTTGGCGGTGTCCGTAAAGGTTTCTTTGTTTGCTGAGCTGGCAGATATGATTTAGCAAGGTCTCTAGACTTGGCAAAGAGCACAGTTGCATGGTTAACGGTTTTCGCATTGGTCGTCGAGTGAACCCCAGGTTAAGAAAAGTTTGGGTGACTTGGCAACAAGAGGAGATTTGAACCCAAGGTGGAGCCGGGGTTATTTTTGCAGTGTGATCATAAGCCCGAGCATTTGTGGAAAGTGGAGGCAGATTTTCTAAGGGTTGTTGCATGATTGCATGAAGCCTTTTGGGCTCATGTGATCATTCAACAACTAACTTTTTCAAGGCAGTGTGGTCGTGGGTCCAGCCGTGTGGTCAGCTCTTGTTGGGCCACCTGGTAGGGTTTGGCAAGTATGATGTCTGGCGGGTCCCAAGTGATGCTTATGTGGTAGCAAGGCAAATTTTCAAAAGCTTGTCGCATGATCACATGAAGGCCTTTCAGCTCATGCGATCATGCGACCAATGCTTTGTCAAAGCGGTGTAGCTTGTTCTTGATGAACTTTCTTCCAAAGGGAAATGTTCGCAAGTGCGGCAGCTAAAAATTTATTATATTTTCAAGGGTGGTTGTGGTTGGATAGAATTTGCAGAGGATTTAGGCTACCTTTTTGGGTCCTTTCTATGATATGATCAGATTTTTGAAACATTCATGATAGAGTGAGCTTGCAGGGAGGTAGATGGATCAAAGTTGTTGATCTGCAGGCATGGGCACGCAAAGACAACTATCTAATCAGCTATGACTTTTGTAGAGTTTAATTCTGATCAGAAGTGACTTGTTTTAGGGTTGATTATTCTATTGTAGATTTATGTAACCCTAAGTAGATATTTTGATTCCTACCTGCGTGTAGGGGATGTATATAACTTTTTTTTGAGCCTGTTGTGCTTAGAATTGGCCAATTGTAAAAAAGGAAAGTTTCTTTCCCCAGAGGTTATTGAAGGCATTCTTCCGCTCCTTAACTTTTTGCAATTGTAAAATTCCCATTGATTGTTCAAATATTGCAAGTATTATGTGATATTCTTGTTGCCCTCATGCTTGCTTGTCTAGATTATCTCTTAGTGGATCAAAGTGTATGCATGATTTCAATGATATCTCAGGTTTCTTGATTCCTCTTGCTTTCTGCAATTTTGTGTGTTTCCTGTGTCTAATCTGATTTAGGTGTTTTGTAGGTATACTATAGCCCCTAGCAGCCTTGTCTCATTCCTACACCTAGTTGTAGAAAAGGATGTCTGTTTGCAGGTCATAGGTTGAGCCTTTGTTCAGACCCTCCTATGAAATACTTATGCAAGCCTATCTAGTGAGTTGTAACTTATTGGACCTGATTCCTTCATTGGTTTCATCCCTCTGTATAGAGATCCAAACCCAAGTTTGGTGCATCACCTGGTAGGATAGATTTGCTTTCTGTTATTTCCCTTTCCATGCACTCCTATCCCTTTTCCCCAAAGAGTTTACATTTCCTGTCTAAGAGCAAATCAAGGTGATTATCCAAGAAGAACCAGCCTAGAATCTAGAGGTCTCATCTCGGTTAGCAAAAGGTCCCACAACCTTGAGATGAGTCCCATGTTATACTGGATTATCAAGACTACGAGAGCTTGAGATCAGAGGCACAAATTCAGTGTATAACAAGAAGATCATGATGATCAAGATGATCATGATGATCATGATGATCAAGATAATAATGATGATGATGATGATGAAGATGACCTTGATGTACCTATACTTGAGAAGGCATATAAGCCTCTATACGAAGGCTCTCAAACAACTCTTCTTTATGTTGTATTGTTGTTGGTGAACTTGAAGGTTATGAATGGTTTATCCAATGTAGCAATCATACATATGTTAAGGTATGTCATCTTTTTTCATTTTTTTTAGTCATGATTTCCTTACAGTTAACGAAGGGTGAATCATGTACCAATTAATATTCTTTATATTAAAAAATTATATTTTTTGGTCATAGGTTGATATGTGAGTGTTTGTTACCACCATCAAACATTCTACCTCACTCGTACTGAGAATTATCTGCCATTATGAAAGATATTGGAATGGATTATCAACCAATACACGCATGTCTAAATGATCATATTATATATCATAAACAACATGAATTTGCAACAGAATGCCCTGATTGTCATATTAGTAGATATCAATCAGATCAAATAACAAAAAAGGTGCCTTGCAAGGTTCTTCGGTATATTCTCATTATTCCACATCTGCAATGATTATTCAGGTGCACTAGCTTGGCACAATTTATGGATTACCATGCACACAATAGAAGTCAAGATGACATTATGTGAATGCCTATGGATGGTTTGGAATTTAAGAAAATAGAGAAAACTTGGCCACACTTTAAAGAAGAACCTTGTAATCTCAGGATTTCATTGGCAGCGGACGGTGTCAATCCATTTGGAGACATGAGATCTATTTACTTAGTGTGGCCAATTTTTTTTATCAATAATAACATTCCTCCTTAGATGTCCATAAAGAGGGAGCACATAATGTTGGCAATGATTGTTCTAGGTATTTTTTCAGTTAATAGTCATCTAAATAAATTTATTATAAATAATCCATCAAAATGGTCATAATAATTATATAATATTTTTATTCATTCAACTAGGTAAGTACCAAGTTAAAGATATGAATGTATATATTGAGCCCCTTATCGATAAGTTGATGGTGTTATGGAATGGGGTCACTATGTGTGACATCTCTAGACCAATAGGACAAAGACAATTTCAATTCCATGCAATGCTTGTATGTACAATACATGATGCCCTTGGGCTAACACTTTTTTGTGGTATGTTATATTGCTCATACAAACTTAACATATTTAATCCAATTATACACAATCTTGTAGGTCTTCACACAAAGGAGTGAATTTGCATGTCCAGTTTGTGGTCCAAAGATGAAATCTCGTCATTCAAAAAGTTTAGAAAAGCATGTGTTCGATGAGTATACACACTTTCTACATAGAAATAATAAGTACCGAATTACCAAAAAATATATTTTCGATGGGAAAGAAGAGACTACATCAAAGCCACAAAGAATAAAACCTTGCCTATGGAAGTTGGAATAAAATAAAATAAATTGTCGAGGTAATGTCATTCCATCTGATGGTTTTTGTTTAAAATTTATATTTTGATATTGTGTTTTGTTTATTGATGATGTAATTGATGCTCATGAAGGTCATCAAGGCATTAATGACCAACTTCCAAAAAGACTAAAAATTTATCCTACATAATTTAGTAGGTTGTTGTACTACGAGAAACTCTCAATCGTGCATTTGTTTGATGCTATGCATATTGGAAACAATGTAATAGAGACATTATGTAAAATATTGGATGGAAGGCATGACAAAGACAAAATTGTCAAAAAATTTAGTGACATTGGAGAATCCAGCCATGCAATGAAAATTGGCATTCGATCAAATAACAATGGAGACTAGATTGATATAAGTTCCCTTACTTGGTTATTGTCTGAGCAGAAGAGCAATGCTATAAAATAAGTCATACAAAAAATACAATTTACCATAGGATTTTCTATGAACATAAACAATCTCACATCAAAGAAAAGTGAATTTCTATGAAAAGTGAATCTCTCCCACACCACTTCGACAACAATGTCAAACAAGTTATATATGATCTTAGAAAATAAATGAGGTGGTTCTCATCAAAGAAATCAATAAAGAAGATATAAAATATAAGAAGAGAAAAATTTCTCATCTTATGTGTAAAATACAAAAGTGTCTACCTTCAACTTTTTTCAATGCACAAGAACACTACCTCATACATCAAGTTGAGGAGATTGAATTATTTGGACTTGTAAAAACTAGGTCAATGTGGATGGTTGTGAGGCAATTGAAATTTTTGAAGGGCTTGGTTCGATAGAGAGAACATCCTGAGGCTTCTATGATGGAGGTATATATGGTATTAGAGACCATCGTGTACATTAGTGAATATCTTCCTAAGTTTATAGCAAAGATCCATGTAGATCATATTTAGGATCCCAACTCCATTAACAAATTCAAAGGGGATTACTTGGTGGGGAAAGGTAGATTGATGAAAGTGAAAGGTAATTATAAGATGTTACTATAGTTAATTAATTCTTATAAATCTTCAATATAAGTTATTTGTAATTGGTCTTTTTTTTTATACACTTGGTCGAGAGTGGGATGCAATACATTTGTATATTGTGAACAATCTTGATTAGATGATGATATGGATTGAATGATGTCAACAAAATAGTTTTCCATTAACATGGGAAGGTGTTGCTTCATTGGTTAGAGAATCTCATTATAATGAAAATTTAAATGTTACACCAATGGTAATTGATCTAGCATATGGTTTAAGAGGTAGATAGGTACGTAAAAAGTTATTAATGATCATGACCCATATGTTTCATATCAACTCACGATGCAAATAATTTTCACAAGCTCAAAAAATTGTAGGTCAAGCACCACAAAGCTATGTACTATCATGGCCACAAATTTCTCATAAAAAAGTTGGATGACACGAAGGAAACTTGTGATTCTGGGATAAGTACAGTCTTTGAGGTCACTAATATATCATTTAGAAATGACATGCTTCATCAACAATCTCAAAATTGATACTATGGCATCTTGGATGATATACTTGAGTTTAAATTTAACTCCTTCAAATTAGTTCTATTCTTCATCAAATGGTACAAGCTATGACTAAATCAAAATGATCCTAATAAAACTGTTATTCAACATGATAATAGATTTACAATGATTAATACAAAGTCATTTGAGCCAGTTGGAGATGAGCCCTATGTTATTCCAAGCCAATGTGAGAAATTCTTTTACTTAGAGGGTCCACATAAATTGGGTTGGTCATTTGTTGTTAAACATGATCCAAGAGGAAGGTCGGTGAAGTATAATGTGATGGAAGAAGAAGATATTGAAGATGATGAAGAAGAAGATGATAGTGGTGGTGGTGGTGATGATGATGATAATGATAATGATGATGATGATGAGATGGATTAAGAAGATGATCAATGACATGATTGAAATGTACAAGGTATGTGATTTAATTCTTTATATATATTTATATTGATTAGTATATATATTTAATATTAATGTATTGATGTATTCAACTCTAATGGCATGGTAACACTAATTTATTGTGTTCAATTGTAATGATTACAACATATGTGATTTATTCTTACCAATTTATTGCTTATGATGCTCAATTAATTATTGTCAATAAATGTATATATTTTGTTTGATTGTCACCCTTTCTGGAAACATGCAATTGACTACACACATCATCACCCCTTCTATTGATGATCTTGCATTCCATATATAAGGTAAAGGTAATTTGTTCATGTTTCGATCTTGCATATTTTCATGTTGTCTTGTACGTAATTTTTAGCATACGTATCATGTAATTTTTAGCTAACTTAAGATAAATGATTCACATATGAAGGAAATTTAACCCCTTTGACAAGGATCCTGGAAAGTAACATACTATCAAACTCATGCTCTAAATATTTTATGAGCTGATCTTTTAAAAAAAATTCTTGTAAGTTCCACCTTTTAAGAAAAAACACAAAATTGTAAGAAAAATTAACTAAAGTTGCGTATCTTGAATATAGTAAAAGAAAAGGCCTGAGTGAAAGAAAAAATATTGTACTAATTAATGATATGAAATAAAAATAGTGGGATAGGGTTAGTTCACTTATGATGTTTCACCTTGTATGTATGGTGGCCCTGAATATCTTCAATGTCAAGTCATAAAGCATCTTATAAAAATAATCATTTCCTGTAAAAATGTCATGGGATCATCAATCCAAAACTTGTTATGAATAAGTAAATCACAATTACAATATAAATAATAATAATTTTAAAGTACTTGGAAGCTTAAGACATTTTAAAGGCATCAATTATTTATCGTCCATCAACAATGACATCTGCATAACTCACGTGCTAGAAACATAAGTGGATCAGGGAAACGATGGTGAATTATCACCAATAGAGGTACTCTGATATGTATTTGGTGTAGCAGCCATCGGTGTATCTCCTAGTGCACAAAATTAATCCACTATGAGATGCACCCAAGATTAAAGTACACATTATCAAATCATAATTAACACAAAACCAAATATAGAAAAATAAGGATTTACCAGGCATAGACCATGAAGGCATCGATGTTTGCATGCTCCTTGTTGTCAACATTACACTTGGCCATCTCAGATGGTCGGTCGACCTTCTAGGAGTCATTTACACTTGATGACCTGAACAATACATTGTTACCAAAGACATTTTGAAATAATAAAAGTAAGAGTAGCTTTCGATAAAGTTTGAGTGAAGATTTTCTTATAAATTTTGAATTAGTTGTAACTGTACCTTTTCCTATAGCTATATCTATGGTATCAGTAAGTCCAATGAAAAATGTACACTTCTAATCAACTTAAGTCCAATGAAGTTTTTGAATGTTTCAAAGAAAAAATTCCTTGTAACTTGTTAACTTAAGGATTATTTTACCTGAGGTGGCTAGAGTTCTGCTAGTACCGGCCTCACCGCGATGTCCATGACCAGGTACTTGAGAAAACAAAAAATCATGTAACAAGAACACATACATATTTTAGTTCATGACATAAAAGAGTATAAAATATAAACCTTTATTGAACTTTTGTTATAACTAAAGATTCATTATGATGCAGGAGCATCTCGGATCCTTGGCAATCCTGTGTCACCAAAAACATATTTGATTTTGTCTATGTTGCTCGGTTCTTTCTTTGACTGAGTTGGTTCAGTGTTGCTCAGTTTCCTTTGTTCGCCAGTGTTGGTCGGTTATGTCTCTAGCACTCAGTGATGCTTGTTTGGCGCTCGGTTTCTTTGCTTACCAAGTTGTTTGTTTTGGATTTCTTTTGAGGCTGACTTGTGCATTTAATTTGGGTCATAGATTTAATGTTGGTATCCATCATTGGGAAGCATGTGGACCTAGTTCTATTCATTTCTTCTGTTGATTGTGGATCTAAAGGCTGATTGGCTCGGTAGCCTCTTGTATAAATATATTTTTTTGGTTAGAGTTTAGGAGTCAGTTCTGGATAGAAGATAGAAGATAGAAAAATAGAGATTGTTGGTAGATCTTCGCATATTAGAGGACTTCTGTACTAGATTGTAATATCCAACCTAAACTGGGAAGGCCTCATAGCCCGACATGTATGAATCAACTTGAAGATAATATATTAAAGCATTTGCATTCTCTCTCTCACTGTTGTGTGTTATTTCTGTTACAAGTAGTGGTTGTCATTGCACCAAAAGATCGACCTGTTAATGCCCAATACAACCACTAGACTTATAGAAGACGCAGGAGGCTGTTAAAACATGTCACAAATACTGAGGGGAGTGCTGACCATTTTTCTAACAATCTCCCCCTCAGCATTACCTAAGGGGATTCGAACCTGTGACCAAGCTCTGATACCACTTGTTACAACAAGTGGTTGTTGTTGTACAAAAAGATTGACCTATTAATGCCCAATGCAACCACTAGACTTATAGAAGACACATGAGGCTTTTAAGCCATCTCACAAATCCCGAGGGGAGCACCGATCATTTTTCCAATAGTTTCTTCTATGTGTTGTTTATGCAAGGTGGATCTAGTTAGGGTGTTCTTTGGCCCCTCTCCCCATCCTCTCTTGCGTCAAGTGGTATCAAAGCAAGGTTAGATCTGGATCTAGTTTTACAAATCTAGATTTGAAGGCTCCTTCTTGTAAAGCCCTAGTTGAATTTTTGTGGGGTAGCAGATTGCGATCTAACCTGCAATTGCAGAGGGTTTTCAAGATGGTTTGTGGGAGGCGAGATTTGGATCCTGGATTGGAAGACATGTTGAGACAATTTGCTGCTAGATTAGAAGCTATTGAAATAGCGCAGAGAAGAGGAAGACATCATGAAGATGTTAGTGATGATGAAATTGAGGTGGAACAAGGTGATGTAGAACTTTCACTTGTGATGGATCAGGGTGAGGAAATATTCTTGAAGGCTTTGATAATTCTAAATTCCATGCCACACTTTAATCCTCTTGAGTATAGTGGAAAATTGGATTATGATGAATTGGTGGACTGGATCACTGAGATGAAAAAGTACTTTGAGTATGAAAATGTACCTGAGGAAAAGAAGGTGAAAATTGCAAGCACAAAGTTGAAAAGTCATGCATCCTTGTGGTGGGAACATCTACAGCTGGACAAAAAGAGGAAAGGCAAAGACAAAATCAAGGTATGGAGTAAAATGGTGAATAAATTGAATGGAAAGTTCTTACATTGTGATTATCAGATTAACCTAGTTAGGTGAATGCAAAGTTTAAGGCAGAAAGATAACTTGATAAAGGAATATACTGAGGAATTCTATAGATTAGCTATCAGATCTAGACATGATGAAGATGATGTCGAAAGAATTGCTAGATACTTGAATGGTTTGAGAGTTTCCATCCAAGAAGAAATCAGTTTGGTCAAATTGGAGAACATTGAAGAGGCTTATCAATTTGCATTGAAGGATGAGGACAAATTGAATAAGAGACACAAGCAAAGACAAAGAGGTAGAGGTGGTAGATTCCCTAGAGGAAGAGGTAGATTTCATGGTGAAAACAGTAGATCTGAACCTGAAAAGATAACTCTAGATAAAGGCAAGACCGAGTGGAAAGGTGAGAGTTCATCTAGAGGTAGAGGTAGTAACTACCGAGGTGGTTATAATAGAGGTGGTTTCTGAGGAACTTGTTACAATTGTGGAGAAGAAGGACATAGATCATTTGAGTGTACACATGCAAGTAAGAAGGATGGTAGTAGTAGAAATGCTTTGGTGCAAGAAGAGTCACCAAATGAACTTGAGAAAGAAAATAACTTGATGGTAAGGAGAGCACTTTGGAATGAAGGTAAAAAGGAAGATTCGGTAAGGAAAAGTTTGTTCAAGACCAGATTGTAGAGTTTCTGACAAAGTTTGGAAGGTAATCATTGACAGTGGTAGCTCAAAGAATCTACCATCTGAGGAGATGGTCACAAAGTTGCAGTTGCAAAGGTTGGAACATATGAAGCCCTATCAAATTTCATGAATCAAAGATGAGCATACACTCTTGGTAAGTGAAAAATGTTATGTGAATTTGAAAATTGGAAAGTACTATGATAAGGTGTTATGTGATATCATGCCTATGGATTGTTGTCATATTTTTTTGGGTAGACCTTGGCAATATGATAGACATGCTATATATGATGGGAGATTTCATAAGTATAATATTTGGGCTGATGGGAGAAGATAGATCTTGTTACCTTTGATTGAAGAACCTATTAGTAATGTTTGCACATCTATGAAATTTTTCTTAATGAAAGGAAGAAAGTTTGTTAAGGATTTAAAGAAGAATGATGTATGTTTTGTTGTGATTCCAAACAAGCCAAGTAAGAAAATAGAGGATAATGTACCTGAGGAGATTGATAAGTTACTCACTGAGTATGGTGAGATCATTTCTGATAATGTACCTGATGGTTTGCCACTGAAAAGAAGCATTAATCATTGCATGGATCTAATCCCTGGAGCTAGTTTACTGAATAAGGCACCTCGTCAGTTGACACCTACCAAGAATCAGGAATTGAACCGACAGATTCAAGAATTGTTGCAGAAAGGATTAATTAGAGAAAGTTTGATTCCTTGTGTAGTACCTTCAGTATTGGAACCTAAGAAGAATGGATAATGGTGAATATGTACTAATTCTAGAGTGATCAGCAAGATAACAGTGAAGTATAAGTTTCCTTTACCGAGAATGGATGATATAATGGATAGTTTGGCTGGAGAAAATTATTTTGCTAAAATTGATTTGAAAAGTGGGTATCATCATATCATAATCAGAGAAGGTGATGAATGAAAGACTGCTTTCAAGTCAAAAGAAGGTTTGTATGAGTGGTTGGTTATGCATTTTGGTTTAAGTAATGCACCAAGTACTTTTATGAGGTTGATGAATGAAGTTTTGAATAAATTCTTGGGTAAGTTTGTGATTGTATATCTTAATGATATTTTGATATTTAGTAAGACAAGAGAAGAACATTTGTTGCATGTTAGACAAGTTTTGCAGAGATTGAAAGAAGAAAAGTTGCTGATAAATCTAAAAAAGTGTTCATTCGTGAAAGAGGAGATTGTGTATTTGGGATTTATGATTTCAGCTGATGGTTTGAAAATGGATCCTGAGATGGTTGAAGCTATTTTGAATTAGCCTACACCTGAGAATGCTAGTGAGGTAAGATCATTTCATGGTTTGGAAAGTTTTTACCAAAAGTTCATTAGGAATTTCAATTCAATTTGTAATGCTATGACTGAGACTATGAGAGGAGATAAAAGAGAGTTCAAGTGGACACATGGAGCTGATAAAAGTTTTGAGACTCTAAAGGAGAAGGTTGTTGAATTGCCTATTTTGGCATTGCCCAATTTAAATAAGGTATTTCAAGTGGAATGTGATGCAAGTGGGAGTGTAATTGGAGCTATGTTAAGTCAAGAAGGTAAACCCGTTTCTTTCTTTAGTGAAAATTTGAATGATGCAAAAAGGAAATATTCTATATATGATCAAGAATTCTATGTCATTGTTCAAGCACTGAAGAAATGGAGACATTATTTGATGCCGATTGAATTTGTGTTGTATACCAATCATAAGGCTTTACTGTATTTGGGTAGTCAGAATAAGTTGAATCAGAGACATATGAAATGGGTTGAGTATTTGTAGAGTTATACATTTGTGATAAAACATAAGAGTGGAGTCACTAACCAAGTTGTCAATGCATTGAGTAGAAGAAGATCTTTGATGACCAAGATGAAAATTGAAGTTCTATGCTTTGATGACATGAGAGATTCTTATGAATTTGATCTCGATTTTTCTCAGCCGTGGAGAAAGTGTAGAGCACCTATTGAAGATCAACCAAGTACTAAATGGGATGAATATTTTATGGAAGGAGGTATGTTGTTTAAAGGTATTCAGTTGTGTATACCGAGATGACCAATGAGAACTAATTTGATAAAGAAGAAACATAGTAGTGGTTTGGCAAGACATTTTGGTGTTGATAAGACATTGAATTTGCTTAAGGAGAAATACTTTTGGCCACAGTTGTATAAAGATGTTCATAAATTTGTGAAAAGTTGTGGAGTTTGTCAAGTTACAAAAGGAGTAAGTTAGAATACTGGATTGTATACACCAATTATTGTACATGAGAAACCTTGGATTGACATCAATATGGATTTTGTTCTTGGCTTACCGAAGACAGTAAGAGGTAATGATTCTATATTTGTTGTTGTGGATAGATTTTCTAAAATGGCACATTTTGTACCTTGTAGAAATACATTAGATGCAGTACATGTAGCAGATCTTTTCTTTATAAAGGAAATTGTCAGATTGCATGGATTACTGAGGAGTATTATCTCTGACCAAGATAGTAAATTTGTTGGATACTTTTGCAAGACTCTTTGGAGAAAGTTTGGTACTGAGTTGAAATATTGTTCTACATTTCACCCACAAACTGATGGATAGACAAAAGTTGTGAATAGAAGTTTGGGTAATATTTTGAGATGTTTAGTTGGAGACACACTAAGTAATTGGGATTTTGTGTTGGCACAAGAAAATTTTGCATACAATAATTCAATGAATAGGAGTACTAGAAAAACACTTTTGATTGTAAATGGCATACAACTAAGAGGTATATTAGATTTGAGAGACATTGCGGATGAAAGAAAGAGAAGTGTTGAGGAAGTAAAATTTTTTGAGTACATGAAGACATTGCATGAAGATGTGAAGTTTAAGCTAGAAAAGAGTAATCAGAAATACAAAGAAAGAGTTGATAGATCAAGAAGACATAAGACTTTCGATGTTGGTGATGAACTGATGGTTTATTTGAAGAGAGGCAGATTTCCTGTTGGAACATATGGGAAGCTAAAGATAAAGAAGTTTGGACCTTGCAAGATTTTGAGAAAATTTGACAGTGAAAATGCATATGAGATTGAGATACCTGATGACATGGATATATCACCTATATTCAACATTGCTGATTTGTATGAGTTTCATGAACCTAATGAAGACATGACAATACTGATGGATTATCCTAAGAAGCAGAATGAAGAAGTTGAAAAGATTTTGGAGCAAAGAATTGGTAGAAGTACAAGAGGAAAATAGTTTATGGAATATCTGGTAAAGTGGAAGAATAGACTGATCAAAGATAGTTCATGGATTTCATAGTCTGAGTTGGATGCAGCTCAAATCATACCTATTTCATGATTCAGAGAATCATTAAAAATAAACCCAGGTGTCTGATGCAGGAGCATCTTGGGTCCTTGGCAATCTTGTGTCACAAAAAACATATTTGAGTTTGTTTGTGTTGCTCAGTTCCTGCTTTGACCGAGTTGGTTCGGTGTTGCTCAGTTTATTTTGTTTGCCGGTGTTGGTCAGTTATCTCTCTAGCACTCGGTGAATTTCCTTGGTGCTTAGTGATGCTTGTCTAGCGCTCGATTTCCTTTCTTACCGAGTTGTTTGTTTTGGATTTCTTTTGAGGCCGACTTGTGCATTTAATTTGGGTCACGAATTTAATGTTGGTATCCATCATTGGGAAGTATGTGGACCTAGTTCTGGTCATCCCTTTCATTGATTTTGGATATGAAGGTTGACTTGGCTTGGTAGCCTCTTGTATAAATATAGTTGTTTGGTTAGAGTTTAGGAGTCAGTTTCAGATAGAAGATAGAAGATAGAAAAATAGAGATTGTTGGTAGATCCTCGCATGTTGGAGGACTTCTGTACTAGATTGTAATATTTAGCCTGAACCAGGAAGGCCTTACAACCCAGCATGTATGAATCAACTTAAAGATAATATCTTAAAGCATCTACATTCTCTCTCTCGCTGTTGTGTGTTGTTTCTTCCACGTGTTGTTTATGCAAGGTGGATCTGGTTAGGGTGTGCTTTGGCCCCTCTCCCCATCCAATCTTGCATCACATTACTACTTACTTCATAATGACATGCTTGCGACAATAATTCATCTTTCCTCTTCAGCATCTCCTTAGTTAGATTTGGATCATCCAAAATGTTAATAATTTCTGCATTGACTTTTTTTTAGTTTTTTCTTCACCATATTTACAAGGTTAGGGATATTTGGGATATCCTCATCCGTATCTATAGCTATTGCCTCTATTGTTGTAGGTTCTTTTCTCCTATCTTTAACATCATATTATGATAGGAATATCAGTAAAACTATCAGAATAACTCCAAAACCCTAAATAAAATAACATAATAATATAACATGTTTTAACTATCTAATTTGTACAATTACAATAAGGTTTATCATTTCTGAATAATGGGTGGGAGGAGTATCCCCATGGCCTCTATCATGTGGGGAATCCATGTCATCTTGTAACAAAGATTAAATATAAAAACTTCAGCAAACTGAAAGCAATAGACTTAGCAAAAAAAAATTAATAAAATGGTATATTGGAGTCATAAACTTGAGGTTAGTTTAAATGGTATATAGTACTTACCACCCCCATGGTAGTAACTTTTTTGGTATCTATGCCATTTAAATGGTAATCTATTAACACTTCTTCCCCTGCACTTATTGATTTTATTGCACATACAAAAACACAATTCCCCTCACACACCTCAAATATGCAATTGGGTTGCTTATTAGTTGACCCAAGTCACGTACTATTTATAAAACCCACAATATTTCCTATTTATTTTGGTCTCTTGTCAATGTACATAGAAAATCTTTTACTTTGATCATTTTCTTTCCATTGTATATAATTTGATGACAGTGCATACCTACGCATACTTTTTTTATATTGAACAATCTATATCCAATCATTGTAATTTTAACAAGGTTCTACATACTCCATCAATTCAACAACTTTGTTGTAACATACATTTATCCCATCCATGGAAAATAGGCCCAAACTATGTAATGAGGATGGAGCTATGTGATATATCCTCTCATAAAAACAAAAATCAGTGTTAATTAGATGTAGCTCATTGGGTACCCATTCTTTCTCAAGATGTTTGTACTGAAAGGGAACCTTGATGTCAGCTTTGGTCTCATCATCATAAGAACATGACCCCCCCTTTAGCAAAGAAAAATTGCATGCGTTTATTGAATTTTTTACAATCTTTTGACCTCTATTTGATCTCCCTATTTTAGTCATACTACATGTCAAACTTTCATCTACCATTCCCGCATTTGCCTGATTCGAGGAAGATAGATTTGACAAGTACCTATTTGGTGGTTCCTACAATCCATCAAATGAGATATTGTCATGTCCCCATTTCAAATAGAATTTTGATAATGATTAAATAATTAAATATTATTAAATAAATAATAATATTAAAAATAGACAAATAAATAAATAATCAACAATATTGTTTATCAATTCATAATATTAATCAAATCAATATAATGCTAATAATTAATCAATATATAGAATAATCAAGTTTTGAATAGAGTCGTGACCCATACGTTTCTTCTTTGTCTATATGCGGGAGATATAAAATGTAAGTTGAAAATGAAGGAAAGGCACAAAAAAATAGGAATCATATAAAAGGATAAAAAAAGGGACGAAGACAAGTCATATCCTTAGCATAGCACACAAGCAACATAAGACTTGAATTTGGTCAAGTAACATTTGAGGTATTAATCTATAGAATTGGTATTTTTTTACTACCGAACAAGGAAGAGATAATAAGGGGTCAACAAAGTATGGGAGCATTGGTATTAAGTCAATGATAAGGAGTTGAGACAGTCATTGTAAAAGGCAATCACAGTACATGCTCACCAATAAACAAGAAGAATATAAGAAAATTAATAATTTTATTGACTAAGGAATCAAACATTGAGAATAAGGAAAAAAGGTCATTCCACGGGAAAAGTAGTCAAGTTAAATAAGTTGAAATAACCTTACTTTAAAAAAAGGTATTTAAAGTCATTCTATTTGTGTTTATGTTTGTAAGATATAAGACTTTGTATGAATAAGATTAATAAGAATAAGTTAGCTATATATAAACTAAAGTTGGTATGTTTTAATATTAGTGAGCAATAATTCATATTATATAGTGAATATAGAGGTTCATATATTATTAATAATAATAAAAAATTATATATATGTAAGAGATATATACATACATATATATAGTGAATATATAAGTATATATTATAATTGATCATCAAAATTCTATATATATATATATATATATATATTTGTTATATTAATATCAGGAATAATGGGAGTATATATTGAATTACATAATACATTTATATATGATCTAATATTTATGTAAATTATTTCTATTTATTAGTAAACAATGAAATCATAATTTTATATCAATTATGTGTTATATATATAGGGCTTATTGACTTATACCAACATTTTTTAGGAGAAGAAAATTTTACAAAAAGTTGCCAAACATCTTAAGACTGTGAGGGACTCATATAAAAGGAGTCTCATCCAAAACCCAAAGTAAGAGCGTCCTCCCTTAGTGAGGCATTGGAATGAATTCATTTTGGATGCAAAGGAGAAAGGGGATACTCAAAGAGGAATTACACCAACAAATGAGAGAAGAAGGTATGCAATAGTATTAACTACTAGTAGAATGTAATTATGCACTAATTAGTGATCTTTATATCTATATAATCTAACATATTTCAAACTTTTCATAGGTTGCAAGACACATCAAAGGCAACAAAGGCCAGACTGTAAAAGATTAGGTAGCACAAACGTGTCTCTAGTGGTTATTCAAAAATTCAAGCATGAATTGTAAGTAGCAATAAATGAATTCCGAATCAAAAATTTTATAAATTACAAATAATTTTGTTTAATAAAAAATGTAGGGCTCAAAATTTAATTTAGAGGCCACGACAGAACACAAAAGAATTTCCTTCAAGGAAGGCTATCAAGTCGTGGCTGAACGCCTGGGCCAAGCTTCCACTGGCCCAAACCAAGAGTCTCCTACATCAGTTGAATAGGTAAATATGCCAAATGAAAAATATTTGAAATTGAATACTTAAGCAACAATCTATTTGATGTTAATTTTGAACATAAATTGACTATTTTTATTTTTAATTTAAGAAAACAATGATAACAATGTGCACGACATTGCAATGCAGCCTCATAATCCTAACACAGAACCTATGCTGCATGACGAAGGCCCTAGTGTGCATCGCAGTGTCAATGGAGGTGTTCATTTTCTATTAAAAATTAATTATGTAATTATTAATACAATTTTACATCTTAAATTGAAATTGGTGTAACCTTTTTTGTGTATATTTTAGAGCATACAAAACGTCATGCTGAACGAGTGGAGGATGTTCAAAGTGATCACCATGTAGATGATGTGGCACATTCAGGTAAAGAAAATCTATGTTTTTTTCTTTTAAATTTCTTTTTTGATTTATAGTTTTTTTAATTAATGAAATACTTGTAACACTAATATAAAATGGTGTGAATTTAACCCATGTAATTGTTATTGCAGCGGACCCCCCTTTGGCGTAGCAGCTTCCTGTTCCTAAACACATGAGGAGGAGACATGTGTTGAGATCAGAAGCAATAGAGGAGGAGAATGATGCTCCACTTAGCCATTACCTTAAAAAAATGAGCAAGAAACAAAAAAAGAAATGATTGTAATTAACATTTTTTGCTAATGTAAGAATGTTGTCTTAATGGATATAATTTTGTACTAGTAAATTTTGATGAATGATGTATTAATGAATTATTCATGAATGTTGTGTGTTAATGAATTCTATGTGTTAATGAATGTTATGTGATTATAATGATTGAATGTTATATTTCAAAAATGGATGACTGAATGTTATTAGATGTTAGTGGGGAATTTAGAGTGACGTTGGGGGGGGAGGGGTCAAATGAGCTTCCACCTTCACATGGTTGGCCTTGTTAAGTAGAGAATATTAAACTATTCTTGAAACCAAGTGAAGCTCAAACTAAACCAATGACATAGATTCAATGGTCAAAAAAACCTACTAGTCATATTTCACATGGTTTAGTACCCCTTTTGATGCAGAGGCATCCCTCAGCCTCGCTCTAATAAGTCAATGTGTTCCTGTACTAGTTCTTTTCCCAAGGTCTTCACTAAATTCCATTACCTTCAATGCAAATCCAATGGCCAGACACTCTCATAAGTCCTATTCCTCAAGGACAACTACCCCTCCCTAGGTACACTCAAGTCCTATTCTCTTTTCATACAATTCTTATAATTCCTTCAATAGGATAGTATCATTTTGATGCTTGACTTGTCATCATTAACTAATGGGTTATTGTCGATTGCTCATTGCTATCATTCTAGATCACTACTTTTTATCTCATAGTTTATCTTTGATTTTTCTTACTTCCCAAATAGTGTCCATAGCTTTAATCTTACCTTCACTATCCAAAACTTTCAACATTGAATTTTTTCATTATTCACAACAATTTCTATTCACTTCTCCCTTATTTTCCACTTCCCCCATATTGTACCAAGTACTCCTCCTTTCACCATATATTTTCCTTTGCAAAATCATAACATTTTTTTATTGCTAATTCTTTATAGCATAATCTTATTATATGCAACATTTTTATCAATTATTAGCATTTATGGATTATTAGGGGACCTTAACGCGAATAAACCATGATTTCATTTCTTGTAGGTTGCTTGTGCCCTATCAATTGTAGAGGAAAATCTTGATAACTTCTTAGATGCTAAGAGCATTTTAATACAAATGGGAACCTATTTTCAAGTACATGTGAGTAATTCTGAGTCATGACTATTATTTGTTCTTTTATTCTTTTAAAAGCCTCCACTGCCCCCTCCTTTATTCTTATTATTCTTCTCTGAAAAAAATAATTTTTTGTGTTCTTCATAGGATGATTATCTTGATTGATTTGGTGATCCATGTCTGGTCAGAATAATATCCTAATAATTCAAGGATTGGACATCCTTTGACAGTGATTCATTTCTTAAAATTATCACATATCTACTTAGAACATCATGCTAAACTTCATTAAATGTATCAATCCGGGAACGTGAACTTGAGATGATGGCTGCAAGGTTTATGCTTTAGTTCTCTTCAAGAGTCATCACTACTAAAGTAAAAGCTATTGCTACAGGAGATTTATACTGGAAATTTAAACTACAGATTAAATCTCAACTTTGAAGGAAAAACTTAACAGTAAATAGATAATGCTTCAAAGGTAAACCTATGCTATAGGAAATAGTCCATGGTTCTGTTACCAGTGGCTGCAGGAGCAACAGTGCTTAACAACTTCAAGGAAACTTAATTGAATCCTACTTAAACATGAATAGGAAATTCACCTCCCATGTGGGCCCCCACGGAAGTATGAATGAATTATGACTCAGAGATTGAAATATGGAATTACCATATATTCATTTAACAAAACATAGATACAATATGGAATATCAAAGTATTTCACTTTGTTGCTGAATTATAGTATGAATTTCTCAAAACATCTAACTAGCTCGGAATCATAAGTTCCTGCTTATTTAAAAGCAACTAAGAAAAACATAACACCTAAAAACTAGGTCCTTCATTACATAGCATAACAACTTTAGTTACAAGAACGACAGCATCATTTATGCAAGAAGATAAGCCACATTTAGTGCTTTGAGAATATAGGAACACTTGATAACTAGATTGACTTGGTCTGAATTAGAAACTGTAAGGTTATGGAAGTAGTGGAGCTATGATGAAATCTAAAACAATTATTCGCCTTAAAAGACCCACTCATCCTTGATTTCGCGCTCCTTGTTGACTTATTCTTCTCCTACAAAAGGTTAGTATAACAGAATCCACAAAACAAATCCAAGGCAGAGATTATAATAAGTTTTCCTATTTTAATGTAGCCTTGTCACGCGGCTACAGGAACACTACCCATTAAAGCTAGAGAATAAAAATACTAGATTCTATCATAACATTCATTTATATATATATATATATATATATATATATATATATATATATATATATATATATATATATATATATATATATATATATATATATATATATATATATATATATATATATATATATATATATATATATATATATATATATATATATATATATATATATATATATATATATATATATTCAGTCTTGTCCTTTAGTTTCAAAAGTATCAAATATACATATGGCTAAAGCTTAGAAACATAAAAGTCTGTATAATGTTCATGAAAAACCATAAGATATTTAAGTCTGAACTTAGAAAATCATAAACAAAACATCCCATAAACTTGACTCATCATTCCCCCCAGCTTAGCTATTTGTTGGTCCCACAACAAATAAATTCTTCAACCTGGCTATCAATCTATAATTAGCAGTTGTCCTCTACCCAGTACCTCCTTCTGCAAGACTCCAATAGAATCCCTTTGTTTTTCTATGTTTCTTCCACCTATCCTTTTCCTTCTTCATATCAAAACTGTCCAAATTTTTTGAGTTTGCAATTAGAGGAGACATTGGTAATGGAGGCTGAAAGGTTAGTAGAATCCAGAAACTTTCCCTCTCTCTTCCCAAGGAAATATACCAAGGTGCACAATGGGTTGCCATAGAAAATTTGAGAGGTGAATGTGGTTTTTTGTTTCTCATCTCCCTAGATAAACTGTTCCAGCACCACTGAATTGCATTTCTAGCCTCAGACAATTCAAAATCTACCATTTGTTCATATGCATTAAATGCTTCATTTATCATCAGATAGATGACCTTGGTACCTGATTTGGAGGGGGAAATTCTTAACCAATTATAATAGTAAGTTCGAGGATCTTTGGCTACAGGCCTTAGATATAGGGGAATTTTTGGCTCCAAATCCCTATACACTTTGGCTTGAGTGTCACAACTAATTTCATTCTATACCTAGGACATAAGGGCTCTGAGCTGAATATACCCAACATAAAGCAAGGGATTCCAAACTTGGTCATTAGGGATTGCTAGGTTGTGGAGATAGAGTTCACATAATAGATTTTGAATGGTTGCAGGAGAATTATGGAAGGCTAAAGAAAACTGAGTAGGCTCTTCCAATGAGGGAGATTTATCCTGTATAATATAGGTCATCTGATAGTTTAATAGTTGTTCTTTGAGAAGCAAGGCATAGACATGTGAGGGGGATCTACAACCCACCAGGTCGGGAATTAGAGATGTGATTTTGTTAAGTTTCACACTTAGTTGTTCTATCTTTACCTCCTGAACAAGTGTTTCCTAATAATGATAGTCTATTACCCTATTTAGTTCTTTACGTTGTTGTTTCCACTGCTCTCTCTCAGAATTTAATTGCTTAGATAATTGAAAGATAACAGATAACAAAGATGTTGAACTAGATTGATCTGTTATTCAACTAAGGCAAGAATTGTCTATTGCTTGAGGAACAGATGACTTACCACTATTAGCACTTGCCCTCTTCAAAGGATCTATCTAGATGATCATAGCCCTCTCGGTGTTAGAGCATTGTTGAGCCACTGAGGCTAATGCATCTAATCCTTCATTCAAAATTTGCTCTACTACCTTATTCACAAGGTCTACATCAATATCTGGATTTTCTTCATAGGGACTCTTCTCTGCTATAGGAGATTCTATTGTAGGAGAAAACATGATGAAGGGTGCTCCCCTTAATACCACAAACACATAACAGAAATAGAGAAACATCAACAATATGCAAGAACAAAAAATTGGCTTCTTATTATCTCCACAAATGTGGAATTACAAACTTTCAGAATTACAATATGCAAAGCCACGTGGGCATTCCTTTACAATATTCTGTAGGACAAAGCCTCGAATCAATACCCAGATCTACTACCTAGTTTTTCCCTAGACAACACTACGGGCCTTCTTTATATAGACATTTTCCACCGCCCGAGAAGGTTCCATAAATTTAGCCCTTAGGGCCGACCAAACTTAGAATTATTTTATTTTTCAATTTATTACATCAAAGTCAGCTCAAAATAACTTTTGAAACCTGAACAAAAATTTTGAAGGAAAATTATTTTTCGCCATTTCAGGTGACCCGACTTTTGGAGACCATAAGTCATCACCAATTGACCCGATTGACTATTATAACCCTATTTCAAAAAGGCCACGAAGCGCTCTAGAGGCTTGACTCATGCAAGCGCCTGTCACCCAAATTTTTGACCTCATCCGGGGCCTCTAAAGCCTTCAAAATTGAGTTCAAAGTTTATGTACCCTATTGCCAATACCAAAAATCTTCAATATCTTCAAAACTAGACCTGATCTAGCCATGAAACTTTACTGGTAAGCTGATAAGACTGAGATAAACCTCCACATGTAAAATCAAAACATTTTGAGATCATATGACCGACTTATTAAAAATAGCAAGTTTCCACAAATAACAGCTCTGCACAAGATAGCCCTTATTGAATACAAAAACAAAAATATTTTTGGGTGATGCAAGATTGCTCTTACACCCAGGATGCTCCTACATCAAAACATTATGTCATCTACTTCCTTGATGTAACTATCAGATTCATCACTATCTAAATCATCTTCCTGAGGATTCCCAGAGGTTTAACCTCTCCTCTAAAACACATAAACTTTCTCTTCTGAGCTGGAGTCATCACTAATTATGATGACTTCTTCATTTACTGGCTTACCAGGGACCTGCTCTATTTCAACATCTGGAAACCCCTCAAATGTTTCCTACTCCATAATCTCAGTCCATTGTTCTTCCTGCTGAGAAGTTTTAGGCTGTACTTCAGCCTCTTGCTGATTGTTTCTATCCTCTTCTTCCTTTTGTCTAGATTCTTGTTCTACATTTGGGTCATCAACTGGAATCTCTAAAGTTGTATTCAACTTCCTCCTATTACTTCTCCTTAACGAAGTCTCTTCCTTCTTTTTCAAAACTTTCCTTTTTCTAGAAGTTCTTGTGGCTGCAGGAGATGCCTTAGCTTGTCGACTAGTACCAAGGTTAATTTTTTTTCTTGTCCTTTGGGGAAACTGTTTCCACTGCAGGAGCAACTTCAGCCTTTTCTGTAGAAGTCTTCAATTCCTCTTTGTGAGTCGATCTTGAAGTAGAGGAATGAGGGGAACTAGGGGTCCTAACCCTAGATTTCTTTTTGGACAAAGAACATTGTCCAATTTCAAAAAAAATTTTCCTAACCCCTTTAGCAATTTTAACCCTCTATCCCACTCTACGCCCAATTGGTTATGGGGTTGGTTCCTTAAACCCTTGTAGTAGAAATTCATCCCAGGAGATTTTTGACTGCTCCCTTAAGGCTTTCTCAACTTTTAATTTGATTAAACAATGATGTGAGATGAAATTGCGTTTACCCTCCTAAACTAGAGTGGCTTGTTTTGACAAAATGCTAAACACAAAACTAGGAACATTGATAGGCCTATTGTCATGCCTTAGAAAGCTCAAAAATTTAAAGTGAACAGAATGCAAGAATGAATGCTGCCCTTCACAGCTAAAATATCCAATGACATGAACTACACATTATCTGAATGGCTCTGGAAGAGATAGTCTAAATGTACCTTATTTTCGGTCAACTTCAAGCGGTGGGTCTAAATGTAGAGTGAACTGAGCTCTGGAAGTAGTTGGATCAAGATTTTATGAAAATTCCTCACCTTCTTGTGGTAACCCCATAACTTCTGCCAAAATTGCTTGTGAAAATGGCACCCCCAATCCTTTGACTGTTGCCACACCATCTTTTAAAGAGTTAAGAAACTAAAGTACAACTTCATCATCCCATCTAGTTAACTTCTGAATATAATCCAACCAACCCCTTTCCTGAAAGTATGGCCTGCAAGCTTGGTCTTCTAGAAAAACATTATGCACAGTGGGCTCCCTATGAATGAGGTCACCCCCCATCTTCTAGTTTTTGAGATACCCAAAATAGCCAAAACGGAGTTGCAGGAGATAAAAAAAATAGACAAGAACAATTTCGAACAAGGAAGCGTAAAAAGACAGGTTGCAAGAAGATTTCAAATTTGGAAATTTCTAGCAGTGTAGCTCAGAAAATGAGCTCATGAGTAATGCAAATGCAAATTATCTCTTAACTTATCATAATTACTCATAAGTACTTTCTGCAGAACTCGTACTTAACATAACTTGCCACCTTTACTTCATATATGCGAAATAACAACACAACATAATGATTTGCAAAAAGTGTCAAATCATGACAAGAAATGCAAGTATGAGAGGATAAAAGAATAAATATAAAGATTTCATAAACATAATGACAAAAAAAAATGATTAACTTCCCCCCCAACTAAAATATTGCAAGTGGTCCCACACTTGCAATGGTGACAAGGAATACAAAAAAAAAATTAGAAAACAAATTAAAATTGCATACCTTGAAATGTGTGCTAACATGAATTGTTGTTGAGGTGGTAGTTGTTGCTATCCATGAATGAAAGAAGAAATGAGGTGGATGGGTGATAGACAAGAAATGAAATGGAATTTTATTATGGAGAAGTGACTTTTGTTAAGAAAGTGTTTATTATGAAAGTGACAAGATCTTTTAGAGTGAGGAAGGCAAATGAGCAAAAAGCTCATTACGAGTTGTTGCAAGAAGTGTGTTGGCAATGGTATATGAGAATTGATGCAAGAACTCTTCCTTACTCTGGGGTTTATGATATAACTTCAATCTGTGACCATTGACCAACAGTTTGAAATGAACTGGATCAACTGTGGAGAGTTGAACCGCTCCATTTGGAAAGACTACAATAATCTCATATGGTCCAAGCCACCTAGTTTGGAATTTCCCTGGGTTATGATAATACTGAGAGTCATAGAGGAGCACCCAGCCACCTACAAAAAAGACTTTGTCCTTTATATACTTGTCATGCCATTTCTTGCACTGGTGTTGTATCAATTCTGTGTTGTGCAGGGCAGATTTTCGCCACTCATCAAGACCATTCAAACTCAATATCCATTCTTGTTGTGTTGTAGTGAGATCCATCTCAAGATCAAGAGTTGTCCTAAGTGTCTTATGTTCAAAATCTATAGGCATGACTACAGAGCGACCATAGACAAGCTCAAATGGGGTGAAACTGGTTGTAGACTTCCATGTAGTTCGGTAAGCCCAAAGTGCTTCAAGAAGTCAGATAGCCCAATATTTCTTATGGATGGCTACTATTTTAGTGAGAATAGACTCCAATTCCCTATTGGTAACTTCCACCTACCCATTAGCTTGGGGGTAATAGGGTGAAGATTTACCATGCCTGATGTTGTACTCTTCCATTAGAGTAGCAATCAAATTGGAAGTAAACTAAGGTCCTTGGTCAAACTGGATTTCTCTTGGTACCCTAAATCTTGTGATGATGAAATCATAAAGGAATTTTGCAACATTTTTATCCCTTGGGTGCTTCATAGGTTTAGCCTCAGCCCACTTTGTAACATATTCAGTGCATACAAGGATATAGGATTTACCTTGTGAAGAGGACTCAATAGGACCGACAAAGTCAATCTCCCATTTGTCAAAGGGTACGAAAACTACCTATGGCTATAGGGGCATTTCATCTATCTTAGTAGGTCATCCCATGCATTGGCATTTGTCACACTTTTTGGTGTACTGAGTAGCATCTTTGTGTAGACTGGGCCAATAGTAACCTGTAGTCAATATTTTCAATGTTGTTCTTTTGGTAGCAAAATGTCCACCACAAGGTTCATCATGACATGCCTTGAGGATATCATAGGTTTTATCCTCTCTTATGCATCTTTTGGTTACTTGATTAGGACCAGTATAAAACATGAATCCATAAATTCATGAATAATTAAAGCTCTTTTCAATCAACAATCTTCTTTCTTTAGCAGAGAAATGAGTTGGTGTCTTACCAATGGTGAGATAATTGGCAATATCGGCATACCAGGGATTGTGTGCAGACAGCAGGAAGAGATGTTCATTAGGAAAACTATCATCAATGGCTGTAGGATCATCAGGTACATGCAACCTAGAAAGAAAATCAGCTACCACATTGGTCTTACTAGGTTTATCTATTATGGTAATGTCAAATTCCTGCATAAGAAGCAACTAGCAAGCCAATCTTCCAGAGATTGCAGGCTTGTTCATGAGATACTTAATAGTAGAATGGTTGGTATTAACATAGATCTCATATCCAATAATGTAGTGTTTGAATTTATTTAGGGCATAGATGACTACAAGAAGTTTTTTCTCAGTGACAGTGTAATTAAACTCAGCTCCCTACAAATTTATACTAATAAAGTAAATTGCATGCTCAACTGAGTTCACCTTCTAACCAAGCACAACACCAATAACATAGTCTGAGGCATCAGTATGAATGTGAAAAGGAAAGCCCCAGTTCAGTCCTCTTAACACCGATGCTGTAGTGAGTACTTCCTTTAGCTGCAGGAAGGACTTTGCACAGTCAGAATCCCAAGTAAATTCAGCATCCTTTTTGAGCAAGTTATACAATGGTGTTGCAAGCTTACTGAAATCCTTTATAAACCTTCTATAATACCTGGCATGTCCAAGAAAACTTCACACATCTTTTTGTTTTGCTAGAGTAGGTAATGTGCTAATCACTTCAATCTTGGCAGGGTCCACTTGAATACCTTTTGAAGATATGAAATGTCCTAACACAACTCCTTCTTCCATCATCATGAAGCACTTTTCACTATTTAGAGAGAGGTTATAATCACGACATCTATAAAGAAATTTCTCCAAATTTTCCATGTCCTCATCAAAAGTATGCCCATATGTGGTAAAGTCATCCATGTAAATCTCCATGCAATCAGCAGAGATATCTAAGAATATGTTGATCATAGCTCACTAGAAAGTAGCAGGGGCATTGCACAATCCAAAAGATAGCACTAAATAGGAAAATGTGCCCCATGGGTAGGTGAATGTTGTCTTCTCCTATTCTTCAGGGGCTATTTGTATCTGATTATAACCACTGAATCCATCCAAAAAAGAGAAGTATTTCTTTCCAGCCAGATTATCAAGGACTCGATCTATGAGCGGTAATGGAAAGTGGTCCTTCTTAGTGGTTATGTTAAACTCCCTGTAGTCAACAAAATATCTCCACTTACCTCCTTTCTTAGGTACTATAACAAGAGGAGAGACCCACTGATTGTCAGAAATGGGGTAAATGAATCCAACATTTAACAACTTTTGCAACTCATTCTTAACTATATCTCTTAAAGCTGGATTAACCCTTCACCGAGGTTGGTGGATAGGTCTACAGTCAGGGCTGATATAAACTTTATGAGTGCAGAGCTTAGGGTTGAGGCCTTTCATGTCAATATAATCCCAAGCAAAAGCTTGTTGATGTTCTTTTAGAAGCTGCAGGACAATTGTATGCTGGGAGAGTGTCAAAGCACTATTTACTTTTAACTCCTATCATGGGCTAACCTCTAGCTTAATGACCTTTTCTTTCATGGACAGTTGAGAAATTGGAATAGACTCCATTTCATGAGGCAATAATGTATGAAATAATTTTGAAGTTTCTAAATACTGCAGAGCATTGGAAGGTGGTAACAAAGTTTCAAGAACACAGTCCCCTTGGGAACACTTGGGATTGCACTCCATACTCATTCATGATAATGGAGGAAATTATTTCATCTTCTCCCCTAGAAGCTACAAATGGTTCCCTAGATATCATCATTAACTGGAAAATGGAATTGACCTCAGGTTCAGTATCACCCAAGTCTGGCCAGATTATCTGGTCATCCTGCAACAGAGGTTGAGCTGGGGAATATAGAGTCATATTTTTAGTGTTGACTCCATTGGATATAGTCATTTTGCCTGATCGACAAGCGATATAGGCATTTGCAGTAGCCAACCAAGGCCTTCCTAGAATTATTAGATACCCTCCCATGTTAGCCTTTAGAGAAAGGACAACAAAGTCAACTGGATATTCCCAAGAATTCAAGGTGACTATTACATCCTCTACCATCCCATCAAGTGTAATGGTGGAACTATCAGCAATCTGAAGGATGGTGGGGGTTTCCCTAAGACCGATGATATGCAACTAAGACATTACTTCCTTGGTCATGATATTTATGGATGCACCTAAGCCAACTAGAGCATTTTGGACTTGTATTCCTTGAATAGTGACTATGACCATAGGGCTACCAAGATCATAATACTTTGGAACTGTCAATTTTTCCAACATTAGGTCAGATAACTATCCTAGGACATGTATGGTTTTGGGAACCTTTTTCTTCCTCCCGAGCTATTTTATACAGGCTTCTTTGTGTAATACCCCAAAAATGGGCTATAAGTTCATTAATCTCCTACATTGACAATTCGAACGAAATTGACATCAAAGTCCTAATCTAAGGCACATCTAAACATCATCGAATCATAATTGATTATCTTAAATTCTGCATCGGGGAATATTCCTAGTAATATTCCTAATTATCTTAATTATCTTTAATTTAATGATTATTTGGCGATAAATCACATTTATCCTAAGTTTGATTAATTGAATATTTTCATATTTAATTAATTAGATTTAATATTTGCCACTTAATTGTGTAATTAAATTTAATTCTATCTATTATTAATTGTATTATTTAATTTTGACAATAAATCAAAATTCCTATCTTTAATTGATTAAATTCTTATTTAATTAATTAAAGCATGTTGTCATTATTTAATAATATAATTTTTAATAAAAGTTTGGTAAAATAGTTAATTAACCCATAAATTAATTATTTTATTTCAAAAATCAGTTGAGTTGAGGATAAATCACTTTATTTATTTATTTAATTCTTAATTATTATGCATATTCAAAAGAAACAGTTAAACTCCAAATCAGAAAATCAATGCAAGTTATTGACTTTTTGGAACTCAACATCCTTTTGGAGTTCAAAAAGTTGATCTAAACTCTAATTTGAGTTAAAAAGCTATTTTTGCATGTTTTTGCATGATTTTGAGAATTAACTATCTTTCATGATCAGATAACTCAAAAATTAAGATGAGTTAATTTGAGTGATTTATGGCTTTTATCCATGCACCTCCAAAGCCCTGGATTTCTATAAATTAAAGGCTTCAGCTCTTCACAAATCATCTCATATTTTGCACAATCACGCTGGAGAATTGGAATTGAAGAATCAGAGCTCTTGCGAATCGACATCTTTGTGAGATCAATCTTATTTTTGCATTCATATTGCATATCATTGTTAGATAGATCAATTTATAGCATATCAATTTCATCTAGCATAGATTCATATCAGTTTTTATCATTCTTATTGCATAAAAAAATCCAAAAAAAAAAATAGCTTAATTGTATTCAATTTCATATCCATCTTTTGCATTCAAATCCTTCATTTAGGTGTCGTCTAGGTCACTAATCTCGATTACAGTCTGAGACAATTAATCTCGCACCTATTAGAAGGTAGTAAATCACTTGGTTAGATAGCTTTCAATTTTGCACGATTTTGATTTTTGCTAACCTCTAATGTTTTACTGAGTGTTGTGTCTACATATCAGGTACAATTTTCACACACACATTTTTGGCGCCCACCGTGGGGCCCTGAAATGGGTTTCCAATTCAATTCTTTCAATTTCTATCTTTTTATCCTCGAGATCCATGCCAAACTGTGATTTTTAATTTTGTCCGTACATCTGTCATATGAGTTTTGGCATCAGGATTCAACTGTCGTATGGTAAAAGACCCACTATCGTACGAGCTTTTTATATTGTCGTTTCATCAGACACCCAGTGTTGTATGGTAAGAGACCAACTGTCGTACGAGTTTTGGCATCAGGATTTGACTGTCGTATGGTAAGAGACCCACTGTCGTACGAGTTTCAGCATCAGGATTTTGATTGTCGTATGGTAAGATACCCAGTGTCGTACGAGTTTCTGGACTGTCGTATGAGATCATACCCATTGTCGTACGAGTTTTTGTACCAGTTTTTGACTGTCGTTTCATTTTTCAGAGCAGAGTATCAGATTTGATGTTTATATTTCGGCTAACTGCTAATTTTGACAATTGAAATTCTCTGTTTTGATTGCTCTCTGCTGGTTTTGATTGGGAAAAGTGCAAGAATTGCTAAAAATCAGGTAAAATCTACTAAGCGCATTGTGAGGATCACCAGGTATTCTCCTTCATCTAATAACATTTTGATTTGGGCTTAAAATAAATCTCTTATGTGTCTAGCTTGTGTGCGTCTTCTCCTGCTTTTATTCTACACACTTGCATAATTTGATACTAGGTTGTGATCCCTTAAGGATTCATTAAGTAGTCTTAAGATACTTGTGATTGATCTTGATTGCTATCTTGGGTTATTGGACTCGCTAATCCGCCGGCCCCTCATTTCCGCCCCGTGGTTGCAATCTCAGTGCCATAAAGGGGAGGGGTCAACAGGATAGAAGCGTTAAATGTTCCACTTGGCAACCCTTTTGTGCTTTTAGGAACTCACTTGTTTTCTAAGTTGGGGACTCATTTTTAGCTTGTGTGAGGTGTTAAGTGTTCCACCTTGTGGACTCATCTCATATTTGCTTTAAGCGTTAAGTGTTCCTCTTTCTACTTTTTGAATGCTTTTGGTAGATTTACTTTCGGAACATATATCTGTGCTCACATAGTAATTAGGCCCTATGAACACTATTCGTGATTCTTGAGAGATTAGATTCCTAGAAAAACCTTTCTTGACGATGGAATCCTTGTAGGTAGGGAGGATACTTAGTGCGTTTCACATTCAACTTGGTTAGTGAGTCTTCTCTTATTGATCGATACATTCTCTCTCTGGAGAGGTTGATAGATCACGTGGGGTTGATATCACAAGCTTTGGTGAATCAAAATTGGTTAGTGCATCTTTTCTTATTGATTGATACATTCTCTCCCCGGAGAGGTTGATAGATCACGTGGAGTTGATATCACAGACCTTGGTGGAACAAAACTTTGTCTTAGCGTGTCGGATTAATCTGCTTGCTTTGTTTGGGTTAAAAGTGAAGAGGTGTCAAAACCTTGAATCTGGAGCCAAGTCCCCTTGTGGTATACTATTGTGAGTCATCTTTAGAGAGGGTTAACCGTAGCGGACAATCCCTTCACAGGGCAAACTGCGTTGACGGAACCTCAAGCGGTCATATCCATTTTCACCGTGGTAGTGACAGCCGCTATATAAATGTCCTTGTGGAAGAAATCTCCACGGGTATGGTTCATTGTTGGGTTGTCAGATCTCCCTAGCAGCTCTTGAAGATTAAGTTCTCGGACTGTGTCAAAACCCTGGTGCACCGGGATTGGAGTTCACCCCTTTGAATCATAAAAGTTGCAGAGTCAAACCATTACTAAAAACCCTAGAGAGGCCAATTTTTCACTTTCAGGTATATGTGTGTTATTGCAAAACTTTTCAGAACATACACAATTAGTACTCTCAGGGATTAGCACAATTTGGTCACTTGATTGTTCATGCGCAAGGTTGCTTTTGCCCTTGTTCATTGTTTTCAGACGTGCTTGGAATCACTTGCTTGCTATTTTGCGTGCTTATTTATCTACTTGGCTATTAAAAACGATCAAATTTGGTATAACCTTCAAAATTTGGATAGTACAATTTGCAAACAATCCAAAACTGAAAACCTTAAATTTTGCAAAAATTGACGTAAAGTTCTTTCTGGAGTCAAAAGTCATTTCAAGAGGTCAAAAGTCGTATGACTTTTTGTCAAATGTCATTTCAGTAAAGCCCATATGTCGTATGATTAAGAACCCAGTGTCGTACGAGTTTTCAAACCAGCAAAATTCAAGAAGCCAAAAATTGTTAGCAACTATCGTACGAGTTTTGTCAACTGTCGTTTCATATCTACCCAACTGTCATACGAGTTTCACAACTGTCGTTTCATATCTACCCAACTGTCATACGAGTCTGCAGAGTGTCGTTTGGAAAAATTTGAGAAAGTTGTCAGAAATTGTCAAATTGCAAGATATCCAATGTTTCCAGCCTAGATCCAGAATCTGTCAAAAATATCATTGTGTCAAGAACAGAATAGTAGCTATTGAGCATTCTACCATTTTCCGATTTTGATCTTTTGAATCTGATCTAGTCTTCTGTTTGATCAATTTGAATCCTTTTTATCTCGTGTCAAAACCTTGTCATAACTATCAATCTTCAATCAATCAATCTTCAAAAACAAACTAAGTGTTGGGAACTTGTGTCCGCTATCTTTTGGGCGATCTATCCCATACATCCAGGGCACAGTTTCCTTCACCCACATCTCATCAAATTTTCAAAACTATCATAATCTTGACAAGGTTGCGTCATCCAATTTTCTCGAATCAAATTGTTCTTCAGTTGTCTTCATCCTTTTCTTCTGTTTCATTCAAAGTTAATGGTGGAGACCAGAGCTTCTTCACACAAGAAATTAGAAGAAACATCTCAGCACTTACTTTTGACCAATACCTCGGGTCCAACTCTTGAACAACTCATCAAGTCAGGTATCTACGAAGACGACGGTCTCGGCAACTTTCGATTGAAAACTGGTTACATACCTCCTCTATCAACTCACAGAGGTAATCAACAAACTTCTCCTCAATCTATTCCAGGGAGCCCAAAGACTCCTACCATGTCTCAAGCAGGGACAAACCATGATTCTCTAGGAGGAGGATCCCAGGGACACCATTCTCAACATAATGCCGACCAAGACCCTACACCCTCTGAAATCCATCGGTGCCAGAATGACGATGAATTCAAAAGAATGATGAGGCATTTCTTGAAAATGGATAGAGAGGCATACTTTTTGCAACTAGCCCAGGAAGGAGCTAAACTTCCTCCTCACTTCAATGTCGAAGATATCATCACGCATGAGGAAGAAACTCCGATGACGGCCATAATGAACCAGCTGCACGCTATGCAGGTCAAAATGAATAAAATTGAGAAAGAGAAGGAACCCAAGGAATTCTCCATGGAGGCCCTTTGTCCTTTCCCTTTTGACAAAGACTTGTATATGCCTCCATTCCCAAAAAGAGTGGAGATACCAAAGTATGACAAATACGACGGACACTCTGATTCTCAAGATCATGTCAGAGAGTTCTATACGCAATCCATGGAATTCATGCATGAACCAACTTATCTAATGCGTCTTTTTCCTAGATCTTTGGGAGGAGCATCCATTCAGTGGTTTTCAGGATTACCTTCTACGATCAAAACTTTTGAGGAATTGATTAAATTGTTTTATCAACAATATTCCTACAATATTCAACATCCAATTACCATGATCGATATCTGTAACCTCAAGCAATATCCAGGGGAATCATTCCTAACTTTTCTCAAGAGGTGGCGAAAGAAGTTTTCTTTATATGCTAGACCAATTCCCGAAATGGAGAAACTTGAAATCTTTATCAATAACCTTGTTCCAGAGCTCAACTATCCATTACAAATGCAAGATCATGTATCTTTTGATAAAATGGTGGATAATGCAATCAAGATTGAGAAAGTACTTGTCAAGAAAGGAGAAATCACACTTCAAAAGGACAAGTCTGAAGCGGGATCTAGCTCAAAAGATAAAAACAAGAGCTGGAATAGAAACAAAGGTATCGTCTCTAATGGTGTTGTTGACACTATCCACACCCCATCAAAGGCACCGACCTACAATCTCACCCTTGCCACCAAAGCCATTGAAGCTTCAGAGCAAAAATCTGCTGAACCATCTCCAAAGAAGCCATTCAAACGATGGGATAATAAACAAAAGTTTACTCCTCTGGGAGAATCTTTGGAATCTGCTCTGAGGACCCTGATAGCTGATAACATGATCTCTTTACCACCAATCCAAAAACCTGATCCGGATTCAAAACCATATTGGTGGAAAGATAATGAATTCTGTGCTTTCCATCGGACTAAAGGCCACAGAACTAATGGATGCTTCCATTTGAAGCATACCATTCAAGACTTGATAGATCAAGGGGACATCACAATTGATAATCCTACCAGCAATAATGATCACACAGCATTTACAGAACCTTTTCCACAACATGGCAAGGGAGTTTCCACTTCTCAGCCTAACATGGGGGCAAAAGTCAACTATGCCTACCTTGGAAATGATGCTGTCATCAATATGGTGGAACCATGCCTCTCTGAGAGCTATAATGTCATCACGATTGTACGAAGAGATAGAAATCATTCCTCAGCTAATGCAGTTACCAGATCACAAGCTCAGATGCATCTGAAAGGACAAACACCAAATTCATCTGATGTCCCTAAGATACCTTTCAATCTCACATCTGCTTCTAAACAGAAGGTTGCCTCGAAATCTTCCAATCCAAAGGATACCAGACCTACATCTTACAGCATCGTACAACAACTCTAGCATATCAATGCCAAAATCTCTATGTTTGAGTTACTTCGAATATCTCCAGCTCACAGAGATATCCTAGACAAAGCTTTGCTCGGCTCTAATGTTCCTGATGATCTAGATCTAGACAGGTTCCAGACTATGGTTGGTCATCTAACATCTCCACAATATATCTCCTTTTCAGAAGAGGATGACAACTCCCTAAGTCACCCACATAATCAGCCCTTGCACATAGAAGTCTTGATCCAGAACCATCGAGTCAAACATGTGTTGATAGATGGGGGCGCAGGCCTCAACATTTGTTCTTACAACTTAATCACACATTTGGGATTCTCAGAGATGGCTATTGATCCTCGAAAGAAGATCACCATAAAATCCTATGATGAACAAGAAAGAGCTTCTAAAGGCACCATTGTCTTGCCCATCCGGGTGGGTCCAGTCATCAAAGATACCACATGTCAGGTGCTCGATCTACCATTGGCTTACAATATCCTTCTAGGGAGACCCTGGATACATGAAATGCAAGCTATTCCTTCGACATACCATCAATGCTTGAAATTTCCCTATGAAGGAGTGGAGGTTACTATCCCAGCTGATCTGAGTACAACTTGTAATACATTGAAGGAAAGTGCCGATAAACTTGTTCCCAATAACAGAGAATCTTCCATCAAGAAACAAAATGTGGCTTCCACATCTAAGATGGATGACATTGCTAAAGAGATCAATACCAAAGAAAATGGGATGGGAGAATACACTATAGAGCCAGTCTTGTCTCTGACATCTCTCCCAATCTCACCTAAGTCGTATGGCCAATCCTTGAAGCAGTCTAAATCAAAACCTAAGGAACCTATGGAAGCATACAAAAGACATTTTGTGGTGGAACAAGTATCCAAACAAGAATTTGAAGAGGATGAAGCTGTGCTGGCATGGCTATATAAAGAGGATTCTGAATCTAAAATTGTTCAACCTAGTGAATCTATAGCACCTACAATCCCTTCTAATTCATATGGTCCAGGAAACAAATTGATAGCCAAGATGGGATATTCTGGTCAAGGACCTCTAGGAATTAGGGGAAAGGGTCTTGTGACCCCCATTTCACATATTGGTCAAGCCAAAAAAGATACTGGTGGCATAGGGTTTAAGAAGAAACCCTATCATCTCAAAAGTGGTTGTTCTCATGTCATAGAACAAATTGCACCAGGAGAACCCCTTCTTAAGAAAGAAGAAACAGAACCCTCGGATGATGATTCAGATAGCTCTGAGCTTATCCCCTATGAAAAATTGCCTAAAGAGATCAAAGATCTTCTTGATGATACAGATGATCCTATCAGAAGAATTAATGTAGTAGAAACACAAGAACCTACTGTAGTGCAAGAGATGGTTGTACCACAAGAACCAGCCAATCTCGAAGGCAATCAAACTGATCAAGAAGTAGGGGGTAGTTATTCTGACACTGATTCCCATGAATATGAATTCAAGTCAGAGACTGAGGGTAATCCTTCTTGGGGTATTCATCCTGATTTCACGCATTTTCTAAGATTTCCTGGAGATTTTGAATCAGAAGATTAGTCAAATGATTATGAATGGGGTGCCATTCCAGAAGAAGATGAGCTTATAACAGAGAAATCTATTGATGTTATTCACCAATATGTCTCTCAACCCAACGTAAGTCTAGAGCAAAACAATGAACTTAACGTGTCTGATCCACCTATGGCTGAAGAGGACTCCCATGATGACGTTGAGCCTATTCACGAATTGAACATTTTGAGCTATAATATCACCTTTGAACTTGAGCATCAGGTTAGGACCAATGATGACATATCCACATTCGTGAACACCATATCCCAAGCCTTTCCCGCTTTGACTATCCAACGCCATGATCTTATCGACCAAACTTCCACAAACCCAAACCATGGTATGTATACCTTCCCAAATGACTATGCCCTTGCCTGCTACCTCAATGTAGTTGAGCCTATGAGTACTTCCATCAGTGAACCGAGCGTCAGCATGACCAAGTCGGACATCAAATATCTTAGTCAAAAAAACAAGAGTAAAAAGAAAAAGAAAAGAGTTCTGAGGGTGAAAACCACTTTGTGGCAGTCTCAGAACCGACAAAAGTAAAAAGAAAAGACGTATCTAAAGGTGAAAACCTCTCTGAGGCACCTAAGGATGAGATATTTGATGTCCGTCTGAGTCATTTACAGGATAGATCTCCAGTTCTGATTGAGCCAACTCAATCCATCAATTTGGGTACAACAAAGGAACCACAATTGGTACATGTAGCACAATCTCTATCAGATGAAGAGAAACAAAACTTCACTACCTTCTTATCAAAGAAAAAGATCAACTTTGCATGGAAATATTCAGATATGCCACGATTGGATCCCAATCTCATTATGCACCATCTATCCATTGCTCCCGGAGTAAAACCAATCAAACAAAAATTGAGAAAGATGCATCCTCATGTTGCACTCTTAGTCAAAGCAGAACTAGAAAAAATCCTAAAAGTTGGATTCATCCGTGTCATAGACTATGCTGAGTGGATTTCCAACATTGTACCTGTTTCAAAACCAGATGGTTCAATCAGAGTGTGCACGGACTTTAGAGATGTGAACAGAGCATGCCCTAAGGATGACTTTCCACTACCTAACATTGATATGATAGTGGACATGACTGCGGGCTATGAAATGTATTCCTTAATGGATGGCTTTTCTGGATACAACCAAATCAAAATTGCTCTAGAAGATCAAGAGAAAATAGCTTTCACATGTGCGTGGGGAACTTTCTGTTGGAATGTTATGCCATTCGGACTCAAAAATGCTGGAGCTACATATCAAAGAGCAATGACATCTATTTTTCATGATATGATGCATAGAACAATGGAGGATTACATAGATGATACCTTGGAAAAATCCATGATTAAAACTGAACATCTAACAGACTTGAGCATGATCCTCGACAGAATGGAAAAATTTAGTCTTAGACTAAATCCTAAAAAGTGTGCTTTTGGCGTCACTTCTGGAAAGCTCCTAGGATACATTGTCTCCAAGAAAGGCATTGAAGTTGATCCAGCTAAGGTCAAGGCTATAATAGAGATGCAACCTCCCATAAATATCAGTCAAATGAGGACGTTGCAAGGCAGAGTTCAATCTATCAAAAGATTCATATCACAGCTAGCAGACATCTCACAGCCTTTTACAAAAACATTGCATAAAGGTGTGACCTTTGCATGGAATGAAGAATGTGAGAACAACTTTAAACATATCAAGAAGTATCTATCAAATCTGCCTATATTGATGCCTCCTATTCATGGGAAGCCATTAATATTATATGTCTTTGCAATAGATACATCACTGGGGGCATTATTAGCACAGCATGATGAGAACAAGAAAGAAAGAGCCATCTACTATATCAGCCAAACTTTAGTGGCCTATGAGAAGAACTACTCAATGATCGAGAAGGCATGTCTAGCTGTGATCTTTGCATCACAGAAATTGAGACACTACATGTTAGCTCATACCACTCATTTGGTAGCTAAAATTGATCCACTGAAATATCTCCTAAGCAAAGCTGCCCTCACAGGTAGACTAGCTAAATGGGTCATGCTCTTGAGCGAATTTGACATTGAATATGTTGAAAGAAAAGCTATCAAAGGACAGGTCATCGCTGATCAATTAGCTGAAGCACCACTTTTTGATGATACACCCATGCAAATGGAGTTTCCCGATTCCTCTATCATGCACCTCTCTTCTAGAGCATGGTAGTTATTCTTTGATGGCTCCTACACACAGAATGGATCCGGAGCAGGCATATTGTTCATTACTCCTCAAGGATACTCGATACCCAAAGCATTCAGATTAAAGTTTCCTTGCACGAACAATATTGCTGAATATGAGGCACTTCTCAATGGTATGAAAATGGAAATACAGTGGAGAGTTACAGAGATGCACATTCATGGAGACTCACAACTGGTCATCCACCAGGTCAATGATGTGTACCAAACCAAAGATGAAAAGCTCATTCCTTACAAGAGAATGGTCGATGATTTAAAGAAATACTTCATCTCTATCACATTTGAGCAAATACCCAGAACGGAGAATAAGGCTGTTGATGCAATGGCAACATTATCTGCTCTTTTACAATAGCCTAAACATGAACTACGCTACGAGTTCCTGGTGGAAGCCCTATCCTACCCTGCATATGACTCCCCTGAAACCCGCATGATCTGCACTGTTGTAGGTTATGACTCATCTCACTACAAAAATTTGTTCTCCTATCTCCACGACCAAATCATCCCTGACTCCTTTAACCGTTTTGAGAAATGAAACCTTATCCGATCCGCATCCCGATATGTCATCATTGGTAATGATCTGTACAAATGAGGTCTAGATGGTACACTACTTAGATGTTTAGAACGGGAAGAGTCTCAACGTGCATTAGAGGAAGTCCACGAGGGTATATGTGGGTCACACTTGAATGGGTTAACGTTAGCTCGAAAACTTATTAGGGCTGGGTATTATTGGCTTGAAATGGAAAAAGAAGCTATTAAATTTGCTAAAAACTGTCAACAGTGTCAAGTACATGGCAACTTGATTCATGCTCCAGGGAGGGATCTGATTCCCTTTACTACACAATGGCCTTTTCAACAATGGGCATTTGATCTCATAGGTGCTATCCATCCGCACTCTTCTAATGGACATACCCATATAATCACAGCTACAGATTATTTTACAAAATGGGTAGAAGCAGTTCCTCTAACACAAGCAACGGGGAAACAGATCTCTATGTTCATCCTGAACTACATCATTTGCAGATATGGGATCCCTCACTCTATAATCACAGATAACGGGGGACAATTCAAAAACAAGGACCTAGATGACTTATGTGCCAAGTTCAAAATTACTCAACATTGGTCATCTATCTACTATCCTCAAGGGAACGGACAAGCTCAGGCTTCAAACAAAAATCTCCTGAAGATCTTGCACAGAACAGTGAATAAAATAGGAAGAGACTGGCATCTGATGATCAATCCAGCTCTCTGGGCATACAGAACTAGTATCAAAATGCCTACAGGGGCTACACCTTTCACTTTAGTTTATGGGTCTGAAGCAGTACTACCTATTGAGGTTGAAATCCCATCACTCAGAATCAAAATGCATGGACTTGTCACTGATGAAGACTACAGAGTGTCGAGGTTACAAGAACTTGAATTACTAGATGAACGCAGGCAAGCAGTGTATGATCATCTCAGAGTGTATCAGAAAAGAATGTCTAGAGGCTACAACAAGAAAGTCAGACATGGAGAATTTCAGGTTGGCGATCTAGTGTTGAGAGAAAATCCTAAAAATCAATCACATCGAGAACGCAAGGGGAAGTTTGAACCCAACTGGCTGGGTCCCTTTGTAATCACTGCTACTTTTGGCTCTGGTGCCTATCAACTCTCAACAACTGAAGGAGAACAGCTCCGAGAACCAATCAACATTCTCCATCTGAAGAAATTTTATGCCTAAGGCATTCAGTGCTTGGTAAAATGTCCTGAGAAAAATCTTAAAAATCAGAAAAAGTCTTGAAAAAAATGAACATCTTGGTGAAAACCTAGCAATAGGTGCCTTGATGATTCACAAAAAAAAAAAAAAATATCAAAAAAAAAAAAAAAAAATTGAAAAAATGAAAAGTACAAAAAAATTGAAAAAAATGAAAAATACAAAAAAATGAAAAAAGAAAGAAAAAGTGCCTTGGTGAAAACCTGGAAACAGGCGCCTTGGTAGCAAAAATAGAATCTCTACCAAGATGGTGAACACCTAGCAAACAGGCGCCACTTGTTTCAAAATGCTCCATCTATCAGCACAATCTTGGTCTTTCCCAGCTTTCAGCCTTGCTTTAGTTTGTACATATCTCCCGGTTTGTTTCTGCATATCCTGGTTTCAATAAGTCAGTCTGTACACCAATCAGCTCAAGCGTCTGTATCCTATCAATGTTCAAACTTGGGGGCAATCAATGTCATATCCTATGGCCTCCAATGTATCTTAGACATGTCATATCCACTCAGAATCCTTTGAAGCTTCAAGTTGAGTCAGTCAGTCAGTCTCGTCTCCAGAAAGGATTTTTGCATCAACAACAATCAAACATCAAAACTCAAACTAAAAACAATCTGTGCTTTTCATGCTTTTATCTCCTTGTATGCTTACTGATTCGCATTGAGATTTTTGCATATTGTGTCCCTTCAAGCTCTTCGATGACGTCCTTTATAGGATTTAGAGAGTGATGACTAGGGGCATAATCTTTTCTTTGCCTTCTGCTTGTATGTGAAAATCTAACATCTTTGGAACTTCTGGATTGAAATGGTGTCCGACTGTAAGAGCCTCTATCTCGAATTGGATGGCCATGCATACCTTGACCATTGATACCCGGAAAATTCAAGGAAGTTTGATCTAACTATTGTCTTTTTGAGTAAGTTCTTTCTCCTACTGTGAAACGCGATCTTGCCTAAGGAGGTGAATGATAAAGAGTCACTACGGGTAATTCACATTGGATTTAGAATGATCTCTTAGCTGTTTGATGTGTTTTTAATGCAAGGCATACTTAGGTCATCACGACGTTTATGTTTTGATGCTTGTACAAATTGCTATATCAAAATGGACATGATATTCAGGTCATCCTGGCGCTTGTGCCTTGGTGCTTATATCTAATCTGACATTTCGAAAACAAAATCAATATTCATATATCCATGGTTGTTGACCAGTAGGTGTTGTATTGATTCTTGCGCATACAAATCAATATTCATATGTCTATGGTTTCATAACTAGTGGACATTGTATCGATTTCTCCGGTTACCTAAAAGTTCAATGATGATAACAAATCGACATATGATCAGTGACTAGGTCCTAGGGCTTAGAGTGCATTTCATTATTGCATGTCTCATTGCATTTTACATATTTGTATGATCTCACAATGACTAAATGAACTTCAAAAGCTTAAATGATTCTTCAATCACATCTTCAAATCTAACAAAAGCTGAACCTAACTCGAAGGTCTCTTAACGGAATCGCAAGCAATAATCCTCCTGGGTCAACCATCTTTTTGACATAAGACTGAGTACTTGTCTTCATCAACCTGCAAAACATATCATGTGTATCATTGCATTTACATATTATGTCATAAACATCCATTGCATAAACATACATATTTCCATAATCACTACATCTACATAACATTCATACATATGAAAGAAATTATCGAATTGCATTGATCCATACATACATTCTACACTACTCATAGCATTCACATCACATGATATCATCATACGTAACAAAAATGACAAGTACACATGATGTCACAACCAAAAATATCGATCTCATCTATATATCAAAAATCTCAAATAGTCAGGGGTGCACTACTGGCACAGGGTACAAATGAATAAAGCTCCATAGAGCTATCAGACACAATGATGTATCAGTAAGAAAGTAACAGAAGATCAAGAGAAGTCAACTGTCAACATGCTCCTCTACATCTGGTGGAGGAGGAGGAGGTGCATCTGGTACCACCTCCGCTCTCGGTGCCCTAGCTCCCTCTGATGCTGCCATATACTGAGAATAGGTCGGCACTCTCTGTGCAGCAGGGACTACTGCATAGTATGCAGATACATAATATGAGGCCTGCGCTGTCTGATGAATCACCTCTGCCTGTAATCTTTGTATCTCGACGCACTGCTCTGTACGCTGTCTATCTGCCTCTCGATGCCTCTCCTCTAATCTGGCCTGCTCTATCTTCAGGTCCCAGACCTGAACTGTAAGCCGTCTGATAATCTCAGCCGAAGTAAGAGGAACCTCAGGCTCTGCATCAGCTGCTGGCATCTCTGTGTCCTATGCTGGCTGTGCTGGCTGATCTGCATGTGAAGGAATGCTCATCCTGTGCGCCTTACGGCATCTAACCTCAGCATCCAAATCAAATGTGTCATCCACACTAGTCCCACCTGGAAACTGCTCAGCTCCTAGAACATCATCTATAGATCCTACTCCACCCAGTGTGCCACTCTCACCTCAGCTCCGTCTCTGTGTGTTGGAAGATGTGCCCACTGTAGATGTAGGAGGACATGGAGGCCTCACATGTCCTGGTGCTCTCTGTAAAGGAGTCATAGCTCTCTGTCTCAGAGGAGTAGGCTGTACCACCTGTGGTCTCGGTCCTGCTCTCATAGGAGCCCCTGTAACATCCATCGCCTCCTCCATGGAGGGTATCAGCTCTGTCAGATCAGAAAATTGGTGTACCCGATGATCAGCAAGCCATGCCACATATGCATCTGTCACCCCGGCATCAACAACCTATGGAAGGTAGTCCCAATCCCTACCAATAATCTGTCTATACTCCTTAGCACATACAGAATAACTTAGCCGTGGTGCCCATCTGAGCCCTATCTCATGCACAATGCGGGCATAAGCAATATAATCCCATAGGACATCCTGAATGCATCCATACTGACGCCAGACTCTGGTAATCAAAAATCTCTCCAAGACGGTGGAGGTCCGTCCTATCAATATCCTTCTCTGAAAAACAAATGACAACTGCTCTCTCGCAGTAGGCCAGGCCTCTATCTGTACATATGGTCTTCAGATCACAAAGGTCATGTCATCCAAGCATCGGTGGAAATACTCGGTGTGACCCATGTGAACCTGAGTAACGTAGCCAGCATACGTATATATAATCGGCTCCTGTGGCTGTCGCTGACTCTGAAACACTGGTCTCAACACTGGGATATGCTCCCAAGCCCATATCTGCAGTACCACCACTCCTGAAGCAAATGTCTTGCAGTCCTGATACACGACCTCATGCATCTCAGAATACAAGTGCGCCAACAGACACTGACCCCAGGCAAGCTCAGTCGGTGTAGCCATCAAGAGTGCTACCATAGGTGCCCATCCCATCAAAAAGCCGTTCTGCTGACAGCCAGGCATAATCAACTCTCCGATCATCCCCGCAATTATACACTCTAGACGATGTGTCTGACCATATCTCTGCACTAGTGTCTCCCAAGATATAGACCCAGTCAGCTGTGTCCCATCACCGAACAGTCATCTGAATGCATGCAGTCCCCTCGATCCTCCACTAACATACTCGGGACGTCGTGGAGCATGGAACGGAATGCGAAGAATCCTATAAACATCCTTAGGGGTCACAGTGATCTCCCCAGTCGGAAGGTGGAAAGTCTGGGTCTCAGAGTGAAATCTCTCAATCAGGGCAGTCAATAAACCATGATTTACCCTAATATCGGGTAAATGAATCAGGTGCTCAAATCCACAGGCAGCGAGATGAACCCTCATCGGGTCTGGCAAGGCAACACATAATCTCTGGGTGGCTAGATACGAATGGCGAACATGTACGTCAGGATATGTAACCTAAATCATAATGCAACAGGGTGTTTTGTCAGAAATTTAGGCCAAAATATCAGAATGACACAGTTTTCGAAGTTTCAGAAGGTAGGGCAAAGTGTCCGCAATCAGGCAAAAAGATCAGAAAAGTTTCATTTTTGACTTAAAACAGAGTTTTTCACATGCTATTTTTCAAACGACATTCCAGACTGGCATGAAATGTCGTACGACATTCCACAACATACCAAACGACATTTCATAGTCGTACGACATTGCACTTGGATTCATACGAGTTTCAAGGGACCCGATGAAATGTCGTACGACACAAGGGTCCCTATCATACGACACTTGGGCATGAACGAAATGACATTCTACATTCAAATGAAATGTCGTACAAGTCTGGATTTGGACTCGTACGAGTTTCTAAAGATGCGAAAATTAAAAACTAAAAACACGTATGAAAAAAATTAAAAATGCTATAGAACATCAAAAACATGCATTTTCAGGGGGGAACAGAGGTCCACCTACTGGATGTCCATACTGTCGAGGTCTGTCATGTCTCCGGCTGCGCTCAAAACGGTGCGAACTCACAGGTACCTTCAGTTCTCGCTGGTCTGCCATTTTCTCGCTCAGAGGGCTCCACAGAATCTCTAAAGTCAAAGGGTTGAAATGAATTGAAAATGACCCTTTCGGCCTTTATATAGCTTTTGACCTAATTTTTAAAAGTGCTCCGTTTTCCATGAAAATTGCACCCCTGGCTAATTTCGATGTTCTGAATTCATTTTCGGGATCAAAATTGAAATCTGAGATCGTTTATTATGTCAAAATCGCGATTTAAAATTTTTGGACCCAGGACGGTCTACTGCTTGCATAATCAACCTTCAATCATCACAACGAATCTAGTATTCAACTCATCTGATTATCTTACATCACACTATCAAAATTTCAACTTGGTCAACCATGGTCAACTCATGGTCAATCCTAGTCAAACTTGGTCTTTTGGGACCTTCCAACGATGCAGAATGCGTTCTCAGATGTAAATAACCACTTCTCAAATCAATTAACATGCTTCTAAACTATAACGCTGACTTTTTTTGTCAGATTTCAATTTTCATCCCGAAGGGGGCATGGTATTGCACATCATTCAAAGTCTGTAAATCAAATTCTATCGATCAAGTCTATCAATATCTTTCATCAGTGATCAAGACAAACAATCACATCTAGTTACTGATTCATCAAAAGTCCTCATCGCTCGGGGCAAATCTATCATCACTTGGGGCATATCAGATTCATCGATCCATGTCAATCTGGTATTCTCCTAATCTTGTAAACTGTATTAGTTTTTGCAACCATTAGATCATAGTGTTCTTTCCTTGGTTCTTCAGCAACTGAAGGATTCGGATGTGATACCTGCTAGTTCTGCTAAGACAATCGAGTCTAGAACAGGTCACTCACTTCTTATCAATCCTAAGGTTCAGAATAAGGTGTTTTGACACTTTTTCGCAATCATAGGTTCATCACTGCTACAGTGAACATTATCTTTGGTCATTCAAGACCTATTATCTCCATATCAATTCAATATCAATCAACTCCTATCTCAATATCTTTCAATCGGTTTCTATCTTGAGATCGGTTTATCTTTTGAATCAGTTTCATATCTTTATCAAACACAGACTATCTTTGAACCACTGCGCTTTGCACAATAATTCAAAGAGGGGCAAAATGTAATACCCCAAAAATGGGCTATAAGTTCATTAATCTCCTACATTGACAATTCGAACGAAATCGACATCAAAGTCCTAATCTAAGGCACATCTAAACATCATCGAATCATAATTGATTATCTTAAATTCTGCATCGGGGAATATTCCTAGTAATATTCCTAATTATCTTAATTATCTTTAATTTAATGATTATTTGGCGATAAATCACATTTATCCTAAGTTTGATTAATTGAATATTTTCATATTTAATTAATTAGATTTAATATTTGCCACTTAATTGTGTAATTAAATTTAATTCTATCTATTATTAATTGTATTATTTAATTTTGACAATAAATCAAAATTCCTATCTTTAATTGATTAAATTCTTATTTAATTAATTAAAGCATGTTGGCATTATTTAATAATATAATTTTTAATAAAAGTTTGGTAAAATAGTTAATTAACCCATAAATTAATTATTTTATTTCAAAAATCAGTTGAGTTGAGGATAAATCACTTTATTTATTTATTTAATTCTTAATTATTATGCATATTCAAAAGAAACAGTTAAACTCCAAATCAGAAAATCAATGCAAGTTATTGACTTTTTGGAACTCAACATCCTTTTGGAGTTCAAAAAGCTGATCTAAACTCTAATTTGAGTTAAAAAGTTGTTTTTGCATGATTTTGAGAATTAACTATCTTTCATGATCAGATAACTCAAAAATTAAGATGAGTTAATTTGAGTGATTTATGGCTTTTATCCATGCACCTCCAAAGCCCTGGATTTCTATAAATTAAAGGCTTTAGCTCTTCACAAATCATCTCATATTTTGCACAATCACGCTGGAGAATTGGAATTGAAGAATCAAAGCTCTTGCGAATCGACATCTTTGTGAGATCAATCTTATTTTTGCATTCATATTGCATATCATTGTTAGATAGATCAATTTATAGCATATCAATTTCATCTAGCATAGATTCATATCAGTTTTTATCATTCTTATTGCATAAAAAAATCCAAAAAAAAAAATAGCTTAATTGTATTCAATTTCATATCCATCTTTTGCATTCAAATCCTTTATTTAGGTGTCGTCTAGGTCACTGATCTCGATTATAGTCTGAGAACATTAATCTCGCACCTATTAGAAGGCAGTAAATCGCTTGGTTAGATAGTTTCAATTTTGCACGATTTTGATTTTTGCTAACCTCTAATGTTTTACTGAGTGTTGTGTCTACAGATCAGGTACAATTTTCACACACACACTTTGATAGCTTTAGTATACATAGACACTTCTTTTATGGCATCTAACAGGGGTATTTTAATTTTCATTTACTTTAGCTGGGCAAGAAGTCCAACACTTCTTGATTTTCCACTGGCGTAGCTTGTTCCTCCAACCTATGAGGAAATGGGGGCTCTTGAGCTGCAGGAGCAGCAGGTTTGACTGGTACCTCAATTGGCTCTGCCGAGGCATCCTCAACTTCGGTGATGATAGGTTGCTATGGAGGAGGAAGGGTTGTGCCAGACCTTAAATGAATATTATTCAAAGAAATAGCATAGCTCTACTACTGTGTTGTTGGTTTAGCATTGTTGGGATTAGGAGTAGGTTGAGTAGGCAACTAAGTCTGTTTAGGGGAAGTAGTGTTGGCTGTAGGAGGAGGCATCAGAGCCTGCTACTGAAGTGGTGGCATCAAAGCTTGCTAATTTGATTGGTTCATCCAATTGTGTGGTCATTTCCACCCCTGCTAGGGCTATTGCTAGGGTTGCTGAGGTTGCTGCCAACCTTGGTGAGACTACTACCAACCTTGCTGGGGTTGTGACCAACCCTGCTGAGGTTCCTGCCATCCTGGCTAAGGTTATTGCCAACCTTGCTAAGGTTGTTGCCAACCTTGCTAAGGCTATTGCTAGCCATGTTGAGGTTGTTGCCAACCTTGTTGAGGCTGCTGCCAACTATTAGACCCACTAAATCCACTATGCTATTGGTTTTTCCATGCATTATTACTATTAAAATTTTAAAGAGGATCTTCGGGAATACCTAGTCTCTGAGCCCATGGCCTTCGCTGGGCAACGTAGAGAACCTCTTCATTCTCATCAATGGCTTTAAACTCAGTAGGCATACGTTGGGACTCCAAGCTCGCAACAGACTTACACCGACAATTCTTTTTCTTCTCTCTACAGTGTGGACAGTACTCTGCTAATTGCATCAGCTTAATCTTTCTTTCTCCTTGCCTACATTGTGTCCAACTGAGTAGCGACATCATTGATGATGTCTTGCTTGAAATCTAACAATATTTTGGATAGCTCCATTTTGGACACACCTGCACCATTAGACTCGTGAGGCAAGGCTCTTAAGCCTCTTCCTTTCTTAACAGTAGCTCTAGAATTGTTCAGACATATAATCTTTATGTCATCCCAAGTCTTCTGGGTAATGTCCCACCTACCATAAGGTCAAGGGCCTCTATGCTTTCATCATTCACACCTCTCAAAAATAGATGCTTTTGAGATTCTTCATTCAGCTCATGTTGTGTGTTACGTTGTAGGCTGAACATGAACCTGGAGACATAATCTTCCAAGGTTTCATCTTCCTTTTGTGACATTTTAAATATGTCATCTCCTTTTAAGTCCCCTCCTCTGCAATAATCTTTGTACTTATCAAGAAACATGTTGCACATTGCATTCCAATCTTCTATAGCATCAACACCCAAATTCATAAACCATCTTAGCATAGCCTCCTTTAAAGTGGAAGGAAACAATTTGAGTTTATGGCCATCAGTGGTGTAGTCATAGCTTCGGCAGAGGACATCAAACTCAAAGAGGAAAGTCTCTGGATCCTCCATGATGAGTCCATAGAATTTAGGAACTGTGGCTGCAGGAATGTTCTTCAGATTTTGGTTAGCTTGCTGAGTAGGAATAGGAAAAGGGAAGGTAGGATGAGCCATTACGTTATCTAGATATTCTAGGTGAGCAAAGAGGGAATTTAAATGGTAAGACTCTTCGGATGATGGCGGTGAAGGCAATTGATCATAGGCATCAACAAACATGTTCTCAAATGGTTCTTCTTCTTGTGGGTTCTCTAATTGGGGTTCCTCAAGAGTGGGATTGAAAACCTCAAATGGTTCTTCCTGATTAAGGTTGGGTAGGAATCGCCCAAGATGATCCCTACATCTATGCATGCAAAATTATGCAGAATGAAAACTAACTTAATGAATTTTGGGTTGAACTAAATTGACACCATTCCTAGCAATGACACCAAAAATGTCTGGTCAGAATAATATCCTAGTAATTCAAGGATTGGACATCCTTCGACAGTGATTCATTACTTAAAATTATCACATATCTACTTAGAACATCATGCTAAACTTCATTAAATGTATCAATCTAGGAACGTGAACTTGAGATGATGGCCGCAAGGTTTATGCTTTAGTTCTCTTCAAGTGTCTTCACTACTAAAATAAAAGATATTGCTATAGGAGATTTATACTAGAAACTGAAACTACAGATTAACTCTCAACTTGGAAGGAAAAACTTAACAGTAGATAGATAATGCTTCAAAGGTAAACCTATACTACAGGAAATAGTCCATGGTTCTGTTACTAGTGGCTACAGGAGCAACAGTGCTTAACAACTTCAAGGAAACTTAACTGAATCCTACTTAAACATTAATAGGGAATTCACCTCTAGTGTAGGCCCCCACGGAAGTATGAATGAATTACAACTTAGAGATTGAAATCTAGAACTATCATATATTCATTTAATAAAACATAGATACAATATGGAATATCAAAGTATTTCACTTTGTTGCTGAATTACAGTATGAATTCCTCAAAACATCTAACTAGCTCGGAATCATAAGTTCCAACTTATTTAAAAGCAAATAAGAAAAATAGAACACCTAAAAACTAGGTCCTTCATTAATAGCATAACAACTTCAGTTATAGGAATGACAACATCATTTATGCAAGAAGATAAGCCACATTTAGTGCTTCTAGAATATAGGAACACTTGATAACTAGATTGACTTGGTCTGAATAAGCAACCACAAAGTTATGGAAGGAGTGGAGCTATGATGAAATCTGAAATAGTTATTCACCTTAAAAGACCCACTCATCCTTGAGTCTGTGCTCCTTACTAACTTATTGTTCTCCTACAAAAGGTTAGTATAACAGAATCCACAACACAAGTCCAAGGCAATAATTATAATAAGTTTTCCTATTTTAACGTAGCCTTGTCACACGGTTGCAGGAACACTACCCATTAAAGCTAGAGAAGAAAAACATAGATACAATATGGAATATTAAAGTATTTCACTTTGTTGTTGAATTACAGTATGAATTCCTCAAAACATCTAACTAGCTCGGAATCATAAGTTTCATCTTATTTAAAAGCAACTAAGAAAAATAGAACACCTAAAAACTAGGTCCTTCATTACATAGCATAACAACTTTAGTTACAGGAATGACATCATCATTTATGCAAGAAGATAAGCCACATTTAGTGCTTCAAGAATATAGAAACACTTGATAACTAGATTGACTTGGTCTGAATCAGCAACCACAAGGTTATGGAAGGAGTGGAGCTATGATGAAATCTAAAATAGTTATTCGCCTTAAAAGACCCACTCATCCTTGAGTCCACGCTCCTTTCTGACTTATTCTTCTCCTACAAAAGGTTAGTATAACAGAATCCACAACACAAATCCAAGGAAGAGATTATAATAAGTTTTCCTATTTTAACATAGCCTTGTCACATGGCTGCAGGAACACTACCCATTAAAGCTAGAGAAGAAAAATACCAAATTCTATCATAACATTCATTAATATATATATATATATATATATATATATATATATATATATATATATATATATATATATATATATATATATATTCAGTCTTGTCCTTTAGTTTCAAAAGTATCAAATATACATATGGCTAAAGCTTAGAAACATAAAAGTCTGTATAATGTTCATGAAAAACCATAAGATATTTAAGTGTGAACTTAGAAAATCATAAACAAAACATCCCATAAACTTGACTCATCAATCTAGAGACTATTGGAAAGGTGAGGCCATTCTCTAATCTAGATTCTAAATCTATCTCAAATATTGTTGCTTAAGTTGCTAACGACACATTTTTATATCAATGTAGGTTATTATACCAATGAGTTGGAGTTGCAATAGATTTCTCATGTAGGTTATTATATTAATAATTTGGATTTGCAGTAGATTTCTTAGTAGACCCTGTGGTACTTTATCATCCAAGGTTGTGAGTTATTGTATAAGTGGTGCATCTAATCAATATGAAGCCTCTACAACAACAACTTTTCAAAGGTCATTCTTGAAGGATAATGGATACCCCATGCAAAAACCATGCATGCACAAGAAAAGGTTTGCATCATTAATCTCATTGTTTTTCATGGAAACAAGTTGATTCAAAGTCTTAGGTGTCTCTCATGGATTCGTAGATTCATGAAATTTTATTTTTCCCATTATGATTCAAATAGATTCATGTGTGTGCATATTTATATATTCAAAAAATAAGAGAAATATACATAATTGTAAAACTAAGTCATTTCATAGTATGAATCTATGATGTTTGATCATTGATCAATCTCAAATGTCAAAGATAAACATTATAATTCAAAAGAAAATCATCACATTGAATCAGATTTTATGTTGTTACATGCCATAAATTGTTCAAAGATATTGTTAATATTTACTCAGTAACCATTGTTAAAAAAAATTATTATATTGCAAATAAAACCTTTTACAATAAAATCATTACAAATAAATTTTTTTTATTGGTGATCCCTTTACAAAAAAGCCTCCATAGCCCTACCCGTAAACCCATATACAAAACAAGAGTCACATGATCAATCAATGGTAGAATTTGAAGAAAGGCCAAGGAATTTGAGCTTGTAGGCACTTCTTGTGTGCTTCTAGCCTTCACCATTGGGGAAGATCTACATTTGGGTTTAGTTGAGTGCTCCATTATTGCAAACTTTATGCTCTTTGTAGATGGTATGTTTACTCTGAACCATATTCCTATCTCTTGGACTACCATCTTATTATAGTTTTCATTTCCATCACAAAGGATTGGATATGTGATGTGGAGGAAGTAGTGGTTTCCCACAAAAACTCTCTTATTCCCTCTTAGATACAAGGATCATCACCATATCTCAATGCTTCAACAACTAGTCCTTGCCCTCCATAGGTCTTCTCTATCATGGAACATTCCCTAAACTCAAGAAACTTCCTTTTCAACTATAGGAACCTTCAACACATCTCACCAATCTCCCCTGGTGTTCTTACCCAACATGCCTAACCTTTGGGTGACCTTATTCTCCATGGCACTACTCTTCATGCTTCCAATGGTGTTGAGAAGGTGTGACCTTTCAACATTGGTGTTTATGTTTAGTAACACCAAGGCTCTAATGTCAAGGAGGCCCTAAATAGTACCATACCCCTATGTGGTCAACAACCTTGACAAATGGAATGTCTAGTATAAGACTATCCTAGTTATGACAATGGATAGGATACAAGACTTGAAAACTCCTTTGGGATAATTAGAGATGACTAATACAATAACCAATCCGAAGGACTTAAATGAACACAAATGTACAATGGTTCTATATTTAAGAATAGTTTTGATCTGACTGAGAATAGTGAACAAATAGTGAGCACTAAATGATGACAGTCCTTTTTGAAACTTTTTCTTCCATTCATATGATTTGTGATATTTTCAGATTTTCAAACAATAGATTTTCAACTTTGTTTGATCAGACATACTCATTTATGCTCCCATTCATCAAACCCTTGTTTCTAGGGTCACCTATCTAGGGTCTACTGAAAAGAACCCCCACAACTCTCTCCAGATCGAACCAACTGATCCAACACATCAGTAGGACCCCCACAACACTAATTCATCACCAAATACCTTCTTTCTTAAGGGAATTCAACCCCATTATAACTGGTACCAAAATAGGTTACACTTCACACAGCAACATCCACTCCTTTGTGGTCTCTCCACCCATTACTCCATTTCCCTGCATAAAATGAACAACACTAAGGAAATATATTACATTGTTACACTCTCCCACCAATTATAGTGACCATAGGGGTGGGAGAGTCACTTCATCATGAAGGCTTCAAACCCAAGAACGTTGATTGTGCCCTCAATGCCTAGGAACAATCAAATACCAATCAGTTGTTTGGCTTCAATAACAATCAAAACACTAAAGTGAATGCATGAATATGTAAAATAAACTCAAGGTAGCATTATTACACCATTTTCCCAATCAAAGTCAAATTTATTCAATCATTCGGATTCACTAGTGTTGTAAATGTACCCTACAGAATAGTTTAGTAATTTGTAGGGAAATATTGTTTTATTGATTGATTCTCTCACCAAAATGGTGACTTACACATATAGTGTACTTGCAAGAAGCTATGAAGGAAATTGGGGGGATAGAATAGGAAAATAAAACCCCACTTCAAATGGAGGTAAGTACTTTTTCATGTTAATTTTGGTTTATATAACATGTTCACCTATAAATTATTCATTAAGGTTTACTAAAATTAGTGACTATATGATCAACAAAATATCTACAACCTTCATTTTACTGTAAAGGTAAAATTTTAGTAATAATAAGTACTTGCAACTTGTTAGAGCTATATAATAGATACTACTTCTTATACATGTACATAATATTTCTAATAAGAAGATGTTTTTTATCAGATTGAGTACAATCTGAAATATTCTTGGAGATGTAGGGTTCCAAGATGGGATACTTGGAATTTTATTCAAATATTCAAACAACAAAACTGTTGGCTTGTCAATTACATTTACAAGTAAGAATTAAAGTTTATGTATCATCATTCATATTTCATTATTTCCTTCCAAATAAAATATCAATGCAAATTTAACATTTTCATTTTGTATATTCTCTAATTGAATAGAAGAAAATAAGTTAATTTTGAAAATCCATATTTATGATTTCTTTCAGGATCCCAAATATTTATAGAGAGAAGTCATTTGAAAGTAATTCATCTTGATTTCTTTCATCATCGACATGTGGAATTTTATTTTTGGTAGGCTTGCTCATTATTTGAGCCCGAATTCAGTGTATGCAGAATTAGTTTTGCAAAATTGGCCATGTTGATGATGATTATGAAGAAGATTTGAAAATGTTGCACCAATTTGAATTGGATCTATCATCATTTTTAAATCCTCTTCATCAATCACCATCAACCATTTTCCAAGAGATGACAAGCCAACAACCTAATAAAGGAGTACAAATGACATAAGAAAGAATGGGTTGCGACGAAAATTGCATATTTTCATACCTCATCCTTATTATGGTAATATCCCACATGTGGATCAAAGAGCACATAACTAGTAACAAGCTCAAAAGAAATACATGCAAATGACCACATATCTATAGAAGTGCAGTAGTCATCTCCAAGGATAACCTCAAGAGCTCTATACTATCTTGTTTATTTATCATTAGTAAAATGCTTATAAGTCCTCTATTGATTGTTGGACTGGATTAATGAGGGTGATTATCTGATAATATCTTTGTGTGATCATTGGTTGTTATTATGTCTTGATATTTTTGTGTTATTTTATTTTCTTATGCATCAAAGCTTTCTACTAATCATATGTGTTTGTGCATGCCATTGAAAACATATTAAGCACTCCTATAATTTTAATTGTATCTTATGTTCCAATGTAATTATTAATACTACATAAGAATTTATTTATAATTAATGTTCTTAGGAAAAATATATGGTGAGTGAGAGGAAGAAAATTACCAATCATTTTCTTTGTCAGCAATAATCTGAACAATGGGTTTTGGATATCCAGACCCCTAATGAGCATCTTAATAAGGTTTATGAGCAGAGGGCGGTGATTCAAGAACAAAAATTTGACCATCCTACACATCGACATAAATAGATGTAAGTATTTTCTAACAATATATTGTATGTGGTGTTATATATGTTATTTAAAATTGAATCTTTCAGTGGTCTTGTTTACAAGTATTGTGCTAAAAAAATTATTTCTTCATAATAGTATGGTCCTGATTAGATTGATCATCTTTTGATGATTAGTACACGAGAGCTAGTGATTGCATGTTGACATTTGGAACTACGTATGGCATGATAGTTTGAATAGTTGACCACACATATTGAATAGTTGACCAAAAATGCAAGAATTCAAACTTGTATTGCTTCAAGAAAGTACAATCCGTACAAATGTAAATCTAAATAGTACTCTCTTGCTTCTCTCATGCCTCTCAAGGCTTACATAGACTCAAACTAACTCCCCTAACTAATCCAAAGTGTTTGGATCCTCTAACTATGTAACTAATCCTCATTTTTGTAATTTCCCTCCAAGTACACTTGACCATTGCTATTCAAATATTTAAATTTTAAAACCTATTTAATTAAACTCCCCATACTTTAGACTTTGAAATTTGTCCTTTTATGACCTTAATACAATGTTAATTCCACTAAGTTTATTCTAAGAACTATTCTTAGCCCTTATTGCATACTATGCCAATCTAGGTATTTACTTCCTATTACATCATTGTCATGCCTTGTATATATTCAGGCTTATTACTTTTGGAAACTACAATTGAAGCAATTGTTGTATTGTCATTGATGTCAAACCTTAACTAGTAAGACTGTTGCTATCTAAGAAAGTACTATATCTATTTGATTGTTGAGAAGGATTAGGGTAAGGTTGATAACAATAGCACCTAAGGAAAGGTTGAGTTATCTTGATACTTCAATGAGTACTTGATTATGTGGCACAATGATAAGATAATATATTGCCTATCTAAGTAAGAAGGAAGACTAAACAATTAGGCTTAACTGAGAAAAAGTGAAGAAATCTAGTTTAAGTTGAGTGATGTTAGTGTCAACCGAGCCAGTATATGCCGAGTAAATTCAATGTTAACCGAACATCAGTTAATTGTCGAGGAAGATAATATTAATTGAGGAAAAAAATTTAGTGGTGACCGGGCTACCCAGTGAAGACCGAGGAGTTGAACACAGTATTGACTGAGCATCAATAATTTACATTTGAGGAAGAATTCAGATTCCTAGCCAACATAGATGAATTCTTGGATTATTTTAAATGTGTTGACTTTATTTATTTATTGTATGGAAGCCTTTAATGCACTGTAAAACATTTTATTGTGATTTCATAAAGAGATTTGAGATGTTTCTAGAAGGATGGATGAAGAACATAAAGTTGGAAGGATTCGATGAATCTGACCTAACCCTAATATCTATAGAGGTGATTAAGCAGCAAAAGTTGGATCGACCTAAATGAAGATGTATTAAGGAAACCTAAGTGTGAGGTTGAATAGAGAGGATGCTGGAGTTGTTTTTATTGACTGTATAAGAAGAAAAGGCTGAAGGAAAAGGAGTTTTGATTGCTTGAAGGGATTTCTGAGTAGATCAGTGATGGAGATGGAAATGGATCATAGTCAGTAAGCCAGCATATGTGTATGGAATTGGATCTGATATTTGCAAAGTGAGTTGTATGTTTTCAGATCAAACACTATTGTTACTTTCTAACCATTGTATCAGTTTGAAATCCTTTAATCAAGGTTGACCTAACAGTCATATGTATAAATAATTTGAACAAGGTTGCATTCTAATGGAATGTATGTAAGTCCTATAACAAGGTGCACTTTTAACAGAGTGGTTAAAATCCTTTAACCGGGTCACACCTAACAGTGTGTTTGTAACCTTTGACAGGGTTGGCTTTTCACAGAGCTCACTTTAGAAGAGTGAAAACATCAGTAACATGTCACAAAATGGTTTTTCCCAAATTGGGTTTCCACTATAAATCCTGGTGTCAATGCTTGTGTGAATGTTTTGGCTTGAACATTTATGCGTTTTGCAAGTTAAGTACTATTGGATAGTGGACTGCACTATTATATGTTTCTGTTATGTATTCAGTAGTGACCGAGTAGTTGTTGGTTGTTAGATCTAAATTGTTGGAGAGTTTGAAAGTTTATTTTATACATCTGGACCTGAGAACAACTGATTCACCCCGCCTCTCTGTTGTTCTAAATCATATTAATAATTACATCAAATTGGCTTCAAGCCATGTTACATTAATAGATTGACCCCTCATCCTTCATCCTACATAGGCCATCCATGCGATCCCTTTCATGTCATCCTATTGATTCATATTGGTAATAATATCATGGTCATATCATTAATAATATATTAATAGATTCATAATATATATATATTTTAAAAAAAAATTGAATATGTTATCGATATTTTGATCAACAAAGACTGTACATCTTGATGAGAATGCTATACATCAAGTTTTTTACCGAACGACTACATATTTTGACACCAATACTATACTATCGACGTATTCATCGATTGATATTTTGAACACATGTGGTTGAAAATGAAGAAAGATATGTCAGCTATTTACACCAACCATATGACTATTTCGACCAACATTGGTCGAAGTCAATGAAAGATATGTTGAACATTCTTCATGATTGAATGGATTATTTCAACATTAAATTATTCAATAGTTTGACAACTATAAGAGTCAAATATTCGACAATATTTTAATGTATCGAATAAGCGATGAAGAAAGTTTGACAATAATAATGGTCCTTTGGTCAACTAATGTACATCAAAAAATTGACTAATTCACATCGAAAATCAGACTAAAATTTACTAGTGATCAAACTATCTTTTTTTATGTTTGAGTTTTGTATTTAAGTGTTCACATTGATTAGAGTTAAAGATAAGTTTAGATTTCATATTGGAGTTGATGTGAAGGTTCTAGATGGTATTCATGCTACTTTTTGGTTTTCTTGGATCGTGTGTTGATCATCCTATTGGTTCACATTGGTTGTAGTGATCAGATTTGTTTCTTTGGTAGTGTGCTGGCATTTCTTCATTTAGGTCCTAGCTGACTTGATGGATGTGTTCAAGGATGAATATTTGAGTCCTATCTAAGTCTTATCTGAGTTGATTTGGATTTCATTCAAGATTGAGCATAATGTTTATAGTTTTCATTGTATTTGGTAATAGCTGACCTAGTGGTTGATTATTCTTTGTAATTGGTATTGTAATCACCAAAAAGTGGATAGGATCATTCATGTGACAAATCAAGGAAAATTAAGAAAATTGAATCCAAACAAGCATTTGGCCAATCAAAATTAAAATCAAGTCTTAATTCAATGTGATTCAAAATCTAAAGTGAAAAGATTGATTAAAAGCATTTAAATCAAGTGAAATTAAATCAATGTGCAATTAATTTAATTAATTGAATAATTTGAATTAAATAAAATCAACCCATTCAAGGGGTACATGGCTAAATAAATGAATTAAAATCAATTAATAAATCCTAATTTCTCTCAACAACCAAAAGGGGAGGAAAAAGCCTCAACCAATGAGATTTAAGGAAATGCATTCACATGGATCAAGCCAAAATGAATCTCAATCACTCAAATTGAAAAAGCATCTTGTCCACTCATCTTGTCTACTTGTCCCAAGATTTGAGGACACAATATTTAAATTGTCTTTAAAGGGTGGAACCAAAGACTCAACTCAAGCTTAATCATGATCAACTCTACTACACCCCCTACCCTTGCCTAAATCTATAAAAGGAAGGCCTAAATCCATCATAATTCATAACCACAAATATGAGAATTACATCTAACCTCTTGAGAATTATAGCTAGAAAGGTAATTTAGAGTTAATTTGAGCATTTCTATTTGGAATTGAGTTAATTAGCTTATCTTATCATATTTTTCCATTCTAGGACTATCATTAATGGAGGCTTGTTGAGAGCTTCACATTAACACTCTTAGTTAGAGAGCCATAGGATGCTTAATTGTGCTTTATTTGTTAAATAGATGCTATAATGTGGTTTATTTAGTTTCTATTTCATTTATTGTTCAATACTAATTCTATGAAGATACTATTTCTAGTATACAAAATGGTGCCCACCCTGGGGTAGTAGGCTTCACTTTTCAAAAATCTCGTAATCTTCATTTTCATCAAATTTTTTGCATGTTTAACTCTCGGTTTTGCAGTGAAATAGCACTTCTAAGAATTTAAATGGTGCTTCTGAGAAATTAAATAGTTCTTTTGAGCATTGTTTCAACACTTCCATGACAAATTTGTGTGCCTTTACATAGTCAAACAGTGCATTTAAATCCTTCTGACTTCTATCTAACATTCAAACATCACTTATTCCCTGACTACTGAGTGCTTATGCATACTTTGACAGCACTTTTACTCATTTTCAAAAGCCTTTGCTTGTTTATTTAGCACTTTTACTATCTATTTTTGCACTTTTGAAAGTTTAAATAGCACTTCTGAGCTACTCTGCAGTGCTTTTAAATAGTTAAATAGCGCTTTTAATCATTTTTGTAGCGCTTTTACATAAACTAAAAAATTTTATATTCTAACTGTCAGAAAATGAATTTCATGACTCTGCAAGATGACTGATCACAGAAAGGCAAAAAATCTAGAGAGTGGATTTAATCAGGAAGGCAAGGCTTTAGCAAGGAAGATTAAAAAGGAGAACATTGCTCATATCAAGCTAGTCCTTGAGGATTCACAGCAAGAAAATTAGGTACATGAGCATTACATCAAAGTTGTAGAAGCATACAAGACTAAATTCATTTGATTAAATTGGATATTTTCACCTTAAATCAAGTTTTTCTTAAAATTTGCAAATAAGGCTTAAAATTCAGTTTTGTCTTTGTTTCTCCAAGTTTATTTTTGTTTCATTCACTTTGGCTGGCTTTTTTGACTAACTTATTGGAGGAAAAGCACATTGGAAAGGAATGATTGCTAAGGTAAACATTAAAAAGATGTAAATAACTCAAAAATGCCCCTAGCCTTTGCTAGCTACAAGGAAAAGGTAAGCCTTAAAACTTTGTCAATTTCATACTTAAATTGTGGCTTTGGTGCTTCCAAAAATCTAGTAATTAAAAATAGCCTATCTTTGCTTGGAAAGTTTAGCATTAGGCCTATGCTCTTCACTTCTTTTAGTGAATCAAAATGCCAAAAGTGTTAAACTTTTTAATTAAGAAGAAAGGTTGAGGAAATCAAGCACATAAAATTGAAAAAGCTCTTGTTAGTAGAAAAGAGTAGCAATACTCAATTCTCACTAGTTAGTGGGTTGGAAATTGAACATTGTTAATTGTGTTTGGGGATTGAGAAGTAGATAGGGATATGCTCTTCACCTTTTTGGTGAATCAAACTTCCATAACCTATTTCTTCATTCCACTTTCTTGCTTTCAAATGAACATGCTAGATCAATAGTTGGGCTCACCTCCTGAGATTTTTCTTAACGAGGCCGGTGGGAGGGACAGCCCAAAGTGGGATACAATCACCTTTTCCATGATCATCCAACCCACTATAAAACAAAATGCATACATCCTTAATGGGGTGTGTGACAAAAGGATACTAAATTTTGAACTTCCTTGAGTAGTCCTTTGGGATTGCGCAAAACTCTGACATACCGGTGGTGGGAAGCCTCTTAATATACTTGGAGGATGAAAGTTTAATATCCATTTTGAATGTAATCCATAGTAAATCCTTGATAAATTAGCAAGCCTACCTCATTAGAGCCATTTTAAAAGCCAAATTTGACCTTAGGTAGATTGCTTGGAAGAATTTCTTGTGATAATTGATAAAATTATTGTGTTGTGCTTGAAGGTCTTTGGTTACAAAAATAAAACATCCATTAAGATACAAAAATCAATTAACAATAAAGATTCAAAAGAATATTCTATCCACAAGAATTCAAGAAATGGAAACATTATCCAACCAATTCTCATTAAGAACATTGTTTCCTTATCTCTATGATCAAGAAAAACATCATTAACGCCATATCTTTGATAATTCAAAATTTGATCAAAAAGAATATCATGAAAACCCTATATTTGATTAAAAAAAATATCCTAATGATAAATCAATATTTGATGAAAGATCTATTTCAAAATATGAAGAGAATCTCATCTTTGATCAAGGAAATCAAGAGGAATTAGTCCCATCTCAACAATATTCATCATATGACAACTCTTTGAGAAACACAAATACATCCAACTATCCTTGGGATAGATCATTTACTCCTTTGGGAATTTCATATGAATCATCTTTGGAAAAACTCCTTGAAAATGATCTCATCACGTTGCCTTAAATCACTTCATGTGGTTTTATATTTTTGAGTAACTATTGTGCATATTATAGACATAATGAGCATGAAACTTCAGATTGCATGGAGTTGAAACATAAAATCCAAAATCTTATTGATGATGACTTAATTGAAATTGAAGATCCTAATGAATCATCTAATAAAGATACTTTTCTCAAGCAAGATCAAATTTATGAACACATGTCTAGTAGTGGTCCTCTTATAACTTTTACCTATTCCACCATTCCTCCATTTAATATAGAAGCAAAGCTATCCAGTATTCCTCGATCAAACAAAGATCCAAACAGTTTTCATAATGACTATGTATACCCTCAAGGGCTACCTCTAAAAGAGATCCAAGCTAACCTACATCTTTCTCCAAACTTATTTCATGCTTCAAAGGTTAGAGACTCCAAGCCTTCATGTGCTACAATGCCTATTGTACCTATTTCAAGTGAACATCCATCATCCCTTCAAGAATCCCATATGAACATCCAAAATTCTACATTGTCCTTAGAAGTGGCTCCATGTCAAGAGACTAATCAAAAGTTCAAAGAAACAAGTCTTATTAAGGATCAAGATCAACATAATATCCCTCCTTATCCTATATTTGACCAAAGTCCCATATCCCAAGAGCCTCATGATAAGCCCTTCATACCCTTCCATTTCTTTCAAGAAGATACCCTTCCATCTCAAAAACCCATATTCCTTCACCTCTTATATCATACCCATCTCTTAAGAAAGATCAAGGTATTCTTTCCATCTCTAATGAACTTATCGAAAATCAAAAGGAAAGTATTTTTCCTAGGCTATCAAAAGATCCTTGTCAAGATCAAAGTACCCCAATATCCACTTTTAATAAGCATCCATATCTACCTCAAAATTCTCCCATTCTTCCTAATCCATTGCATAAGAATAAATCCCCTCAAGATTCAATTGCTCCTATCAAAGTCACTCCTATCAAAGCTACATATAAGCCTATTGGTATAAAGATAAATCTGAAAGATGAAAGTATTGGCCATGCAACTTAAAATAAAGATTTTGATATCCTTCCCACATTTCATTTATCTCCATTTTCACATAAGCATATTCCTTCTACATCCTCCAAATCCATCCTTGGTCCATATATCCCAAAATTGAAACCTTATACATCCTCCAAATCCATCCTTGGTCCCTATATCCCAAACAGGAAACCTTATGCATCCTCCAAATCCATATTGGGCCCTTACATTCCACCATCAACCTTTCCTACCATCCCTATCCCACCATCCCCTTACCTTACCATGTATCAAGATCAACAAAGACATACATACTTGAGAAATCAAGCACCCATTCATGTCAATCCTCCATATCAGACCATCCATATGAAATAGCCATATCAACCTTATTCATCCACCAATCCCAAGTCTTTTGGAAGCAATTTGAATGTGCAAAATAAGAATCATAAAATCAAGAATCCACTTATGTATGAAGATCACTATGTCCAATATAATCAACATGTGAATGAAAGGAAAAAATAAATATTCAAGAGACCACAAAGGTCCATCAAGAAAAAAGAAAAATCAAATAAAATGTGGATTCGTAAATCTCTCATTGAAGAAATGCATTCTAAAGCATCCAAAAGGAAAGAAAAATCAAAGAAAGTGCATGGATTCCCAAGTCACTTTTGAAGGACTTACACACAAAAGAGAAATCAAAGTTGACATTTAAGCTTCCAAAGGCTTCCACTCCACATTCTCCCAAACACATTCCATCTCATCCATCCATTTTGAGTCCTTGTGTCCCAAGATCCCTATCTTCTCTTACATCAAAATCCCAAGCTCTTTCACCCATTTTTCCTCCATTATTCCACTACCCTTCAAGGTGTGTATTGATGTTGATCTTGATAATACTTATTATCCTCCTATTCATTATCCTTCCATTCCCTTTTTCATGCCCACACATGGAAAGACTTATTATCCTCTCATTCATTATCCTTCCATTCCTTTTTTCACACCCACACATGGAAAGAATTATTATCCTCTCATTCATTATCCTTCCATTCCCATTATCCAATCCATTTCATAAATCTTTAGCCACCCTCTACCTTATCCACCATGTCACCTTTCCATCACCCTATCAACATCTTTGAGAATGCCTTTCAGTGGCCTTGGCCCATAATATCATACCTTTTCAAGGAGTATTCAAAGAGCATGAGGCTTGAGTACATCCAAAAAGAGAAAATTAAAAAAATACAAGAAAAAAAAAAGAGAAAAGAAAAGAAACCCATCCTATGGTGAAAACCACTTCTTGTGGCATCTTGGACAAGTACCATGATGAAAACCTAGCAAATAGGCATCATGCGTAATTCCTATCTCTTGTACTCTAGACTTGGGGGCAAGTTTCATCCATCATATCCTCCATCTTTCTACCATTGATCTCACTTGCATCCATATTACATCTTTCACCTTTGATCTTGACAAGGTTGAACATATCCATGAGCATTAAGTATCTTGACATGAGTTATCCTATCCATCAGCTTATTCACTTGTTGCATTCACGCTACCTTATCATGATCTTGCTTATCCTAAAGCCACCTCCATTATTCCTAAGAAGCCTTCCCATAATCCCAAACCATTCACTCATAGCCTTCACCACCCCTTTATCGTAATTGTGTGATCCTATCCACATTGATCCCTTGATCTTGATCCAATTGAAAAATAAAAGAAATGAAAAAAAAAATGTTAGAAAAATCCTCTTGATATGTCGACTCCTTTGGACCATTGTCATGACACCGGGTCATTATTCCATATGCTATCCAACACCACATCATTGGCCTATATTGAGATATTATTTTTCCCTAGCTTGGATAATCTTGAGGAGATGGTCCTATGGGTAACACACTTGCTTCATCCATCATTGCCTATTCATGGGTGAATCATCAGTATGCAAATCCATCTTTCATGTCCTATACCTTGCTAGACATTGGGGACAAATTCAATGTGATCTTGTTTGAGAACTAGTAACCTCTAAAAATCTATAAAAAAAAAGAGTGAAAATGTTCCTCAGATAATCCAAAAACATCAAAAATCTCTAAAATTCAAAAAAATCTAAAAATCTAAAAATTGCAAATCTTAAGTAAACACTCAAAAGTTGTATTGCCCAACAAAGCATGATCTTTGCTAAGTCAAACTAGGGGCACCAATCCAAATTCAATAAGCTTATCAAAATAGACACAAGTTGGCTCAAAATCATTGCATCAAAATTGAAAAATTTCTACACTTGAACTTATTGATCAATATTACATTTCAAACATCCAAATACTTGATCTAAACAAAAATACTTGACAAATCAAATCTAAATCTAAAAAGCTTAATCAAATCAAATCAAAATCTAAAAGGTTTAAACATAACTAAGGATCAAAGTGGATGAAGTTTTTGAAATATGGATCTACAAACAAAAGCAAAAAATGTTCAAAGTGATTACTTGATTGGTGAAATCATGTCTTTTTAGCAAATCGATGATGGTTGACTAGATGAGCAATGATGAAGACATGATATTTTCTTGATTTCTTCTTGAGTGTTTGTCAGGTTGATTCATAGCAGTATGCAAATCCGTCTAATGACATGATCATTAAAGAATCATCGAGGACATTTGCATATGAAAGAGATCAATTATTTGATTGTTTACTTGCAATATTAAAATTTGAGGAAAGAGGTATTCATATCATCATGGTTAAACCAGTGAGGGTTGTACCAATTTCATGTTCCAAAAGCTATATGATGAAAATAAGCATCCAAATTTTGAATAGCGACAGCTTAGTTGCATCCATATAGATTAATTGCATGTTAGTTTGCATGGGTTGATCCTTTTTCTCAATATATGTAAGAGGGGGTAGAGTTATCATCATCAAAAGACCAAATCAAGATACATCAAATGATCAATGATATCATCAATGGTACATCATCAAATTTCTTGAGATCAATATCATCAAATGTCCATCAATGTATAATCAAATTCATGATCAACATCATCAATGCCTGAAGTATCCATCATCAAAAATCATGCTCAATCTGATCATCAAAGGTACATCAATATCATCAAGATATATCATCAAAATGATTCATGCTTCATCAAGGACATCATAAATAATCAATCATGTTGATCAACTATGGGAAACCTAATCCTATTCATCACCTATTCCTATCTCCACACCTATACCCACAAATGACCCTTCTCTTCTACCAATCCCTAATTGTGCATCATGAGAACATCCAATCAACTCCATATCATCAAAACATATAATCATGTAATATCAAATATCAATCAGTCAAATCATCCAAGTGATCATCTAACTTCAATCAAGTTATCCTATCATCCATGTGCTCATCTTGAGCGCATCAAATCTCCTAACTCTAGATCTTGAGGAAGGAAAATCATTGTTTTGTCTCTCTAGATCTTGAGAGAAAAATATCAACCCATTAACTTATCCTATCAGATTGACATCAACATCAACCAAGTGATTCTAACTGACATCAAACAATACCAAACCATCATCATCTTATGTGGAGCATCATCAACATCTTATCAATCAAATCTTTTCTCATCAAATCCTCTCATGATCGGGGCATTTCCAAATTTCTATATCGGGAAAAAAATCAAAATTTCCCATTCTCAACCAAATCATCCAAAATCATTTTGATTCATTTCTCGAGGGGGCATACACTTGGACAATCAGGACCGGCATCATCATCATCAAATCAGGAGAATGACCATCAAATCAGAATGTAATCTTTTATCAGGAAATTTTTTGCTAATTAATCGAAAGGGGCATCAAACATCAAATCAAATCAAATCAAGTACCATATCAGGCAATCTAACATCATATCGATCATCAAAATGCCAAAATCAATTAGAACTGCATCAAACATCATCAATATCTGCATCTCATATCGAACATCACTTGATCAACCATCGAAAGCATCATGATCGACCATCGACAGAATCAGGACCTTTATCAGTTAAATCGGGACTTTCATCAAGTTGTCCTCAAAACATTCTTTGAATTGACACGCTTTGTGCGTCAATTCAAAGAGGGGAATTTGTAATCACCAAAAAGTGGACAAGATCATTCATGTGACAAATCAAGACAAATCAAGGCAATTAAATCCAAACGAGCATTTGGCCAGTCAAAATTAAAATCAAGTCTTAATTCAATGTGATTCAAAATCTAAAGCCAAAAGATCAATTAAAAGCATTTAAATCAAGTGAAATTAAATCAATGTGCAATTAATTTAATTAATTATATAGTTTGAATTAAATAAAATCAACCCATTCAAGGGGTACATGGCTAAATAAATGAATTAAAATTAATTAATAAATCATATTTTCTCTCAACAACCAAAAGGGGAGGAAAATGCCTCAACCAATGAGATTTAAGGAAATGCATTCACATGGATCAAGCCAAAATGAATCTCAATCACTCAAATTGAAAGAGCATCTTGTCCACTCATCTTGTCTACTTGTCCCAAGCTTTGAGGACACAATATTTAAATTGTCTTCAAAGGGTGGAACCAAAGACTCAACTCAAGCTTAATCATGATCAACTCTACTACACCCCCTACCCTTGCCTAAATCTATAAAAGGAAGGCCTAAATCCATCATAATTCATAACCACAAATTTGAGAATTGCATCTAACCTCTTGAGAATTATAGCTAGAAAGGAAATTTAGAGTTAATTTGAGCATTTCTATTTGGAATTGAGTTAATTAGCTTATCTTATCATATTTTCTCATTCTAGGAGTATCATTAATGGAGGCTTTCTCAGAGCTTCACATTAACACTTTTAGTTAGAGAGCCATAGGATGCTTAATTTTTCTTTATTTGTTAAATAGATGCTATAGTGTGGTTTATTTAGTTTCTATTTCATTTATTGTTCAATACTAATTCTATGAAGATACTATTTCTACTATATAGGCATAAATGAGAGATCATTTTGAAATTGATGTGTGTGAGAGAAAGGATTGTGTATATGTGTTCTACGGTTAAGGTGGAGTTTTTACTTCATCAAAATTGTATTGGCATAGGATATTCTATTTGTCAGTTTAGTTGTAAGGAAGGTATGTCCACCCCTTTATAATTGAAGTTAGATCAGTGAACCTGAATGAGGGCCAAATCTGAGATCATAATGTGAGTAGTGAGCCTTCAGATTGGGTTGTAAGCCTGTGGTTGCAAGTGCGTCCTTTGTTTTCTATTTTTTCTTAACTAGGCATTACTTTTAACAAAGTACACTCATCTAGTGGGTTTGACTCCCACAAGTGTTTTCCCTTAATCGAGTTTCCTCAAGAATAAATCTTTGTGCTATATGTTTTGTGGTGTGGATCTTGCATTATTATTTATCTTTTAGATCTAACTGGCTAAAGTGAAATTAATGTAATTAGGTAAACACAACTGATTCACCCCCCACCCCTCTTAGTTGTTCTTGCATCCTTTTGGGCCTAACAGGCTTAACCATCTTAGAAAAAGATTCCTAAGGATCAACATGTAGCTAGTACTAGGAATAAAGAAAGCCCCAAAAAATAACCGAGTGAGGAAAATAATGAGAAACACAACAAAAAAAAACATGAAAAACTAATTTTTCTTCTTGTTTCCCTTGAGCTTGGATAACATCATCCACCTCCAATCACCAGTGAGGAATTTGATAAGAAAGTGAATTATTCCCCAAGTCCTTGGCGTTCGGCTTCTCCTCCTATGATAAACACAACGTGGTGGTAGAGGAATGCATCACCTTTAGAGAAAAGTGGGTAAGAGATGAGAAGTTCTTGTCTAGGTTTTCTAGCTCCTTGATTTTATTGATTTCCTCCCAATTGGTGGCATAGGAGACACAACCACCTTCCATCGTATTCCTATCATTTGTCATCATATTTTTATGTTTATCCTGTGAGGTGTGGGGAGGGGAAGTGGCCACCATGGAGAAGAAAATTTTTCTTTCAACTTTTGGTTTAGCAGTAAGGTCTAGGGATTCTATTTTAATGCTCTCAGAGACATGGGTGGAGCTATTATTGTTATGGGTGGTTTCTTTTCATGTTCCCTCATTGTCCTAACTCTCAAAATTAATAGAGTTTTTCTCCACCATATTTTCTCTCACAATTTTTTTCCTCTTGTCAAGGTTTGGTTGCAATTCTTGAGGACCTATGGTGGGTTTCCTCAACTTTAGCATCAGAGTCCACAATATGGATTTTTTTTTAATCAGTTGTAGATTTTTATGGGCCTGATGGGCCCTTTTATTTGTATTTTTGGTTTTAGCTAGGGATCCAAACAATAGGGATTTCTAGGGGGAGGTGTGTGGGGTTTTAGGTCTTTTTAAACCCTTTTCCTACCAGTGCCAAGAAGATCAACAATATCATGAGGGGGAGGGGACGGGGAATATGGGGTCCCTTTCACAATAATAGATTTCAAAGGGCATAAGGCCAAATGAAAGTTAAATATCCTTAAAATAAGATCTTGGTGTACAATAGTAAAAACAATTCCTTACTTTTCACATTCCCTAACATCCTTCACCATGAATTCAAGGGAGTGAAGAAGATATAAAGGAAGAGAATTAAATCATTGTGAAAAAAATGATTAAGTAATGGAAGGTGATAAAAGTAGTAGACAATGAAGTGCCATTCCAAAGTAAGATATTTCATTACTACAGATCACACTTGGTCCTAGGGTTCTAGTAGTTCCTCCCCATTGAAGCCTCCATAAAGCTTAACTAGTTCCTCTCCTTTGTGAAAAAAAAATGATTAAGGTTGGCTTCATCAAAATCTTGACTCATTTTCTTCCATTTATGACCTTCAGTAGAGAGACTAGTGGCTTGAGAAATTACCTCCTTATTCACTTGAAAAGTGATGCCTCCCATAGTAACTTTCTGCTCCTCCCAGCTACTAACAAAATAGAGTGAAATATTTTCCTCAAAGCCAGTCATGACTTCCATAAATGACACAATTCACCCCTTAGTGATGACCATCCACAACCTTGAATTGTTATGAATGTCATCTTTGATTTTGTCCAATTCAACATAGACTCTGTTCCCACCCATTTCATCTTCCTCCAAAGTAAAAATTACAATGTTATCCAAAGGTTCAAACAAAAGTAAGTTTTAGATCCAAAAATGGCAAAAGTTGATGATACTAGAAATGATGGAAATAGATCCCATCAAAAGCCTTAAAGGAGAGAAATAAATGCAATAAATGTCTCTTCCCAATACAATTACAACAGAACTTGTAAATTCATGTGGGTGGTCATTTCTCCTATTTTTGGCATTATGAGAGATAATTAAGGTGGGATAGAAAAGTCTTGAAGGCCACTTCACGATTAAAATGAAATAAATATCACAATTTACTATGATCAACTCTTCCCAATCTTCAATAATTATTGAATTTTGATAATACTCATCATGAATGAGTATGAGATGATGTGGCATCACCATGTAATTTCCATTGGGCTTATGGTGGGCCCGTCTAAAGAGGGTAATTGGGTGATTTAAATTCAAATTGTCATTCCCCCTGCCTTCCTCATCATTATCCAAAATAACCATAAAACAAAACAAATCTTATCGGAGCGTGGCATCGTGAATTGACTTTCTCTAATCTATCCTTATAAGGGATCTAATGGTATTAGGTAGGGCCAAAGCTTGTCTCTAGCATGGTAAGCCTTTATTCTCAAAGCCAAGAATGACAAGAGAGTCAACATCCACATTTCCTTCTCTAAAGACATGTTGTATGTTGAAGACATCTAAGCCCCTTAACATGGGTCTGATGTCATTGAGGATACATTCCACCCTGCATCCCTCCTTCATAATACCATTGATGGATTCAATAATTAACTTAGAATCCCCCTCAATTTCCATTCACTTGGTGCCTATAGAAAGAGAAAATTCAACACCGCATTAAAGGGCCATAGCTTCAACTTGATTACTAGAATAAGATCCAAGACTTATAGTGAAAGAAAGAACCAATACTCCATTGTGGTATCTAATTAAGCCTCCCTCAGTTGCCATACTAGATTTAGCCACCCCATCAAAATTTAATTTCACCCAAGGATGGTGAGGAACAATCCAAGAAGTGTCCCTTATCACTTATCTCTTTGAATTATCATATTTATAGAAAGTATTAGGGAGTCTCCAAATTCCATCCAAATTACAATCCCCAGTAGAAGGAGGATTCGATAGGGTTTTCCATTTGTAAAAAGAAATATTCCCAAGGAGGATCTTATCTAGGATTGTTAGCACAATGTCAGTTGTATTCTCATTATCCCTGAAGATGTGATTATTTTATTCCTTCCACAAGAAGCAACAAATATGTGGGGGAATTAATTTCCAAAGATATCTAATAAGAGGATGTTTTGAAGGAAATTTCCACTTATTGATAAATTGTTGAATATCCTCCCTAAAGATCCAAGTGACATCAAATCTTCCAATAATCCTATACCAAACTTTGGAGGCAAACATACAGTGTATGAAGAAGTGATTAATACTTTCCTCATCTTGTACACATAAAACACATCGATTGACCAATTGGAAGCCCCATTTCACTAGGTTATCCTGGGTGAGAATCTTACCATGCATAGTTGTCCACCAAAAAATATTCATCTTTGGTAGAAGCTAGGAATTCCACACTTTCTTCCAATAGGACGCATCAACCATACCTATGACCAAGTGTAAATAGGTAGATTTAGAAATCAAGACACTTGATAAACTCTTTTCCCAAATAAAACTATCATCCATGGGGAATATATGAATGCTATCATCATCTAATAATTTATGTAACTCCTCAACCCAAGGAATTAAGTTGGGGACACCAACAAGGCCATCCTTCAATGATTTCCATCTACCATGTGGGGATATGTAATCAAAAAGCATGTGCCCAAAAAGGTTCTTCAAATGTCTCATGAGGTGACAATATAGACTTTTATCTAAAGTTTTTTCCCCCAACCAAAGATCCTCCCTAAAGAGGATATTACGTCCATTACCAATTTTCCACTTTAGACGATCCCTTAAGATGCTACAACTTTTCAAGATGTTGGTCCATATCTTAGATCCCGAGGGAAGATCCTTAGATGTCAGATTCTTGGAGAAGTGGGATTTATTGAGATATTTTTCTTTTAGATTTTTCACTAGTCAGTGGAGCCCAACATCAAGAGCCATCCAACTTTTACAAGTAAAGCTTTATTAAGATCTGTTAACTTATGGATTCCCAGTTTTCCCAAGATTTTGGGTTTACATACAATGTCCCAACTAACAAGGCTCAAAATTTTTTTCTCCTCCATCCTCGTCCACAAGAAATTGTGTTGGATCTTCTCTAGCTTATTAGCCATTCCCTTTAAAATTTTAAAGAGGGACAAGAAGTAAACAAGGATGCCCTACAGTGAGGCCAACAAAAGTTGGAGTTTTCCAGTGTTGCTAAGAATCTTACCTTTCCATCTTGGTAATTTCCTTTGGAATCTCTCAAGAATGTAATTCTAGAAATTTTACACAACTTCCTTAACTGTGAGGGGTAATCCCAAATAGGTGCCACATAAATCAATAGTTTGACATCCAAGGATTTCCCTGATTTTTACTTGCAAGTCCACCTTAGTGTTAAAAATAAATATTTTACTTTTATCATAATTAATTTTCTATCCTGAGGCATGAGAATAGTTGGTAAGAAGGTTTTTCCACTCCCTAGCTTCAAAAATCAAAGACAATCCAAATAGAAAAAAGTCATCCACAAATTGTTGCAGAACTTCAAGAGGGAGAGAGGAAGCGGCCTTGATACCTTGGATTTTGCCAATACTAATGAGGTCCAGGAAGTTCCTACAAAGAACCTCCACGATGATGATGAATAAGTAGGGGGGGAGGGGATTTCCTTTCCTTAGACCTTTCCCAAGCTTGAAAAAACCCCAAGGGATTCCATTAACCAACACTAAAAAATGAACAGTCTCAATAGCTTCATGCACCATCTTTATAAACCTATGGTCAAACCTCAGTTTCAAGAGAATGACATAAAGGAATATCCAATTAAAGTTATCATAATCTTTGGAGATATCAAGTTTGAAAACCATATTTGGTCTCTTTCACTTTTCCATAGAATGTATGATTAATCTCATGCATGGAAATTGTAGCATCTAGAATTTGGCGGCCTAAACAAACCCTTTTTGGCACGAACTTATAAATTTGTCAAGGAGAGGTTTCAATCTTTTTACTAGCACTTTAGAAAAAAAATTATAGAGTACATTGCAAAGGATGATAGGCCTAAATTTTTCCATAGTTTTTGGATCTTGTGACTTAGGGACAAGGACAGTGTAAGTATTGTTTAGTTTCTTTTGCAATTTTCTAAACCTAAAGAAGTATCTAGTAGCCTTAGTGATATCATATTTGACCACCTCCAAAAATTCATGAAAAAAGGATGGGGGAAATCCAACTGGCCCTGGAGCTTTAAAAGCACCAAAAGAGAAGACAACCTCCTTAACTTCCTCTTCCGAGATTGGTGCAATTAACAACACATTGTTAACAGCTTGAATAATCATAGTGATATGACTGAACAAGTTATCTTGGACTGTAGAGGAGTCATGCCTGCTTCGGTCCTATATAAATTAATGAAAAATATTGAAACCAATTCACCTATTTTATCAACATCATTAATCTCCTCATTATTTTCAGCTATTAAGGATCTGATAGTATTTCACTTTTTGTGTTTGGTGGTAGATTTGTGGAAAAAGGTTGTATTTCTATCAGCTTCCTTTAGCCATTCAATTATTAAACGCTTCTTCTAGAAGATCTCCTCATTAGATAGGTCATTTTTTTCATTTTCTTCTCCATGACTCTTCTTCCTCATGGATTGATTAAGAAAGGTCATCGACTATAATTAGTTGTTGCAAATGCTCAAGCTTGGCTCCAATTTCTTGCTTCTATTTAAAAATATCACCGAAGGAAGACTTACTCCATTCTTTAACCTCCCTTCTTATAGTCTCATATTTTTGGGAGACTTTGAACATAGTCGTGCCTCTAACTGATGTATTCCACCACCTTTGGATACATTCTCTGAAATCAGGATGGGAATGCCACATTATTTCATATCGAAAAGGGAGGGGCCTATAGAAAGATTCATTTGCCCAATTTAAGAGTTCAGGGGAATGGTCTAAGACAGTTCTTGGGAGAGCATACAAAGTAGTATTATAGTCAAAGTCCCATTTGGATGACAAAAGAAACCAATTTAGTCTAACCTAGATGAGGTTCTAACCCTTATTGTTGTTAGTCCATGTGAAAGGGTTACCTTAGAGGTCAATATCAACCAAGCCATTTTTGCAAATAAAATCTGACAAATCATTCATACTATCATTGAAAAATAAAAGACCTCCCATCTTCTCAAAGGGTTACAATAGGGAGTTGAAATCTCCAACCACCATATAAAAAGCATTTACATTCTACAAAATGAATGAGGAAATTTCTCCCCAAACTTGAGCTCTACCCCCTCTAGTATTTGGGGCGTAGACATTGAACACATGTCAAGAGATATTACCCATTCAGAACAAAAAAACTAGAAATTTATGGGAGAAAGAAAAGGCCTCCCCATCCAACTTACTCGGGATCCACAGCATGGCAACTCCACTAGAAGTGCCATCAGCTTCACTATAATAGAAAGAAGCTCTCAACCATAATTAATCCACTAAACTAGCAAAATTTTGGAAAGTCATCTTAACTTCCTAGATAAGAAGACCATCCATTATAATGTCATTGATATACTATTTTAAGGCATACTGCTTTTGGGGTCTATTTAGGCCCCTCCAGTTCCATGAAAGGAACTTCATTTCTTACCATGATGAGAAGCATCCAGAGTCAATTGCCTTCCACTGGCATTTTCTCTAGCCATCACTTTCTACCTAAAGATATTCCCTAATAGTCTTCCAAGCTTTTTGTCAACCCCCACATGTGCCTTCTTACCTCCCCTAATTTTCTTCTTCGGGACTTGTCATTATTCTTTGTTATCATCAGTAGGAGAAACATACGTTGATTTTCAATTTGGAGAAAGAATAGTAGTTTTGGTCACCTCCATAGCAAGGTCATCAATAGCTGAAGTGGTAAAAATACCAGGAGTTTGAAGAATGTTCTTCACAGGAGTAGAGAAAGGAGAATCACCCCACTTTTAAGATCAATCATCAAGAGGAGGTATAGGATTTGACCCAATGGGAAGGACTGGGGGAGTTGGTTTATGAGCTTACAACACTAACCCTTGATGTGAGGGTGTTGCAAAAACTTGTTCAATCATAGGGTCACATCTAGGCATCTAACTTGAAGAAGAGATTTCTTTGTCCTGTAGTATTTCACCATCTTCCAGAGGACCTCCATGTGGGTAATAGGCCTATTCTGAGGTCCTTAGAACTAGGACTAGGGGTTTTCACTAGATTGAGAATCCCATCTTAGAAGGGACGGTCCTCGTTCTCCAAATCATTATGGGTTCTTGGGTCCACATGGAGAGAATTGATATGAGAGGAGGCATTCTCCTTGAGTTTAGTACTTCTGAGCCCCAAGGTAGGATAAGAGACTTTTTCCTTCATCTTGGTATCCTTAGGGGGGAAATTTACAGTCTAAATTTACATGGCCATGTTTACCACAACGTTGATAATAAAGGGAGGAATTTTCATACACTATAGCTTGGGTCCATTTGCCCCACTTAGATTTGAGAGAAATAAAGTTGGGAAGAGATTTTTTAACAACATTCACACAAAAATGAGCATAAACTAACCTATATTTTTCATTTGTGTCCTAGAGACTTGATTTGTCAAAACATACCCGTTTTCAAATATCTATTTATTTTTGTCATTATTTGTCATCAAAATTAAAAATGCATAGAATAGACCCCATTTATAATTTTAATTTATTTCCAAAAATGTAAATTTTTCAAAGAAACTCTCTGATTTGTGCCTAGAATTAATTTTTTTATAAAAAACATAAACAAATTATTTTAAAATGATCTGGAAAATCTGATTTTCAAACTGTAGCCTCCATATGTCATTCCAAAGATGGAAAAAAAATAATGAAAAAATTCTATGCTGTTTGGAAGATATGACCAAATATTTGAAAACCTTGTAGGCAATAATATATCAGCAAAGAAAACCTGCATGCAAATATGAGAGGCAAATTTATCAAATTTTTAGCATTGTTGGGTTGTTCATTCACGTTGGATTCACCAAAATGTCATAGGCCCAAAAATCTACAAGAATCAAACAAGAGGATTAGTAGTACTAGATTATCTAAAAATTGTAAATAATCAACTACTAAGCACATAAAAGTCCTACTAACAACATAATAATAAGTCTGAATGATCAAATAGAAATAAACAATTTCAAAGAAAACCATTCAACACTTTGAAACTTTTGTTGCTTCTCTTCTCCTTATTGAGGTGTGGCACTTAGTTGTGATTCTAGTAGCACCTTGACTCAAAGATCTGAGAAATTATGATATTGTTATAATAAACTGACATAAGTTCGATGCAAAATTTAGAGATAAAAATGTAAGAGATGAGGGTTGCTTATATAGAAACTATGATTTGAATGGACGATCAAGATTGATTTGAGAAAAACAGGTTGAATGGGCGAGATAATTCAAGAATGGAGAAGACTTGGGCAATCTTCCAGAAAAATAGATTTAATTAATTTAACTTAAAAAGCAGAGAGATAAAATAGGAAATAAAGATGAGAGGATTTAGTTAATTTTTTGAAAGATAAGAGTTTCTAAAATTGAAATTTAAGAAAATAATTATTTTATGATTTAAAATGATTTGATTTTCAGAAAAATGTTTTGCTCAATTTATGAGAATTTTAAATTTTTAGAAATTATAATTGCCTCATATTTTTTATTTTTTTATTTTTGGAGATTTTAATTGAATTAAAAATTCAATTAAAGAGAAAGATGAGATTAGAATGAAATTAAATGGAAATTAATTAGAATTGATGTGAAATTAAATTAATTTGATCAATTAATTTAATCTAGAGGAATAATTAGATAATTTGGATAAGTAAATTCAAATTATGGGAAATAGGAAATTGAATTCAATTAACTGATAAAGATCAATTAATTAAATAATATTAATTACTTAATTAATATTAGGGAAATGATTAAGTGATTAAAAGATTAGAATTTAGAGGAATAGAGATGATTAAAGAATGATTAATTAATAGAAGAATAATTAGTTGAATTAATGTTAACTCGCAAGCATGTCCATTTTTAGGTGTCTACATAAACCCAATCAGGTTTTTTAGTAGTTAGGAACCCATACATGTTATGGTTAGGTAAGAGGGTTATACAATGACCCTAAGGCTTGGAAGCCCTTTTCCCCTCCATGTCTCTCCCTTTACACGTCTTTTGTTCTTCCAAGATGATTTCTTGACTTTCTCATCATCAAGTTTACACATCATCAAGTGGGTATCTATAAAATTACTACCATATTCTCACACGTCTTTTTTTTTTAAGCATATAAATTTTTCTATTTTTAGACAACATTAGCATAGTAAACTTTAATTTTCTTTACCAGTGTCTTCACAGTTCTTAGAGACATATGTCTACTAGTTTTTTAATAAATGTTGATCTACTTGACCAAATGCAAAAAAAATTGCATATTATTGTTCTACACTTGATTCTATATACTTCTAAAAAACATTATATTTTTTATTATTTTGACTCAAGTTATGCCCAACACATGAACAAACACCTGCTTTTCAGGATTCGACCACTTCAAAAAATCATAAAAAGATACTCAACAGAAAATTGTAAAAAAATACACAAATTATAGCTCTCACTCTTACCTATCATTCTACTAAAGAGTTTTGAAAATTACTAAATCTAACTATATCTTTTGTGATGCACATGAAATAGACCATGTTATGTTTTTTTGAAAAAAATAGGAATAATTTTTGTGTGCAATGGGTTTGAACCTCTCAATCTTATTCATTTTTTAAAAACATTAGTAGTTTAGAAACTAGATTCATAGTACTACAACTCTTATTCTTTGCACAACTCCTAATTTTGAGTGCATGACCCTCAAATTTCTCTTCAAAGTTTAGGATTACCTGATTTCAGAAAGAAAAAAAAAAGTGACCACTTATACTCCCCTTTTGTTCACCATATTGGTGCACCTACCACCAAAAAAGGTCAATAACATCATACTATCAACATCCCACTATGTCGGGCAAACTTGCAACGGGGATTAGGAAGACTCCCCATGCCATCTTAATGAATACTGCAAAGTATTCAACGCCAATCAATAGAATAGACTATCACCCCCATAGAGAATCCACACCCCCTTCTAGCATAACACCTTTTCACCTTGATAGAAAAGGGGCACACCCCTCCCCCCCCCCCCCTCTCTATCACCCTCTAAAACCCTAAAACCTATAACCATAAGCTATAAAACCTATACTTGTCTCTAAACCCTATTACCATACGCTATAAACTCTAAATCCTTTCTCCCTTCCCCCCTCTCTCCCTCTTTCCATTCTCTCCATCTTCCCCACCTCTCTCTCTCTAAATAATAAACATAAAAAGTATGTCATAAATGTTAAATCATTTCTCCCTTTCCCCCTCTCTCTTTCCTCTTTCTCACTCTCTACCTCTTTCCATTCTCTCCATCTTCCCCCCACCCCTCTCTCTCTCTCTCCCTAACATGTGGAAGGGATAGAGAGAGAGAGGTATTAATTAAGATAATTAATAGAGGGGGGGGGGAGAGAGAGAGAGAGAGAGAGAGAGAGAGAGAGAGAGAGAGAGAGAGAGAGAGAGAGTATTGATACAAGCATGATGATTACTAAAATTTAACTGTCTAAAAATTTATATGATCTTCAAAATTCTAGAATTTAAATTGTAACTCCTATAGATTTGAAATGACTCTCAAACATCCTTACAATATATACATGAAATATAACTTAAAGTATAAGTCACATTTCAATATGTGTTTTTCCTTTCAATATGTTTTTCTAACTTATACTTAAATGTTATAATTTTTGTAAATATTCTTTCTTTGAGACTGCATTTGACTTGATTTTCAAGAACTTGATCAAAGTGGGAGAGAGAGAGAGAGAGAGAGAGAGAGAGAGAGAGAGAGAGAGTTTATAATGTTTAACATTTGGTGCACACCATATTTGGCATTTGGCGAATAGGTTTTGTGTGTCTGAACCAAGCTATATGACGCACACCATATACTTTTTTTAGGACCAAAAATGAGACTGGCATATGTTTTTCTCCCCCATCTTTGTGCACATACCCCTTTATAAGAGGATCAATCAATTTGTTCACAAAACATCCAATTCATCCAAAAATAATAGCTAATTTTGATTCTCAAAGAACATATCTTCTTTTGTAAGAATCAATTTTCCCATGTAACAATGTCATCACTCTTCCATATACTAATGTACCTATCTCTTCTTCGTGTGAAAATTTACAGGGAGGTTCACATTTTTTTAGTTCATTTTACATGAAAAACATTCTTCTTCCTTAATAAAGAAATTGAGATTGCCTTTATCATAATATGAAAAGCTTACATATCATTATAGATAATTTTTGGTTGTTATGACATGAGATCACTTTTGTCATCATACTACAATCACCTCTATCTTTTATAAACAAGGAAAGAATATGGATTTCACCTTTAGTTTTCTCTCTTCTATTCTTTCATGAGGTATTTACAACCCCCTTCTTCTATTTTGTTGCTACATACTATCTGACACTTGTAGATTTCTTTGTTTTCTCCTTTCCATTAATGGTGGTACAATCTTACATGCAAATATAATTTATTGTTAGTAAAAATATAATATTTTATTTCATTATTCTCTTCTCATATATTCTACTAGTTAGGATCAACTTGTTTTGGAGGTGTGCATCCTTCCCAAGGATACCCTCTCTGTTTGCTTCCCCTTTTATTTTTCTTAAAATATATGCATGATATACATGCAAGTATTTTCAGAAGCGTCTTATATTTTGATCACATGTATATCTTTACATGCATTGTGTTCATTCTCCCCTCTAGTATTTCTTTATTGTATCCCCTTGTGATTGTGTTTATTTATAGCTCCCTAAAGAATTCCCCCGACAAGTCTTGGATTATGTTACAATCCTTCTAGTATTGATAGCATATGAATCGCCTAGCATAATACAACTTGCTAGTCTATGGGTCTTCATATGCCCTTCCTTGGTAGTCTATGAGACACCTGGAAAATTAAAACTTTCTAGTTGATGTACATTTCATATGGCTTACCCATTTGACACCCATGTTCACATAGAATAACAAAAATTGCTAAATTAATGATAGTAGATTTCCACAATCCATGTGACTATTTCTCATGTATTTTTGGATTTATTGTGAAAGGATTTTATTTATCATCAATGTTTTATATAACACTCCATGATCCATGATCAGGATGAGAGAATTCAAGGATGTTCAAAGTTTCATTCACATACTTGAATTATCTCGTCCTAATTATAGATCATGAAGCGTGATCTGAAATGTTGAAGATAAAAAATCCATATACAATAAAATCTAAAAACATGTGAGCAATATAGATTATTTAATTGTGATCTTAAAGTAGTGTGATTTGCCTAACCCCTGGAAACAAAGTAAGTTAGTGCCTGAGTCATGTACACTCTTCTATATTGATTGATTTCTTATGTATTGGTATACATTCTCTCCTTGAAGCAATTAATCTTCTCTCTTTGAACCAATTATTCATCTTGCCACATTTTTATCATAATTTAAGGAATTCATTTAATGTGTTTTTTGTTTTATTTCCCTTTTATATTTAGGATGACACAATATTGAGACATCATCCATATTGAGGTCTCTTTAACTTTGTTGACTCAAAAATTTGATATCACTTATTTTCTATATATTTTTCTCCTATATAGATAGATTACTTTTTTTTTAAATATATATTTCTACAATTGTGATCTAAAAACCTATTGGTTTTCTAGGCTTTTGTTTTTTGACTATGTTGTCCTTTGTAGGTTTTGTTTGTCTAATATGTTTGTTTTATAGGTTCCCAACTCAAGGGAATGGTTCCACCACTTGAAGAAGAGTTTTCATCATACTCTATAATAGCCTTTTGATTTTCCATAATGTTATTTATTTTTAGTATCTTTCCATTTTTACTTTGGCATGCATATTCACATAGGTTCGTCAACTTGCTAAAATATAGGAAAAATGAGATGTCGAAAATTGTACACCTTTACAATTTCACTGTATGTTTTTCTATCCAATTTGGTGTCCATTCTCTTAGTGTTTTTCTAGGCTCATTTTAGCCCTTGCATTATCTATTTTCCTTCTTAAGGTTCTTGAGACTTATTTCTTTTGGTCACTTCTTGAGCATCATTGTATGTTGTTGTGACACCCTATGCATGAGAGTGCAATGTAACTTGTTGCATGCTACTAGATTGTATCATAGAAAAGAAATATTCTATTTTTTATTTTTAATGTCATGGGCATAAGCTTAGGAAATTACAAAGATTCCTTGGGGCATGAATGCTTCAATATATTTTAGATTTCTCTCAGTTTTTTTGTGACCTAACTTGCATAGGATTTCATGTTTGGTGTCTTCATGATTGAAAATGGTATTATTGTACATTTTCTATCATTTTATGAGCATTCTTAGACAATAGTGAGATTATTCAATATCTTTCAATGTATTCAAACGCAACTAGGTTAGATTGAAGATCTAGATCAAGGGTATTTTTTTCCACACATCTCTTCTTGAGATAAAGTAATGGTTTGTACAATCTTTGTTTTGTGGTTTTTTGTCATAATCCTTATATACTAACCTTATTCCTATAATTTATCAAATATAAATTACTTAAGATTACTTGGGGATGGAGTCTCTCTCTATTCCCTTGGTCTATTTTCCCTCTATTCTCATTTATGCCCTTATGCCTTTCAAATTTATCCATCTTTTAGAATGCTTTAATTTGTTAGCCTAGTGATGTAATGATGCCACCATGTAAGGAAGTTTATTGTACAGTACCAACCAAAATATTAATGCAAATAATCTTCAAAACCCTAAAAAACATTATTATAGATTTTCGTGCAAATAATTATGAAAGAAGATCTACTTGAACAGATAATCATTGAAGAAAATCTATGAAAGAAGAGGGACAATTTTAATTTGTCCAGATGTATACAATGCGGTGCATAACATCCAAATAAATCTTTAAAAACACCTGATTCAACTGTACATACTCCCCAATATCCACTACAGCTCAATGGAATTTATAAAAGTTCATCTTGCTAAACAATTAATTAATAGAAAATAGAATAACGAGTAATGAACAATGTTTTACTATCTGATTGGTAACTCCATTTTTTTCTTAAATTGGTTAAGCTTCATGTTCTAGAACACTTGTTGATATCATCTTCAACACTTAAATAAGTAGCAACATCTCACGTTGATTTCTCTGCCAGATAACAGGCAAAAAAATCACAAATGCCTACCCAACTATGATGAAAAACTCAATCTTAATGAATCAGAAGAAAGGTGCTCTTTCTGGGATGCCTTTCCTTCTATTGAGTCTGCTTTGATGATGACAAGAATGTTCGAATTTAGCTGCCAAAGAGCTCTGAAATTGATCTGGCGTCTTTTTGTCCCCACCATCATGACTTGAGTCCAGAGTAGATTTGTCCAAATTAATAATCAGAGCATTCAAAGGAGAATCTGACTTCAATACTGAATCAGGAGAAACAGGGGAAAGAAACTCTGCATTGTGACTTCTGCTGCCAACTTGTATACCATTACAGTTTTCTTCCATTGAAAGGTCATTTTCAATCCTCCTCCTCTTGAATGGGCTGAGGCTCCCATCACAGCAGCCATGGGAACCAATCTCTTCATTATGATTCTCCATTTCTCTTCCCCTGTTGCAACAAGTCTCTTTAAATGCCAATGAAATCACAGACTTATCAAATCCATCATGCCCACCATTACTGTCATCTTTCCCCTGCCTTACCAAGCTTTCTCTCACAGCATTCAGCTTGCATTTAATGGAGCACAAGATCATCCCTGCATCATCCAGAGCCCTCTTACAATTAATACAGCGCCTCTTACTTCTGCCCTGATGAAGTTTGGCCTTCGGCTTCAGCAAGAAGACAATTTTATCAGCATTTATACTGTAACACTCTATACCAGATATGTCAATGAACTTCTGAATATCAGAAACCTTGATTGCATCATGGCGTGAAGCCTTTCTAATCTGCAAGTCTCTTCTTGTGGCCATGGTGGTGTGAATCCAAACGGTAACGGCTATCCAGCCATATCATTCGATAAGGCTGGAAGAAGCTTCTATGCATATCATCACGGTAACTCTTATAATTTTTAATAAATATACTTATTTTTGAAATATATATTTAAATATTTTTAAAAATAAATTATGTATTTATTTATTTTGATAATAATTATATTATAACATATATCATGTATAATTAAGTGATTTTATATAAAAAAAATTAATAATATTATTTGCATATATAATTTTTAAAACTATAAATAATCACATCATTAAAATTTTCATTTAATATGATATAATCTAATTCTATTAAAGAATTTGATGTATAATTTTAAAAACTTATATTTATTAATTATATATTTGCTATTATTTATCTATATATATTTTTAAAAATTAAATAATAATATAATTAAAATTTTGATTTAATATATATTACTTATGTTATAATATTATAGTGATTAAAATAATTTTTAAAAAAAATCAAAATACACATACAACTTAAATTTTAAAAAATATAAATATGCAATTAAAAAATTATTATATTTATTAAAATCTATTATATATTTTTAAAAATTTAAATAATAATATTTATAATACTTTCATATTATATATCTTAAAATCAGTGATTATTAGTCAAAAAAATTTAATATAGTATTTCAAAAAAAATCATATTTATTTTATATATATATATATATATATATATATATATATATATATATATATATATATAAGGTGACTACATATTATATATGTTATAATATTTTTATTAAAATAAATTAAAAAGGGCTTTGTTTTTTCTGTGAATTGTGAATCTCGATGATTTTATGCGAATCTAGGTCTTTTTTGGTTGCTTGTATGGTGGCGACTTCCGGTGGGGAGTCTCGTGGCGACGGGAGACAGCAAGTCGCTTTCGGTGGCAATCTTCTCTCAGGTGCATACGCTCCAACTCCCTCATTTAATGATTTTAGTGGTAAAAACATGACTTCCCCCAACCTCTGCCATTTGGCAGAGGCCGTACCCCTTGCTCCTCCCGCTGTTAATGCTAGGGCTCCTAAGCCTACAAATGAAAACTTTAATACTATCCCTAGACAGGCTGAGAAGCCAAAAACTTTTTCGGAGGCGGTTGTGAACAAAGGTCCGGTTATAGATGCGAAAGCCAGATTCTCTGAGACTTGCAATCATGGTGCCACAACTTCCGGTAAGAACCCTATGGTCGTTCCTTCATCTTTCGTCATTTCTCCTAACTCTGAAATGCTTGAGGAAATTTTAAAAGAGAAGAATAGACTTAGGAATTCGGCTATTTTCTTCTCTGCAGTTGAAGTTGATAAATGTCCTCCTAGAAAATTTCTAGATGACTGGTTCCACAACTTTTGGAATCTGAAGCTTGGCTATCATATTTTCTTTTGTCGACAGATCCAAAAGGGGTTATTTGTGATTTTCTTTGCCAATAACGAATCCCAGGTTGAAGTTCTTAAAAAGCAATACTGGTTTGTTGGCACGACATCATTTTGTGCCCTAGCTTGGACTCCTGAAGCTGTCCATGAGGAAGTGCTTTCTCTTTCGGCTCCCCGTTGGATTTTGGTCAAACAGGTCCCCCCTTTTTTATGGAGGTTCTTGCCTCAACTCCTTGAACCACTGGGCAAAGTCATCCATATGGGTGACACTGTTAGACTCGTGCCTCATATGGATGCCAAGGTTCTCATATCTCTAACCCTTGGTAAAGAAATCCCTCTTACTCTACGTATTGATATTTCGGAAGATAATTATGAATGCTCTATCGAGATTCTTCGAGGCTTAAATGTCTGTTTTCTTTATCGCAAAGAAGGACACCTACGAAAGGATTGCCCCATAATCAAGAAGAAATCTAATGATAGAAGAACTATGTCTACCTCTAACCCAGTTAATCCCTCTTTGAGCCCAAGGTGAACCCACAATAGTGGGTTACACTTTTTACCCTGAACGGACACTGAACTCTACATTTTGAGAAAAACTTTTAGATTTGGATGCATATTGCCATTGAACTGCTCAAAATCAGAGGATGAAGTAAATTAGAGTTTTTTAGGATTTTCTATCTAGATTCTAAATTTATTTTTTTTTATTTTTTTTAATTTATTTGAATACTTTTTTCTTTCTTCCACGAAAACATGGTGCTAAAAACGTCATTTTCAAATAGTAACACTGTTTTCATAGAGCATAACTTTTTTTGTAAAATAGATATGGATGCGATTCTTTCGAATTTAGTTTTTTAACATCCATATGGAGGGCATGCAATTGGTTTGATGACATTATCACTATTATTGCATATTTTATTAATGTTTAAAGTTGACTAAACTAAAATTTTGACCTACCTTGACTACATAGCTTATAACTTATTCTGTATTTATCAAATTTTAATTATTATTTTTTTAATAGAAAGTAGACTTGAATACGGAGGGTGCTGTTATTTTTCAAAAAAAAATTTCCTTGTTTTACTATTTTTTGTTGATCATCAAACTCAGAGGTTTATATTTGATAAAAAACCTACATTCATTTAACGTCAAAAATCATACACACAATAAATTTAAAAATAGTCAAATATATAATCGTTAGAAAGCTAATTCTGAGTACTTGTTGTTTGCAAAAAGATGTCTTTTTATTCATCCATTTGATCAGCGCGCTTGAGGCCTAAAGCCACGAAATTCTCAGAATTTCTTGAAAACTTGAAACCAACTCCCATTTTAGGCACTTTCGATAGAAAGTACTTTCGATCGAAAGTAATGACTTTCGATAGAAAGTACTTTCTATTGAAAGTACTTTTGTACAAATGCAAAATTTAGTTAATACTAAAGGACTTTCGATCGGAAGTCCTTTAGTTTCTATCGAAAGTCAAACTTGACTTTAAAATGCAACATTTAGTTAATAATAAGGGACTTTCGATCAAAACCAATGTCGGCCTTTTTGGTGGCATTTTCGGGTAATAAGAATTGGGTATAAATAAATGTATATTTTTTTCATTTCATAAATTCAAAAGCAATAAAATAATTCACAAATTTAGGAAGAAGGAAGACATTTTGGCACGGAATAATATTGTATGTTGTGATGGGAAATAAAAAGAGAAGGCTAAACAAAAGTACACGACATTATTCAGAAGAGACTGAACAAAGACTACATGAAGAATCATGAAAAAGATATCGTCGTCAGAATCAAGGTATGTCTAAGATGTCTCTAGATAGATATTTTGAGTTGATGGTCAAGACTTGTCTTAATGTTCATGTAAATGTGATATTGTACAGGTCTATTAGACTTAACTAGACCTAATTGTAGATGTATTTTGACTAATATGACATATTAGGACTAATTAGGACCTATTCTAGGACTATTAGGACCCAATTAGAATCAATGAGAACCAATTAGCACCTAATTAGACTCAATTAGGACTAATTAGGACTTAATAGGACCTATTAGGACTAATTATGACCTATTAGGACCTATTAGAACCTAATTAGAACCTATTATGACTAATTAGGACCTAATATGACCTATTAGGACATATTACGACTAATTAAGACCTATTAGGACTAATTAGGACCTATTAGGACCTATTAGGACTAATTAGGACCTAATAGGACCTATTAGGACCTATTAGGACTAATTAGGACCTAATAGGACCTATTATGACTAATTAGGACTAATTAGGACCTATTAGGACTAATTAGGACCTATTAGGACTAATTAGGACCTAATAGGACCTATTAGGACTAATTAGGACCTAATAGGACCTATTAGGACCTATTAGGACTAATTAGGACCTATTAGAACCTATATGTTCACCTAATTAGAACCTATATGAACCTAATTAGAACCTATATGAACCTAATACTACCTAATATGACCTATTAGGACCTATTAGGACCTATTAGGACTAATTAGGACCAATTAGGACCTAACATAACCTACTAAACTCAATTAGGACTAATTAGACTCAATTAGGACCTAATATGGACCAACTAGACTTAATTAAGACCAACTAGATACAATTATGATCAATTAGGACCTAATTCAGATCAATTAGATTCAATTATGACCTATTAGATCTAATTAAACTCAATTAGAACCAATTAGGACCTATTAGACTCAATTATGAACAATTAGGACCTATTAGATTCAATTAGGAACAATTAGGACCAATTAGGACCTATTAGATTCAATTATGACCAATTAGATTCAATTAGGGCCACTTACATTCAATTATGACCAATTAGGACCTAACATGACCTATTAAGACCTATTAGGACTAATTAGGACCAATTAGGACCTAACACATGGCTTATTATCTACTCAATTAGGACCTATTAGATCCAATTATAGTCAATTAGGACTAATTAGGACCTAATATGACTTATTCTAGACTCAATTAGGACCAATTAGACTCAATTAGGACCAATTAGGACCTAATATGGACCAATTAGGACCTAACATGACCTACTAAACTCAATTAGGACTAATTAGACTCAATTAGGACCTAATATGGACCAACTAGACTCAATTAAGACCAACTAGATACAATTATGATCAATGAGGACCTAATTCAGATCAATTAGATTCAATTATGACCTATTAGATCTAATTAAACTCAATTAGAACTAATTAGGACCTATTAGACTCAATTATGAACAATTAGGAACAATTAGGACCTATTAGATTCAATTAGGAACAATTAGGACCAATTAGATTCAATTATGACCAATTAGATTCAATTAGGGCCACTTACATTCAATTATGACCAGTTAGGACCTAATATGACCTATTAAGACCTATTAGGACTAATTAGGACCAATTAGGACCTAACATGTGACTTATTATCTACTCAATTAGGACCTATTAGATCCAATTATAGTCAATTAGGACTAATTAGGACCTAATATGACTTATTCTAGACTCAATTATGACCAATTAGACTCAATTATGACCAATTAGGATCTAACATGACCTACTAAACTCAATTAGGACTAATTAGGACCAACTAGACACAATTATGACCAAGTAAGACCTTATTAGGACCTATTAGGACCTAACATGACCTACTAAACTCAATTAGGACCTAATATGACCTATTAGACTCAATTAGGACCAATTAGACTCAATTGGGACCAATTAGGACCTAATATGGACCAACTAGGACCTAACATAACCTATTAGACTCAATTAGGACTAACTACACTCAATTATGACCAATTAGGAACAATTACGACCTATTATATTCAATTATGACCAATTAGGACCTAACATGACCTATTACTTGACCTATTAGGACTAATTAGGACCAATTAGGACCTAACACATGACTTATTATCTACTCAATTAGGACCTATTAGATCCAATTATAGTCAATTAGGACTAATTAGGACCTAATATGTCTTATTCTAGCATCAATTAGGACCAATTAGACTCAATTATGACCAATTAGGACCTAACATGACCTACTAAACTCAATTAGGACTAATTAGGACCAACTAGACACAATTATGACCAACTAGACTCAATTAGCACCAATATGGACCAACTAGACTCAATTATGACCAGCTAGACACAATTATGACCAATTAAGACCTAATTGGGACCCATTAGAACTTAACATGACCTACTAAACTCAATTAGGACCTAATATGACCTATTAGACTCAATTAGGACCAATTAGACTCAATTGGGACCAATTAGGACCTAATATGGACCAATTAGGACCTAACATGATCTATTAGACTCAATTAGGACTAACTACACTCAATTATGACCAATTAGGAACAATTACGACCTATTACATTCAATTATGACCAATTAGGACCTAACATGACCTATTACTTGACCTATTAGGACTAATTAGGACCAATTAGGACCTAACACATGACTTATTATCTACTCAATTAGGACCTATTAGATCCAATTATAGTCAATTAGGACTAATTAGGACCTAATATGACTTATTCTTGTGTGCTATAAATGTGTCACACTTCTATGAATCATTACATGCAAGGAAACTCAAGAATGAGCCCTCACAAATCGATCCATAGCTCCCTAGGCATGGAGTGCAAGGGTTTTTAAGAATGCTCTCAGCTAGAGCTATTTAGCCTATAACCTTGCTAGTAAACCATGCAATGGGAGATTCAATTAAGACAAGGGCAAGAATGCCAATATCCTCAAGAATCAAGAATGAATATGCAATGCAATGCTATGCTAGAAATGGAAATGCAAGCTAAGCTATGAAAGGAAATATGCAAGTGTTACAACCCAAGCTAATTAATCTATGTGAGCTAATCTAGAGCATAGAAATGAAGCTAATCTAAGAAAGCATAAATATGAAGCTAAGCTAAGAATGCAAGAATGAGATGTAGATGCTAAGAATGCTCCAAATCTTCAAAAGCTCCAAAGTGACCTAGAAAACCTACAGCATAAAGTTAGCATAAAAAGTTGGGGATCTAGAATGAAGAAGAGAGCTCTTCTTTTATAGGAAATGAGGAGAAATGGACCATGGAGATTAAGAGGCAAAAGATTTAATCAACGGTGGAGCTTGAAAGAGGAGCAATCCATGTGCACACATATCCTCCAATGGGAAAAATAAGAGTTGACTTTTGTGTCCATATGAGACAAAAAGTGCTTTTTCCCTTTTTATAAAATAAGAATAATGCTTTATTTGTGCAACTTAGGATAAAAAGAAAAGTGGGGGCTTTTTATTTATTAAAAGGGGAGGAAATGTTCCTTTTAATAAATAAAAACTTAGGATAAGATGGTTAGCTCATAGAAAATAATCAAATAAATGATAGAACTAGGATTTGATCAAGAATAAACAATTTATGATTTAGCAAAAGGGGCTAATAGTCTAGGTGACCATTTTTAGGTGTATACAATTCTAACATCAATTAGGACCAATTAGACTCAATTATGACCAATTAGGACCTAATATGGACCAATTAGGACCTAACATGACCTATTAAACTCAATTAGGACTAATTAGGACCAACTAGACACAATTATGACCAACTAGACTCAATTAGGACCAATATGGACCAACCAGACTCAATTAGGACCAACTAGACACAACTATGACCAATTAAGACCTAATTAGGACCTATTAGGACCTAACATGACCTACTAAACTCAATTAGGACCTAATATGACCTATTAGACTCAATTAGGACCAATTAGACTCAATTGGGACCAATTAGGACCTAATATGGACCAATTAGGACCTAACATGACCTATTAGACTCAATTAGGACTAACTACACTCAATTATGACCAATTAGGAACAATTACGACCTATTACATTCAATTATGACCTACTAGATCTAATTAGACTCAATTAGAACCAATTAGGACTAATTAGACGAGCAATGAACTATGACTAATTTATACTTCATACATGTGTAGGAAATGCTCAAGAATCACAAGCTCAACAAGCTACCCAAGCTTCAGAAGTTAGACAAGGGTCATCACAAGCTCAACAAGCCCAACCTTCAGAAGTTGGAGAAGGGTCATTACAAGCTCAACAAGCCCAACCTTCAAAAGTTGGAGAAGGGTCATCACAAGCTCAACAAGCACAAGTCTCAGAATATCAAATAAGTACACATCTCTCTCTTTCTCTCACAGACTCTCTCAATTTAGTCTCTTATTGGTGAATATATATTTTGGGTCTTTCCCCTAAGAATCTAAGTTATTGTTTTTGTTGCACGTACATGCAGCCTTTGATGATGAAAATGTTGGACAAGGGGCATCCCAAGTTGAATCAACCCAAGGTCAAACAAGTATGTGTTTCTCTTGAATTAATGTATAAATTATTATAGGTAGAACATGTTCAAGAGCTTGTAAATACTTATTTCATGAAGGTCCCCTTAAGATGAGATATTAAGATTTTTTATTTTATTTTATTTGCAGTGGAAGTGCAAGAAACATATGTGAATGATAATCTACTCCAACAGTTGAAGAGAAAAATTAATCGTAAAAGCATAGATCATTTAATTGAAATGGATGTGGAAAAATTGAGAGATTATGCTAAACAACCCATAAATATTATGAAGAGGGCATTGAATAAAAAGTCTAAGCAAATAATGAAACAATTTGAGAATCTTGGTACACTTGAAAAAACTCAACTGTTATCAATTACACTTCTTAAAGATGAGTTAAAAGAGCCATTAAAATTATTGGGTGTAGATGCAAGTTTGAAAAAGTTAAAATCAAGTAACGTAAAAAAAAATATTGTTGACAGTGTTAAGGAAGGTTTACATTCCATTGGGAAAACAACTAGATGTACAGATAGGTCCATTTCAAGAAGAGTGATACTGACATCTATTTTAAATAAAAACATGTCCCAAAGAAGACAAATTTCTTCACTTTCATCTCAGATCGGGTACAGTAGGAAGACAATGACGAACTATTTGAAAAGAAGAATCAATTTGGATGATACTACATTGGAAGGTAATTGGGCACTAATGTGTAGAGCTCCTCGGTCTGATAGAATTAATGAAACAGTTAGGAACTTAGTTATGTCATTTTGGACTGATCATACTCATCCTTCACCAAATACAAGAGACGTTATCAAGAAGAGGACTGGGCCTAAGGAATATTTCCAGCACACAAAACATTGGTTGGACACCACACAACATGAATTGTATCTCTCATTTTGTAACTCAAATCCTGACATTAAGATTGGACAAACAATGTTTGAAAGATTAAAACCATTTTTTGTAAAGATAAATAAATCTTTTCAAACTTTTTGTTGTTGATATCACATTGAATTCGATCTCTACTACCAAGGGTTTAGAAAGATGATAGAAGAAAGTGGTGGTTCTCAAAATGATTTTCCTAAACGTCCAAGTCAATTCATAACATCAATCTTATGTAACAAATCAATTGATCATGAAATACCTGAAATAGATTGCATAAGAGGAACTTGTCAAACATGCAGGGATTTGGCTAAATTTCCTTTAAGACTTGAAGATACTGACATGGCGAGGATGATAAAATGCAAGAGATACAAGTACATAAAGTCTGAAACAAAAGTCGGGAAAGAATCAACAAGGTTGGAATATGTAGAAGACGAGATACCTGTTGCAACATTTATGGAGAATTTTCATAAATTGATTCAACCATACATATGACATGTTTTTTTACTAAATGGTAGGTAGAATAATTCCAAATACAAAAAGAATATTTTCCAGTTGGAACGATTTTATCGGTTGTTGATTTTGCAAAGAACTACTCCTTTGTATCTCAAAAACAACTTCAAGCAGAATACTACTATACAAAGCAGGTGACTATCATGGTACATGTGTCTTATCGACATGCACAATTAGATTTGGATGGTGTTGAAAGTACATATGAAGCACGAGTCATAAAGAAAGAATATCAATTTTACATAAGTGATGATAAAGAGCATGACATACATTTTGTCGAGCATTGCTTTAAGACATTTTTTGGATATTTGGAAAACAAAGGCATCAAAATTGAAAAGCATTTTGTTTGGTCGGATGGATGTGCAGCACAATTTAAATCAGCAAGGCCATTTTACGCACTGTGTAGATATCATCGATACCAAAAGATACCACATATTTGGAGTTTCTTTGATAGTGGACATGGAAAGGGAGAGCATGATGATGCAAGAGCTTGTATCAAACGTTCTTTAAGAAAGTATCAACTGGACTATCAGGGATATCATATAAATAATGCTCATGATGTAGTTGAGTGGTGCAAGATGCATTTTATGGTGCCAAATCGTGATAACACATCATCACGATCAGATCAAGTCATACCCTTCCGAGTATTCTGGAAGATAACAGGTACTAATTTTAAATTTATTAATCATTGTTTGAGTTAACTTATATATATATATATATATATATATATATATATATATATATATATATATATATATATATATATATATATATGTCTTTAATTTTTACATGTGACCTCTCTATTGTTTAGGTGTTGACAGAAGATCAATCTGTGGATGCAAGAGAGTAGACAAAACAAGATCCCTACATTCAGTTATGAGTACGGATAGTAATGTGTGGTCATTGTACACTAGAGATTATTCATGCTTTTGTTATGACTGCATTTTTGAAAACTATGACGAATGTATCAACCAAAAATGTGGATATGTTAGTGAATGGAATTTGGTTCCACTAGATGTTACAAACACAAATGATGTTTAGGATGAAAGCTTTGACAACATTCCATTGATTTCTACAGATTATGACCATATTTTAGGTTTGATCAAAATAGGTACGTGTGTGTTTATATGTACATGTTTTTAAAAAGGACTCATAAGTTCTCAATTCATTTAAATAAAGTTTGTTTAATTTATATTTACAAGTTCCTAAAATTAAAAGTTCACTTTAAATGCAAGACATATTTTTGCAATAGTAGCAAAGCCTGGAAATGTGGAAGGTGTTAGTTACTATTTATTACGTTGCTGTAAGGAGAGGATGAAGCTAACATAGAGTGAAACAAGTGATGGAATTATGTTTCCCATAGGTTCTAGTACTGTATTTAAGTTTGTTTATGTGGTTAGTATTTATCACATCTATATATTTAACATTGAGGAACACATTGTGCAGGTTCAGTTGTCGTGCAAGGAACATATTTGAAGCAAACCAAAATACTTAAACAAGGGATTCATTTTATTGATTATCAACCTAACAATAAGGTTTATCAGTATAGTCATCTTGTAATTGCCACCGTCCTATCTCTTGTTCCTGTGACGAGACATGGCATTCGTAAGTGGAGACTTGATACTGACGACCATGAGAGAATATTAAATGTTATTCGAGAGAGAGATGAACCTAAAGATGTGGACTAAATCACGCATGAAATATTATTTGAACTAAATTTTTCATGGGTGAGACCAGAGGTTTTCTTAGCTCCATTCTTTCCTACTGGTGCCCATAGTGAATGGAGCTTGAATTAAATTAAAAATTAAGAATATATAGATATCAAATTTATGTCTTACAAGTGGATATCTTATAATTATCATGTATGTACTTCAAATTTATGTCTTACGTGTATGTATTGAATTTGCATGGGTTACATTAGGATGTGCATGTTTTAAATATAAAATCTACTTGAAGTACAACAACATTAAATTAAAAGTATGTGCACACAACTATTATCCAATGTACATTTAAATCTTGAACATGTGTACAATCAAACATCATTCATGTATGTAATTTATATTGAATTCAAACATGATTCATGTATGTTTAATCTATTGAAATCAAGTTCATCAAATTTAAATTAAACATGTACATGTGTATGTAATCTATAATTGAAAGTATTAAAAATTTACAAGTTCATCGCACACATGCACATGTATCTAGAGTGAAAGTATATATATATATATATATATATATATAATGTACATGCATGAAACATCAATCATGTGTGTAGATCAAGTATTGTAAATATGAAACATATGAATCAATCATGTGTCAAACATTCTATCAAAAGCTCATCTAGAAATAAAATATAACATCAAACACATCAATCGGTCATGTAGAGTCTAGAAATGAAATATAGTTCATCAAACACATATATATATATATATATATATATATATATATATATATATATATATATATATATATATATATATATATATATATATATATATATATATATATATATATATATATAGATATAGATATATATATATATATATATATATAGATATATATATATATATATATATATATATATATATATATATATATATATATATATATATATATATATATATATATATATATATATATATATATATATATAATATGAAATATGTCTCTAATCAAATATGAATGTGCCTATGACTCATCATGTCGACTCCTCACTGAGTGGTCACACCCAGAGTGACTATCATGCTCTGAAGGATGTGCAGATCCCTACAAAGAAAGATATATATAAATTAAAATATATAAACATTGTACAAGAAAACATGTTATAAAGTGTTTGGAACATAGATAATAAATTAAAAACTCACCTGTCCACTACTGATGTCATCATCGAGTGAGTCCCGATGAAGTACACGATCAGTACCCAAAGGAGTAACAAGAGGCATATCCTGGTAGACAAAAAATAAATCAATTGATTGAAATTTTGAAAATAAATTTAAGTTTAAAATTGTAACCTTAAATACATGTATATAATCTGATTTATACCTGTGTAGGTGGTGGAAACTGATAGTACTCGGATTCACTGGCCTCAATCCTATCAACCAAGGTATCAAGATTTTGTTGTGCTTGATCCAAGCTCAAATCTGCATCTGCACCATGAGTAGATTGCACACGCCTCTCTAATGATGAATGCAATGGACTAACCAGATGAGATGGCATGGAAGTCATATCATCACGTGTCAACAAATCTAGATAACTTGTAGTGGTCATGCTAAACTCAACATCATCAAGACCAACATCAGAGAATTGATGGCCTACACTGACTGAAGGGTCTGTACGTTGTGCCTCTCCCTGTGCAACAATAGAGTGGTCAGTAGGTGGATCCTCATGAGAACTACCACTATGGCCACAGTCTAGGTGAGAAGGATGTGACTGAGCGTATCTAATAGTACCCACACAAGATCTAACCTCTGATATGGGGATATCATGCTCTGTTGCTATAAATGCATATGCATCCAATAGATCCTCATCCAAGCTAGTCAGTGTCACCCGTGTCATCTCCCCTATAAGTCCCTCCAGGCTAGAAAGTGAAGGGATGCCTACTACAGTGTACATGTCATCTGCGGTCTTGCTAGCGGATGCTCCACCTAACGATCTGGAGTGTCATCGAGACATTAGGTACTGACCAACCTGATCACTAGATATGGATGTGGCAACTACTGCAATGTCCCCCACACTATCAATCACAGCTCGAAGTTGGGTGCTACAAATAACATCATCTACAATAGGGCCCAATGAAGGAGCTATAGCAGGTGCCCTCTGACCAACAATGGCCCTCTGTACTGGTCTCTGTCGATCAGCTCGACGATAAGCATCTCTATCAGCAAGCCTGCCATGCCCCTATCCTAGATGTGCTGGAAAATCAGTGTAATTAACAACATGACCTAAACAAACCTCAGCAAAAATCTATTATGCAAAGTATAGTGGAATCTGGTCATTATTCGGATAACGACCATGGGCAGCTAAAAATCTAGGGTATATCAATGTTGATATAGTAGGATCTGCACACCTGGTAACCTGATATCCCTTCACATAATTTTTATCTGCATAAGAGGGAAAAACTTCCCCTTTCAGGGTCTCTTTAGGCACTAAAGCTTGTACCTCCTTAAGAGAAAGACCAAAGACAACCTCTTGTCTCTTCTTCTCAAGTATGGACTCTATAATATCTGGGGCATATGGAGTGGTACCATGAATGTCATCCCTAATGCTAATCAAGCTATTAAGGATGGACTGACACGTGCTCTTATAGACAGTACAGCTAGATGGATTATTTATAGATTCTTGCAGCCGTTGAATCTCTCTATTAGTGCGTGAAAATAGTTCTGCAGGGGGAATCGGTGCATCTGCCATGTGTGATGTGTAATAATGTCTGATAGAGAGAGAATATGTATGTACCTAAAAGATTTTATTTACTACATCAAATAAAGTCTACATATATACATACATACGTTTTCCTAATTTAAATAAAAATTAAATTAAATACTATGCATGCATTTCAGTACATTATTTGAAAGTAAAATCAATTACATAAATTACATGTTTAAATGTAAATTATATTTTAATACCTATCTAATGGAGTCTTAAAGGGTCATATAACCTATCATAGGTCCTAATAGGTCCAATTACCTATATGTTTATAGGTTAAATTAGGTATAATTAGGTCTAATTGGGGTGTGATTAGGTCCCAATTGATCTAATTGGGTCTAATTAGGTGAAGCACTAATAAGTCTTAAGGGGGACATAACACTCATAGTGGGTCTAATTTGGTATTAAAGGGGTCATATAACAGGTATTATAGGTCCTAATAGGTCTAATTAGGTCATAACAACTAATTGGGTCTAATTAGGTGCTTTAATATAGGTCTTAAGGGGTCATGTTACTTATAGTGGGTCTAATGGGGTCATATAACCTGTCATAGGTCCTAATAGGTTTAATTAGGACATAATTGTTTTAATTGGACCTATTAAATTAGGTCCTAATAGGTCTAATTTGGTCGGATTAGGTCCTAATAGGTCTAATTGGGTCTATTTAGGTGCTAATTAGGTCGTAATACATCTAATTGGGTCTAATTAGGTGAACTAATAGGTCTAATTAGGTGAACTAATAGGTCTACTTTGGTCTTAAGAGCTCATAAATGAAGCATGTATTAAGTCTAATTAGGTCTTAAAGGGTCATGTAGTACTCGAGTATATTAGGTGTTAATTAGTCTTTAAATTCGATCTAATTATGTTGAAAGGTTAAAAGGGGCGGACTATTACTCATATTGTATGTATATATAATTAGGGCAAGCTATTATGACTAGTTTGGTCTAAGGGGTCCTATTAAGTTCATAAATATGTCCCTAAGTATGCATTATTACTATTCAATATTAATTCCTATTACTTATATTAGGTATGTATTACTCACATGTATTTAAAGGTAAATTAAATAGTATAAAATTAGGTATAATTGAAAGGTCTTGTTACATGGGTTAATTAGTCTAATTATGCCTAAGGGATCATATTGCTCATATTAGGTGTACTAGCAGGTCCTATTACTCATGATATTAGGTGTTAATTAGTCTTAATTAAAGGTCTAATTAGGTCTAATTAGGTCTTAAGGGGTCCTCAAACTCATATTAAAGGTATGCTTGAGACTAGTTACACGTCTTATTAGGTGTTAATTGGTCAATTATTAGGTCTAATTATGTCTTTAAAGCCCATCTTATTAATGATATTAGGTCCTAATTTGGGTCTTATTACTCATATTAGGTTAGGTAATAGGTTAAAAATTAGGTCTTAATGGGTCACAATTTACTCAAGGGGTCTAATTTTAAGTATATTTAATTATGTCTTCTTAGTCAAGTATTAGGTCTAATTAGTCTTAATTAGTCTTATCTCTAGGTCTTATTAGGTACATAATTAGTCTTATCTAGGTCTTGTGTACATACACAATGTATACATAAAAATCTATCTATATACGTGCATGTACATGTATGTATACATACATATATACATGCACATGTATACACACACACACACACACATATGCACATGCACATATATATATATATATATATATATATATATATATATATATATATATATATATATATATATATATATATATATATATATATATATATATATATATATATATATATAATAATGAAAAATCTATATATTTAATCAATACATGTACATGTACATATCACAAACTTTAAATAAAGAAAAATCTATATATTTAATCAATACATGTACATGTATATATATCACAAACTTTAAATAAAGAAAAATCTATATAATTATATATACACATGTGCATATATATACACATATACATGTGTATATATATACATATATACATGTGTATATATGCATATATATACACAACATGTATGTACATGTATATATATGCATATATACACATATATACATTTGTATATATATATATATGTATATATACATACACACACACACACACATATATATATATACACATGTATACATGTATACATGTGTATATATATGTATATATACACGTGTATACATGTATATATACATATATATGCATATATACACATGTATACATGTATATATACATATATATATGCATATATACACATGTATACGCATATATACATGTGTATATATGCATATATACACATGTATATGCATATATACATGTGTATATATGCATATATACACATGTATATGCATATATACATGTGTATATATGCATATATACACATGTATATATATGCATATAAATGTGTATATATGCATATATACATGTGTATATATACATATATACTATTTATGCATCTATCAAAAACTGAAAATAATAAAAACAAACAATAAAAATACCTCAAAAATGTGTTTGATATTTTGGAAGTTGTCTCACTGTTCCACTGTTTCACTGTCACCGAAAGTGATAGTGAAACAGTGGAACTTTCAGCGGATATAAACTTCCACCAAAACAAACCCTAAATACATGACTTTCGATCGAAAGTCATCACTAAAGGACTTTCGATCGAAAGTCCCTTAGTAACTTTTGATCGAAAGTTACTAAGGAACTTTCGATCGAAAGTCCTTTGTTTGAGGACTTTCGATCGTAAGTTTAGTACTTACAATCAAAAGTTGAAGCTAGTTTCTATCGAAAGTGGATAAATATTATTTTGCCAAAAATGCTTTTTCAGACGGATTCCTTCCCCCGAAAAATTGTAACCCAGTATTGTGGGTTCACCCCCTAGATAGTGGAAATGACTCACATAGTAATGCTTCCCCTGGCCCCCCCCAGATCTAAATCCTAAATCGCCCTCTTTCCCCTCATTCCTGACCCCTGGCCCTTCTCCAACTACTCCCAGTGACATGGATGTTATGACCTCTGAGGATGGCTTCCAAACTGTTAACAAGAAAAGGAGGAGGAAAAATGCTAAAGCCGATTCCGCTGTGAAACCTCCCCAATTGACCAATAATGTAGGTAGCTCGAATGGCCTCGATCCTCAAGACTCCCAATCTCAGCCCCCTCACATGCTTAGCAACATCGACAATCTCTCTGTTTCCTGCATCAAAATGGCTCCTTCAAAAAAAACCCCGCAAAAGGTTTTTAAAGAGTTAGGAGATGAATGTATGCTAGAAATCATTCCAACCTCCAACTCCCTGATGAATTCGAAGGTCATCTACTTCCCCTCTAAGAAATCCATGGAGATTGAATCCCAATCTCCAACCTTGTCTGATAGTGATGATGATCTTAAAAATGACATTTCCACTTCCAAAAGACGTGGAAGACCCCCGAGTTCCAAAAACAAAAGCTCGGGTGGTAAGAAAAATGGTGATTCCTCCATGTCTAATATGATCTCTAATGAAGAGACTGAAGACTAGTGTACTACCCTCCCCAATGTTTCCTCATGAACTGCATCTCCTGGAATGTGAGGGGTCTTGAATCCCCGAACAGGAAGTTTGTTGTTAAGCGTTTCTTGGATTCTTTCAATTCCATTGATTTTTTTATGCTATAGGAAATTAAAGTTGTTGGTTTCATTATGGATTCCAACCTTAACTTTTTGTGGAAGGATGGTATTAAATTCTATACCACGCATCATAGAGGTAGAGGGGGTGTTGCTTTACTGGTTAATCCTAAATGGAGAAACCATATCACTAGCAATGGCCTCTCTCCTTGCAACAGAGCAGTGTGGGTTACCATTAACTATCATAATCACAATTTTGGCATATGCGCTATATATGCTCCTAACGATGCCAAAGAAAGAATGACTCTTTGGGATTGGCTATTGTCCCTCCCTAACATCCCTTAGCTCTTTGGAGGGGATTTTAATATGACTGAATCCCAAGATGACAAGTCTGGGGGCCTTCCTTTTACTTGGAAAGACCAAGAAAAACTTCACTGGTCTAGAATGATTCACTCGAAGCATCTCTTTGATCCCCTAGCTGGTAGTAAGAATACTAACCCTGGATTATGGCATACCTGGTGTAATTTTCAGCAAGGAACTTCTAGAATATACTCTAGATTAGATCGATTCTATGGTAATAATTTTTTTTTCTCCTTTCTTCCTGATATTCATGGGAATGTTGTGCATGTCACTTCCACTAGCCTCTCCGATCATCATCCCATCTCAGCTTGCATCAGCCTCCCCATCAACCCTACCCCCTTTAAAGACCCCAAATCTAGGTTCATCCTCAACACTAATCTCCTCAAAGATGAGGATTTTTTGGCTTCCATCCACATTATCCGGCAGATTAACAGACCCAAGCTTCCCTCCTATTCCCACATTGACTCCTGGAATAAGAATCTCGTGGCCTGGCAGAATTTACTTAAGACCATAGAACAAAAGAAGGCCAAGGATTATAGATTCACTGAGAAGCTCCTCTCCTCTGACCTCTAGAGGGCTGAAGCCAACATCCAAGATAATCCTTCGAATGAGGATCTCAATGCTCATGTTATCTTTGCTAAGGAGACCCTCAAGAAGCATCAAATGGTCAAAATCAGGGGAGCCAAGATTAGAGCTCGCGCCCACTGGCTCCAATTTGGGGACCGTGGTTCCAAATTCTTTTTTAATTTGTTAAAACATAAGCATTCTAATGAAGCCATTGAAAGATTGTTCGTAGATAACTAAGATGTTACTGACCCCGACATCATTAAAATGGCCTTTGCTGATTACTATAAAGTCCTCTTCACTTCTGAAGATTCTATTGAGGCTGCAGACCTTAGAACTAAGTGTAAGCAGATTGTCCCCAAGAAAATCTCTAACACTGATGCTGACCGTTTATCCCTTGTTATTTCCCTGGATGAGATCGAGAAGGCTATCAACTCTCTTCACAATGATAAGGCCCTTGGGCCTAATGGCCTGCCTATTGAGTTCTATAAAGCCAACATTAGTTGGATATGTAAAGATTTGCAAGAAATATACAATGAGGCCCTTGCCAATGGCTCCTTGGGGCCCACTATTAACAAAGGAATTATTAAACTTATTCCCAAGGATGGTGATAAAGCGCTCATTAAGAACTAGAGGCCTATCACGCTTCTTAATGTTTCTTACAAAATTCTTGCGAAATCATTGCTTTAAGAATTGTGGATATCCTTCCTAGCATTATCTCTACCACTCAGACTAGTTTTATTAAAGGTAGATTCAAGCTCGAGAACTTAATCACTAGCTGGGAAGCTATGAGCTCGGCTAATCATTCTCAGCAAAATGCTGTTATGTTTCTTTTGGACTTTGAAAAAGCATATGACAGAGTGGAGTGGAATTCTATCCACATGATGCTCGAGGCTTTTGGGTTTCCTGATAAATTTTGTATGACTGTCTGGATGCTGCTTAAAGATGCCTTTGCCTAGGTCGATGTTAATGGCTCTCTATCCAACCCCTTCCCCCTTAGTAGGTTTGTCAGACAAGGTTTCCCCTTAGCTCCTACCTTATTTGTTATTTCCTCAGAAGCCCTTTTTTACATTTTGTGTGATAACTCTTTTTCCCCTGCTATGAAAGGTATCTCTCTCCCCAACCATGAAGAGCTTATCAACTGTCAGTTTGCTGATGACACCAACATATTCTTCCAAGCCTCTAAGGATAACTTTGAGGCCCTGCATAACAAGCTTAACTTCTTTTGTTATATTTCTAGTGCTTGGCTTTCTCAATCCAAGTCCATTTGCCTGGGAAGACATGACCAGCCCCCTGATTGGTTTAAGCATTTTAACTTTCAATGGGGTGGCCCTCATAAGATTGTTAGGTACCTAGGCATTCCTTTTTCTGTTGAGCCTTCCCTTAGGGATATGTGGTGCTAGGTGAATGATAAGATTATTAAAAAGCTAAATAAATGGCATAATAGATCCTTGTCTCTTGCTAATAGGGTCCAGGTTTGTCAAAAGATTCTCTCTTCCTATAATATTTATTACTCTTCCACCTGGATGTTCAGTAATTATCAAGTTTTGGAAATTCAAAAAGCTATTAGGAACTTTCTCTGGTCTGATGGGAAAGGTAATAAAAAAATGCACGCTGTTAAATGGGACTGGTGTCGGATAGATAAGCTTCTTGGTGGATTAGGGCTTAAGGATCTTAAGCTGCAAGGTATTGCCCTTGCCGCCAAATATTGAAAGGGGGTTCCCCAAGAAAGCTAAGTCTTGGAAAAATCTTCCTTTTGTGGATTTAGTTCTTGGAGACTTCCCTATGGTTGTCCAAGGCTCTGATGTTTTTAAGTCCATTTGGAAAGCCTAGGATCAAATTAAGAAACATATCCTTAACAAGGACTTCCATGATGACAAGCATCTCTTTGGAGAAAGGTCCATTTGGTGGAATCTTTGCTTGTCAGGAAAACCCCTTGCCCTCTCCCAAGGCTGATCTGCCCGCCACTGGTCCAATCTTGGCATCACTCAGCTGATTGATCTTTTTGATAAAGATAGAATTATTGAATGGGAAGAACTTAAAAGAAAATTTTCTATCCTTGATTATCAAAAGAAAACTTATAAAATGGTTGTCAAAGCTGCTAACAATCTTCCTACTATCTGTCATGTTGACTCTCATAGATATCTGAAGTGTGAATGGCTTGACAAAACCATCATATCTAAGATTAAAGCCAAGAATATTTACAATATTATTGGTGGTAATGACTTTGTTATTGATCATGTCAACTCTATTTGGTACTCCACTCTTGATAATAACTGTTGGAAGAAGTTTTTTGAAATTCTATGGAAAAGCAACATTGAGCCAAAAATCAAGTGCTTTAAGTGGCTTACTATTCTTGATAGACTTCCTATTAGGAAGGACTCCTCCACTCAGGAACTTTGCAGTCTTTGCAGATTACCGAAAACTGGCAGGCACATTCTTTTTTACTGTATCTTTGCTAAAGAGATTTGGGCTATGTTTGGTATTTCTTATCCTTTACACGTCAATATTCTTGAAATTATCACTAGTAACATACATGGTATTAAAAAAGATTCTAACCTCTTTTGGAATATTCTCTCTTCTAATATCCTTTAGCAGATTTGGAAATGCAGGAACAAAGAAAGGTTTCAGAACAGCCCCAGGGTCCTTACTGAGTTTTTCTAGAAACTCACTCATTTTAAGAAATTTTGGCAAGTTCACACCACGATGATGATGGAGAAGGAGACGCTAAAAAGATTCCTAAAGGATGGTCACGCCACCTTCTTTGTTTACGAGCTGAAGCATGGATACATGTGGAGAAGGAACATGGATGATCTGCAAACTTTCGAGAGGACATGCATGAGGCTTAATCAGGAAATCAGGAGAAATGTCAATTCCAAGAAAGATGAGATATTCATGTTGACCCAAATCTAGGAGAGGAAAAACATTGTGTGGATGGAGGGTCCGTTGGGATGGACTGCCTAGATGGATATTCACAGTGATATTCTGCATTAATTTCCCTTATGTTTAGCCTTTTTGTACTTTTGTAGATATTGGTTGGTGAGGTCGGGCCTCTTTTTTTGTACTCTTCGTGGCTCTGTAAACTCTTTTTGATCCTCCTATATATAATATAAAAAATTAAAAATTTAAAAATTTAAATTTAAAAAATTAATTTTTTTTAAATTAAAATATAAATTATTATGAAAAAATAAAAAATTCAATTGACTAATAATATATCATATTGCTTAATTTACCAACATAACTTTAAAATATATTTTATAAAAAAAATTTAAAATTAATTAATTTTAATACTACAATATTAAATCAACCACCCGTGCAATAGGGTTCTACCGACTGCCTAATAGTATGATTTTTCCAATGATATGGTTGGATAGTCGTTGCCCTGCGTGCCCTACCTGACAAGGTAAAACTTCAAAAAAATAAATGCATCCTCTATAAAAGGGCTCACATTTTTTTATTTCAATAGTGAAAAATTTTTTATTTTAGAATATTTAATATTGTTTTTCAAGAAATTGAAGTTTTACATTATTTTTTTAAATAAACTAGAGTTTGAATTTATATATTCATTGATAAAATTTTGAATTTATTTATATATATGTTATTTTATTTTTTTAATTCTAACAAAGTAAAATTTAGATAATAAAATAATTATGATAAAGTATTAAAAATGACTTCATATTTTTTAACTTTAATGAAATTATAAATTACGTGTTGATAAAACAGTAAAATATGAATTTAAAATATTGTACTGTTGTTAAAAGTGATTCTACATTCATGAATGCAATTTTTATAAAGTGTTAAAAATGACTTTACATAAGTAAACCTAGATAAATGACTATATCTATAAATATAATTAAATTTAAGAGTAAAAAATATTTTAAGTAAAATTTATATTTTTAGAAAATGGAAAATTTTAACTATAAGTAAAAATTATATTTAAAAGATTCCTATGTTTCATGTGTAAAAATTATATTTTAAAGATTTCTATATTTAATATAACTAGTTATAGTTCTAATGTAGGAACTAAAAAAGTTACTTGCACAATCCACTCTTTAAAAATTATTCAGTTTTAAATAATTTATTTAATAATAAGTTTTTATGTTTCAAATTTATTTTTATATCACATTAAAAAATTATAATATCTTTTTTTTAAGAAAAGTTTGAATTTACATATTTAATAAATAAATTTTTTAATTCAATTATATGTTACTTTTAATTTTCATAAAAAATATTGTAAATATTTATGAATTAAAATATTGAAAATAACTATTAAATTGAAAAAAAAACCATTAATTTTATAATTATATAAAAAATTTACTAAATCAATATATAAATTCAAACTTTAATTTATTTTTAAAAAAACATTATAAAATTTTAATTTATTTGAAAGAGATATAATAATATTTTTTAATATTATATAACAATTTTAATTGAAAATAGAAACTTATTAATAAATTTTTTACATACCATTTTAAATATTGAAATAAAAAATGTGAGCTCGTAATTTTTACTAGAACGAAATTATTTTATAAAAGATAATTTTTTTTAAAGTTAAAAGTTACATTAAGAAAGTAAGTAAAAAGCAGAAAACATAACTTACCTGTCAGGGAAGAACATCGTACAGTCACGCAGGCATGCAGATGGGCAAGCGGCAGCGGCAAATATGTTGCACCAAATGGGGTCCTCATTGCATTCAACACAAAAGTGGTTTCTTGCAGGTCCTGCAGACTTGTGCAGAAAATAATCACACGAAAGAAGCTTATCTAATCACTCTGGTCTTTCTCTGGTGCATCTCTCAATACCCATATTATCAACTTCCATTTTGATTTCACCCCCAAAATTCATCAAATTATCCCCAAACAATCATTACCAACAAGCCCTGAATCATCATTAGCGTTGGACTACAAACGCTTTATATCGCTTGATTAGTTCTAAAATTTTAGCTGCACATAAAACTGACCATTTAGTAGAATTGGAGAGCCAATTTAATCGAATGCATGTTAAATGCATAGTAAAAAAACATAGGTCTGCATGATAAGAATTTTCAAATAAGACGATGCATGTTAAATGCATAGAAAAAAGCAGGTTTTATTATGCAGCAAATAGGATGTGCTTTTTTTCTATGCATTTAATATGCATCGATTAAATTGGTCCTCCAATTCTACTAAATGGTTAGTTTATGTGCAGCTAAAAGTGTGGAACTAATGAAGTGCTAAAAAGCGTTTGTAAACTTTTGTTTTGCTTTTTTAAGAGAGATTTGATTAAGGTAAACTTTATTATTTGAGACTCTGATTCGACTTTTTCAATGTTTGATTTTATTCAGTGCTTATATGCTTCATTATTGGCTGCTCCTTCCTGAAGTTTCTGCAACATGCAAAGTCCCAAGTCCCAGTTCCACGTGATTCAAAATCGCATGCAGCTATCAGTCGTATCATGGCTGAATAAACTTGTAGTTACACCGTTAGCTGTAGACAGTTAAGAAGTTGTAACCGAATCTTAATGCATGGCTATAACAATGAGTTTTGATGTCAATCTGAGGAGCCTTGCGATGCATGAAGGCTACGATATGCCGTGCATATAATTATATATTTATCTCTGTATTGTTTTTCTTTATGCTGCAATAAAAAAGGATCAAATCTGCAATTCAGCGTTTAAAAAACAGAGCACTCTGTTTCTTCGTAACAAAGCACTGTCATTTTTATTGTTTTCATGTTCCTAATTGAAAAATTGGAGGGGATGTAGCTAAATGTTTACATGCAGGTGGCAAGTGGCGGATGGAAGTGTGGGCAACTAAGCAACAATTGACAAATAGGCATTCAATTTTAGTCTTGGAAAAGTATAATATGAAAGGCTTACATAGTGACTTTTAGACTTCTACGTCCTTAGCAAACTTAGGGTTTGTTCTTTTCCTTTTTGAGCCTCTGCATGATCAGTTTGTATTCACTCAATAAATTCAAGGGAGTAAAGTGGCTCCACAGATTTATTGTTGTCATCGTATTCGTCTATTCAATAGGTGTGAAAAGAAGACCCTTGGTGCAGGGCAACCATTGTAATCAAGGGGTTAGTAAATAGGAATAAAGGATTTGATCCAGTGGGATCATTCATGATGTAATCTCTGACCCATTTGTAAGGCTAATAGGCTCTAAGGTGTTTTATAAACCTAGAGTCTCATTAGGCCAAAGGGGTATTTTAAGGGTTGTAATAAGGTCTTTAGGTAATTTGGACATAGGTCTAGGCATAAAGAGAGTCTTTGCAAAGTGATTAAAAAGATGTAAAGCAACATTTAAAAAGTTGCTCGAAAAGTTCCAATTCGGTTACCAATGGCCACAACCATTTGAAAAATAGTTGTAGTCATTGGGAAGAATCTATTTGGGTCCCTTTTGATCATACATGATCTGAACTCGATAGAAGTTGATTGATGTATGGAGTTTGGTGGAATTCTGATTGCAGAAACCCTGCTTTTGTGTAAAACTATCTGATTTTCGTACTGTACTATCTGATTGGTGATTGGAATTGATGCACATTTGAGGGATTTTTATAGTGTTGTGTGTTGTGGTCCAGATGCAATTGGTTTGAACCAATTTTGTGGAGATTGGCGAGAGTTGTATTTAGATTTGTGGAAACAGTCTAGGAAACCATCGTTTATAGAGACCATTCAAAGATGGAGCTCTAACTTGCACTCTGACCGTGGAAAATCCATGAGTCCTAATGGAATGCAAGTTAGGGGAATGTACTATAAGAATCCTGAGGGGTAGGGTCAGGGTGTACAGGTTTGTGATTTTACTACCAAGCCCTAGGCTAAACAAGCCCATGTGTTTAGTCTAGAACTGTGAAGAAGTGAGAGATAGTCATACCAAAAGAGTGGTAAGAGTCGAATAAATGATATTGGAAATAGTTTAATTGGAGATAGTAGATCATATCCAAGTGGTTGTGGTGACTCGGTGAACCCATTTCTTAGGACCTCCTTTGGAAACTAGTCCTAATTATGCTATTAGGTTTGTGTCCTTTGTTGAGTGTTTAGGGGTGCAGGAACAGAGTCAGAATCTGACCTTTTGAAGTTTGACCAAGAACCATAAAGGGTATTCAAAAATATAATTTGTCTAGGTAGACCTTTGGAAAAGTCCAAATTTGTGGGAAGAAACTGAGTCCTTAGGGCTACTAGCTAGATAGGTCAGTTTGGTGTAGTGAGAAGAAAATTGTGAAAAGAAGCATTCAGACTTGGTCAGTGGACAAATCTAAGGTATCTTAAGGAGGAGTTAGTCTTGTCACTCCCTTGGAACACAAATCTTATGACTGTATAGGTGATAGTTGAATTGAGGACATAAATTGTCACTCGATGAAAGGCAATACCAAGCAGAGACAATACACTACTGAGCAGTAACCGAGCTCGTCAATGAATAAACCAGAAAACTCCACTAAGAACTCCAAGGCAATTACCAAGCACATCTAACAAGCTACTGAGATCGAGCCAAGTCAAAGGTTGGATAAGTGGTGGAATTGGGATTGCCATGCATTCTTCTAGTTGTCTACTCTGCATCAATCCTCCACCATAGTACCATACTCATCATCATGTTGGGTGAATGATGCAGAGGTATTTGACTTTGACCTTCTTCACAACAAAATCTCAACTCGTCCTTTCAACTAGACTAATAACCCTCAAATGCACTAGGCCTCAATCCCTCCTTAGGCCTCACCAAACCAACCAATCATGGATTCACACTTCAAAATCCTACTCCAACCGATCAAAGGGTCTCAAAACCTTTATTTTACATTAACACAAGGTTTCACAATTCCCAACACCAAATTGCATCTTCTAAGCCTTAAACCAATTAGCCCTACCAATCGGGTGTTTGACACATTACTCAAAAATTCTCCAAATTACTTGACTAAAAAAATACATAGTTAGATACCCTTTTTAGAGTTGTATAACATATTCCTAAACCAACTATGACTCTTTTGGACCATTGGTCAAATCTAGTACACTGCAACTATACAATTAGGCCTAATTAGCCCTCCTTTACAAAGAAACTTCTAGATATATTCCACTTCAAGACCTCAAACCTTGAAACAGTCTTGAATCATGATGTAAAATAAAGGATTTTGAAGTTTTTAAAAGATGCCATATTCATCTATACACCCAAACATCAAACCCTCCCTTCTAGGCCTAACAACCTAGGGCTTTCTCAAACAACACATTCCAATGACTTCTTGATCCAAAAAAATGGTTCTAACACCATGTCCTCATCATATCTAAACACTTTCCAATAGAGAAAGTTACACTCATGAAGGTAGATCCTCTATACCTTCACCATGTACTGTGTGCATTCACCATTCTTAATGCATTCTTGCCTCAAATTGGTGATCACCATTCACAAATCCTTCTCCCTGCAAACATATTAGTAGGATATGATATAATACATGTTTACAGACTCATTGCCAACATTATATCAGCTTGGGCCTCCCCATTGCTTGATTCATTGAAAATCTCTCCTAATTTCTTTAAGGCATTTGGAGTGCGAAGAGTGAGGAGAAAGTACCTTCATTGTTGGCCCTGGTGGCCTTGTGAGGATTGTCATATGACTTGGGCAAAAATGTGGTCCTCTTCTTCTTTGATGCCCAAATTTTAGATATCCATTTTCCCCAACTCCTTATTGTTGTCATTCTTATTTCATCTATTTTAGAGGTCGTGCATTGATTCTTGCTTTGTTGTTTGCAGAAAGTGTTTTATTCTCTTTATTTTTGTTACTTTAGTCCTGGTGGAAAGAAGGTTTATAAAGTTTAGTCTATAGTTCAACTATAAATTATTATTATTTTTAAATTATTGAATTTTCAAATAATATGCACTTGTTGCATACTTCATATTAGAAAGGTATTTTCTACTCAATTAGACTAAGATAAACAAACCTTAATCACTTGACAAATATAAGAATCAACCATGAATCTTTCTCCTTTATTGTCATGTCATCTAAAAATTTACCATATATGACCATAAATCTACCGCTTATATATTGTACATATAACTTCAAAAAATGTGGTAAATAAAATTATTGTATCTTCTACGTATGAATTGAATTGTACTCTTCAACATCATAACTTACACATATTTTCTATCAGCATAACCCTTGCACCTCTTTCTGGTGCAAGTGCTAGTATTAAGCTGATAGGATTTTCTTGTGAGCTCGCTCACGTACAGATCACTTGAAACATGTCTCATGTTGAATACCTATCTCACATACTTCAACAAACTGTTTCTCATGCCTATGAATGGTTTTACATTTATGATTTTTCGATTATAGATTGTAGTGACCAATATGTTTATCAAATATATACATTAAATCTTCTCTGCAAGCTATTTCTCCACATGCTATTACTGTGTACTATCACTTGCGTGTGATAGGAATATGGCTGAAAGAAAAAAGAAAAAAAACATAACCTAAGGCGAACGCAAAATATATTTATTGACTCATTGATCCAAAGGCAGAGTGTGAATGTTGTACAATCTTGACGACCTAATGGCTCAGTGTGTGGGTTGCAAAAACTGTTATGCCTCTTTCTTTGGCATTTCTATTGATTTTTTTGGGTTTTCAAGAATATATCCAAAAAACTTTGAGGGATTGTGGAAAATCCCACTCTATTGGAACTCACAGTTTCTATGGGATGTTGGTTGTGGAGTAGCTCTTCTAAACATTGGAGTTGTTCTTGGCTATGATTTATGAAATAAAAAATTAGTGCAAATCTTGCATTTTAAATATTGGTTGAACACTTTCTTTATATTCTCATTTTCTCATTAATTTGCGTCGGTTTCTATTGTATTTTGGTTGTCAACATTTTGAATTCTTGTTTAAGGATTGATGGTTTTGAGAAATTGAATTGGATTTTAAAGCTATTTAAATTTTTAATAGGGATTTTTTGTGATTTTCTATGATTTATCTTGGCTCGGGTTTTGAAAAGTTTAGCAGGGATTATTTGATGGTTTGGGAACATGGATACTCTCGAAAAACATCGATGTACTTTCTTCTTGATTAGAAATTGATCTAAAATGTTTCACATGAAAATGTCTGGAATGCCCCCACCTCTACAACCGAACTGTTGAATCCTCATCTAGAAATAGGGTTTTATCTATGGATCATCTCATGATATCCTTATTTATCCTGGGGTACACGAACTGGAGGCCACAAAATAGCCTTACTACCTACGAAGTTACTTGAAGCTAATAGTTAGTTGAAACAAGGTAGATGTGGAGGACTTCATGTATAGGAGGAAAATGGATCCACACTCTATACAAAGGAGAGGAAGAATACCAAGATTTATCCTCCAATGAGACCTGATTAACACAAAGATAAGTGTTGATTCATGATCTATACAAAGGAGATAAATGGCTTGGGTTAACTTCTCCCTCACCTCTACAAAGAGAGGGTTTAGGAAAGATCAATTGAGAATATCTGAAAATTAAATCTAGAAGACAAATATTGAAATGAAGAAATAAAAAGTACCTACCTCCGAAAAATGATCTGTCGAAAACCCTATCAAACATTCTTAGAAAATGTTGATTTTCATGATCTTCAGCCAAAACTGTGAGATCTACAAAACCCAAAAATATTTTTCTTTTATGAGCTAGGTTGACCTTGACCCAAATGAAGGTCGACCTTAACCACTTTATGTCGACCTTGACCTACACTACTTTGATAGAAATTATGTTCACGAATCCCGAAAGTTTTTCGAAAAGGGTATTCGGATCTACTTTGTAATTTGTTGTTCCACACCTTCACTTGCAATAAAAATGGTTTTATTGTTTGGATGGGGGGTTTGCCTTGGTCAAACCCCAATTTAAGAATTAACCTTGAAATATAATTGAAATTGTAGTAATAAACAAAGTAAATGGAACAATTCACCTTGCTTATGTTGAAACCCTTGTAGAGGATTTGAATCTTTGAATCCACAAGTATGGATGCTCCAAATGAATGTAGAAAAGGATGTAGGATGTCTCAAATCAATTGTCTTTAGATCTTCAACACCAATCTTGAATGGATCTTGGAATTGGAAGAAGCTTGAATGGATATGGATGGAGAAATCTTCAACAAGAGGGCTTCATAGAGCTTGAATCCTTCAATGGCTACTAATGGATCCCTTGATGAATTGAAGGCTTGAAGGCTTGAAGGCTTGAAGGATTTGAAGGCTTGAATGCTTGATCTTCTTTCTTACTTGATCTTGCTATATTTCTTGATTCACTAGATGGCTCATGGATGATTGATTTACTTGCTTGATGGAGAAAATGAGAGGAGGAGGCTTCCTTTTATAGTGATCTAGGACACAAAATTCTAGAGAGACCGAAATAGAGGACATAAATTCCCATTAAGCCTATATCCCTAGAAATGGACTTAAATTAAATATCATTTAAGAGTTTATCATTTCAAATCCCAAAACAGCCGACCCAGAAGAAAGAAAGAAATCTTTCCGAAACCTGACATCCGAAAACCCTCAAATTTTTATATTTGGACCCTAGGTCAAGGTCGAGCTCGACCTTGACCCAACAAGGTCTCCCTTGACCCTGAGGTCAAGAATCTCAAGAGTTTCAGGTTAGGATGCCAAAATTATGAAGAACAGAAGTGGAAAATGGGGCAGAATAGGGGAAAAAGCCAGATCCCAGTCAAAGACCCATTCAAGGTGTTTGACATGACCCAAACCACTTACTTAGAGGGATAAACTAGTCCTAAATGGAAGCTCTTCCATTTTTTGATGATACACTTCAATAACTTGTGGATTCCAGCTGGCTTCCTCCATGATATCAAAATCATTAGGCTCGAGAAAATCATTATCAATAGCTATAATCCACTTTATATTTGTCCTTTTGTCTTATGTTGTGCTCATCATGTGATGTATGTTTTATTTATTTATTTATGTCAGTGTCTATAGCATTGAATAGTAATTTATTGTTGTAAGTGGAATAATTGGTGAATTGGTTCTTCTTTAGTCCCTTTGTAGAGTCTTTTTAGTTGGAAAGGTGGAAACATGATAGTATAGGAGTCCATCTCTTTCTCTATTGGTCCCTAATTTTTGTTGTCTATTAGTGTCTTACACTTAGTCATTTTCTAGGCAATGTTGGTCGGTCATCACTATGACCGAGTCATCATGTATAGGTCAAGTTATATCTAGACTTGTATATTGTACATTTACCACGTAGTAGTTACTACTGAGCAAGTCAGAGGTCACTGAGTACTTCAGTAATAGCCAAACAGTTTATGCCGAGTTGTGTAGACATGTCAGTGTTGAGCACCAGTATATGAAGAATAGTTAATGTCGAGTGTTAGATACTTCATATGTCAAGCAAGCCAAATTTGATATATGTGTTTGTAATGGCACAAACACTTAGGTAAACCATTTTGGCCGACATCTTATGTTCTTTTTTCCCTCTGGCATCCTGATGATGGATCATGTAGTATGATCTGAAACATTGATGACAAAAAATTTGACACAATCAAATCCAGAAACTGATACAAAACATTAGCATGGATTGTGGGAATCTAATAGATTTGATCTATACAAATTTTAATGTTTATTGAGGAAATCACGAAGGTAATCATGCTTTAGATTTTTAATCATTAATCCCTATGTAATCTATGTAGCCAATCAGATTTAGGGAATACTTAAGAGACATAAGTAGATAATCTAGATTGTTGATCTTGATCTATGGAGTTGATTTGTTGTCTATTTAAGATGAGATCTGAACCCTAAAATGAGGTATGTGAGTGCGTAAGAGTCTATGAGAAGAGTACAAAGGATCTCATAAATAGAACAGAGAAGCATTTTTTATATAGGAAGAGATCAGTACAAGTGATCGAGCAAAGAAGTGAAGGACTGAACAAAGATATATTTGATAGAGGAGATCAAATCAGTATTGGAAGGAGAATATTTGTTATCAACATTACAGTGAAAACTAAAGGATCGGGTACTGAGACATTTTAATAGGTGAATTAGGGTAAATCTCTTAACAAAGTGGTCCTAACAAGCCTAAGAAAATCTCTTAACCAGGTGCTTACTTTGTTGTAAGTTTAAATCATTTTCCAAGGTAGATTGTATAAGTCTTTAATCTCTTAGAAGGGCATACCCCTCATAGGGTAGATCATTAGTTTATGGTCAAAAATTTGTAGCCCTAATAGGAAAACTTTAATACTGCAATAGTGAAGATTTATGGGTGTCATCCCCACCCCAGTTTTACCTTTCAAGGGTTTCTGGGTAACCAAAATCTTTGTGTTATCTTTCAATTTCATGGATGAAGATTAGAATGTTAGATCTATTTCAATATTGAATTTGATGTTTATGTTATGTAAGTGAATTTATGTCAAAATGGAGATAATAGTAGATATCTGATTCACCAGTATCTCACTTTCCCATATTAGATTTCCAACAATTGGTATCAGAGCTAAGTCTCTTAAAAGAAGTCTAATCACTTGTGATTTAAGATCTTAAAGATGGAGGTTTATAAGTTGGGAAAGATCATAGAGAATCAGTCAAAGATTTACATTGAGCTTGCACTACATCAGCTTGAAGCAGCCAGAGGTGAATTGAAGAAATCCTTAAGTAGAAGAAGAGAATTGGAAATTCAACGGAATGAAACTCAATATCAAGAAGAGGATACTAGAGGACTATTTGACAGTGGTAATTCTAATGAAAGTGACAAAGCTATAACAAATCTACTAGAGAAAAACAACATACTGAGTGAGGACATTAGAAATATTAAGAGAGAAGAAGAACTACAATCAATAAGATTTTGTGAAGTTCTTGAACAAAAAAATAAAGTTGAATAAGACAAGATAGTGGCTGAAGAAGATAAATGAAAAATATCTATAAGACTAGATGAAAGGACATGTGACATGCAAATGCTGAAAAATAATCAATTGGAAATGGTGTACCAACTGCTACTTTCTAATCAAGAGTTGAGTAGGAAAGATGTGGAAATCACAAATCTGAGATCAGAAAATAGCCAACTGAAGAGTGAACTAAGATTTGAAAAGGAACTCAATGAAAGGATGAACAATCCTAATGAAGTTGTGAGATACTTTGAAGAACTGTTAAGGTCACCTAGAACATCCAGTGATACTTCTGGACTTGGACATGATGAGCACTTGTCATCCACTAAAGAAGGAGAATCATCAAAGAGTAGAGAATAGAGGAATGCTAAGTCAAAGAAAAAGAAACCCACATACCATCATTGTGGAAAGATGGGACACGCAGCTAACATCTATAGAAGAAAAAATGGTAAGTCCAATCCTAAACAAAAGTTCAATGGAAATTGTTTTAATTGTAAGAAACATGGACATCGGGCACATGAATGTACGTCAAAGGTCAGTAATCCACCTACCTCACCTAGATTTCAAGTAAATTGTTTTAACTATTAGAAATATGGTCATAGAGCACAAGAGCGTAGATCCAAAGCTAAGTGGACATCTAATCAATAGACTAAAGCACCTAGGAAAGGTAACACATACAATTGAGACTACAATACATGGTATAGTTGTCATTATTGTGGAGAATATGGTCATATTGGAGTAAACTATTTAAAGAAACATTTTAGAGGCAAATCCAAGAGTTGGATGAGTGGAAGTCTGGTCTATTACAAATGCAATAAAATTGGTCACATAAAAAGAGACTGCAGAGCACATATACCGAGCAATGAACAAGTCAAGAATGAAGAGATTGTTGATAAGATGAGGAACTAGATGAATATGACATGGAGGAATAAAGAGGAAGAAAGCAGTAGTGGAGCCAATGAACCTGAGGTCACCCAATCCAAGGGATCAGGTGATCAACTACTTCAAACTAATCAAAGAAGGTATGTGAGGAACTGAATCTCATAATGAATTATTTTACATCAGTTCATAACATTTGATATGTTAAAGTCCATATCTGCATAGATTAAGATGCATTAGGACATATTTGAGAAAGAAGCTACATTGTATATTTGATGTCGAGCATCAGTATTTAAGTTCATAGTGACCGAGTCACTAGTGTATGTCGAGCTCCTATGATAGCCGAGATGTGATATGTACCGAGCTGAAACTGAATGGTAGTATTGACCGAGCTCATATTTTACCGAGTTGACATGAGAAGGCCGAGACAACTGTATTTCACCTAAAAAGTGTATGGATCATTTAATGAATCCCTAATCCAATCATTTGGTGTCTATAAAGTGAAATGTTACTATTTATTCTCATTTTACCAGTGATTTGAGAACTTGCAGAATGATTTGAGAGAGATTATCTAGAGCTATGTGTACTAAGTGTGATTTACAAAGATCTTTATAGTGTGCCATCAGCAATCATCTAAGAACTATTTGAACAAGGTATTTACCAAGTAACTCATATTTATAATTGGAGCCTCAGATTTCAAAGATATGGCATCTACATCATCTATTGTAGCCATGAAGAAAGGAAATGAGGTATTAAACATTTAACTTGTAAGGAACGATGCGTGAAAACCATAAAAATTTCAAGCCTTTCCTGAAAGTGTGGTGAAGGGAGATCTCATGAGTGCCCTATCATCGATCTCTTTGAAGGTCCCAATGATTAATGATGTATGCACATGCTACATGTGTAAGATTGGAGAGATAGGAGATTATGAGCTAAGGGAATCATACAACAAACTATGCAGCAATGGGGTGTTGAAGGTTGAACACCAGAAGGTTGTTGAGAGAGGGTTAGTGCATGCTCTCAATTTCCCATGAAATTTCAAGATTGAATGGATCAAAATTGTGTTGAGCCGAGTTCATGACATGAAGTTATGGCTAGAGGGTGGACCAGTTAAGATTACAAAGGAGATGATACACCGAGTCATTGGTTACCCTAGTCTTCGAGGAAAAAGACAATGAGATGCTAGAGTAAGGAAATTATACAAGAAAACACTCAGGCGGTATTGAACAAAAGAGGGATGACTATTTCCACAATAACCAATTCAGAAATAGATTTTGCAGTGAGAGTGATAGCTCACAAGTTTTACCAATCTAGTAGGCTAGATAGTGTTCCTTTTATAGTGGTTGATCAGGCATAGAAGATGGTGAAGAAAGATCATACTTATGATCTTGCCGAGCTACAATTAACACAGCTTGTCAAGAACCTCACTTCTACCAGGAAGGCAAAGAATTCAATGTTTAATTTTGGTTCTTTGCTCATTTGTCTATTCTTCTATGTTCAAAATAGTTTTCCTACTATTGGTAATATTATATGGGATAAGGACCAACCAGTCACTCAATAGATAAATGAGTATATTGATCAGTTAGGAGATAAATTTGAGTGTGTTGGATAGTTATTTTGTAGAGTTCAAAAAGAAAATGAGGAAAAGAAGTAGGATTCATGTATCCCTAGTGGAGAAGTATTACAATGATATATGTTTCCTAGTGGATACTGACCACACATATGCACAGGCAGTTATACCGAGGGTATCATGGCTTAGGAAATTACCTTATGAAGTTAATATAGATGAGATAACAACAACAATAACTACCCTATTAGCTAAGGAAATTGATAAAAATGCTAAATCTTTTGGGACTTATGAGGAGGCTAAGTCCAAGATAACTATGGGGTTGAAAACTGCAACCATGGAGAGAAAAAGGAAGAAGTTAGTTAAGAATCTAGAGAAGATGCTAGGAGAAGGAGAAGAGGAAAATGCACGTCTTGAGTTGATACAAGGGTTAGGACAGGATAATTCCAGTGAATTGGAAGGAAGTGAAGAGGAGGAGATTGAAATCACAAAGAAAGGAAATAAGGCATCAGTTACCAAGCCTAGCAAGAAACAATTGCAAAAACCTAAGCCCACTCCTCCTGCAGTAGTAAGACCAAGAACAAGGGAAGCTTCTACTGTTACAACTGTCGAGCCATAGAAAAAGACCCCAGTATCAAGGAAGAGGAAACCAGTCTAGGCTAAGGCTACGCCGAGCAACTTAAGAAAGAAACCAAGAACAAAGCTAATCTTGGAGAAAGATAATGATGATGAGGAAACTGATACTGATGAGAATATAAAGAAAAAGGGGCCATCACAAAGGAAACAATTGACTGTGGATGAGATATGCCACAATATCAAGAGCACTACTAGATTAGAAGAATTTAAACAAATAAGGTTTGAGAAATTGAGCAATGAAGATAAAGAAAAAGTGGAAGAGGCTTGTACACACTAAAATGGTGCACTTCTATGAACCATTACATGCAAGGTTGCTCAAGAATGAGGCCTCAAAAAGTGGCTCATAGCTCTCTATGCATGGAGTTGCAAGGGACTATGATGTGTTTGCTCTCAGCTAGAGCTACAAGCTTGTGACCTTGCTAGTCAACCATACAATGAGAGATTCAAGTGAAGACAAGGGCAACAATGCCAATATCTCCAAGAATCAAATATGCAATGCAATGCAAATCTAAATGAGAATGCAATCTAAGCTATGAAAGGAAAGTACAATGCAACTAATCTATGAAAGGAAATAGCAATGGATTTCAATACCTCCTATTTAGACTATTTGAGCTTATTCTATTGCATAAAAGGAAATCTATACTAAGAATGCCATTATCATGCAACTAAGAAAGAAAATATGCAACTAAATGATGAAAGCAACAAGTCTTCAATATCCTCAAAAGCTCCAAATGCACCTAAAACCTACAGCATAACATTAGCATAAAAACATGGTATGCAAATGGAGGAGAGAGCTCTCCTTTTATAAGAAATGCAAAGAAATGGACCATTGAGATTAAGAGGCAAAAAGTCTTAATCGGTGGTGGAGCTTGAAAGAGGAGCAATCCATGTGCACAAGTATCCTCCAATAGGAAAATAAGAGTTGACTTTATGTCCATATGAGACAAAAAGTACTTTTTTCCTTTTTATAAAATATGAATAATGCTTTATTTGTGCAACTTAGGATAAGAGGGAAAGGTGGGCTTTTTATTTAATCAAAAGGGGAGGAAATATTCCTTTTAATTAAATAAAAACTTAGGATAAATGGTTAGCCCAAGGATAAAAATCCAATATATGATCGAATTTAAGATTTGATCAAGAGATTGATAATGTTAAAAATATTGATTATTGATCAAAATGATTCAGGGTTGATAAATCGAATAAATGGGCCCAAAGTCTAGGCGACCATTTTTGGGTGCATACATTTGCCCCTGTTTGACTAATGTGTGATTGATCTGGGAACACATGTAGTCAAAGATGAATTGAAATGTGAGATCGATCTAGGATCACAAAACAACTCAGATGTGAGGTCGATTCGGGATCACACCTGGACAAACATAGACAAAAGATTCTGGACATGAGGTCAATTCGGGATCATATCCAAAATAAGAGATAAGAATCTCAAGCTTGAGCAAAAACTCATAAAAAGATGTCTGAATCAAGAAAATCAAGGAAATCAGGGATGAGAATCCCATAAATACTGCCCCCTCAGAGTCGAAATCGAAATCAGGTAGAGAGGAACAACAGATTGATAAAGATTGATCAAATCAGAATGAAATCACAACTGAAGATAAGGGAGCATGATAAGATAACCATCAAACAGTGAAGATATGCCCCAGGTTGACTAGGTTTGACTGGGAAAGATATAGGATAAAGATTAAGGCAAACCTTAGAGAGAGGAAGTGAAAGGTTTGAATGAAAGACTAGAAGTTTGAAAGACATGGAAAGGAAGAAATTCCATCAAAGATCGAAGAATTATGCCTCAAAAGGTTAGTCAACTACGTAGAAGAATGAGAAATCTTGGAAATGTGACTCAGATTTTGATTTCGAGTCCAAAAATGGATAGAAAATGATGTGATATGAAAGACCAAAAATGAAAGATATGATCAAGAAGAACTAGAAAATGAGCACAGTTGACCAACTAGTTCGTAGATGATAAAAAGAAGAGCTCTCTCCATATGCAAAGTGCAAAACTAATCTAACATGACCCTAAAAATGCAAGCTACTATGAAAGTGGTTGACTTGCAAGGTCACGACGCTTATAGACATCTAATTATCATCATCAAGCATTATTGGTAGCGTCGTAAGATCATACAATGCACACTAGCATAACTATGTGGATATGAATATGATCTTTATCAGATAGAAATGTGGAAATCTCACCTAGGAATCGAAGACATATAGGTCAAGATGACTAATGCAGTGAGATCACCTAAGTTTGATATGGCGAGATTATGCTTGTATCAAGACACATGAAAATCAGGATAGCTAGAAGCATGCACTCGCAAAAAATAGTCAAGGATAATACCTTGTAGGTCCATAGTGTCAAGTAAGACCAGCATAAATGCTCATGATAGTTAGGACCAACAAAATATACCCACAAGCGGAAAAAGAAATAAAACATGTTCTCATTCCCTCAGTCTTCTAGCTATGCATCATCAAAAATGATCATAGGGGGAGAACACTCAACAAAGAAAACATCATAGACAGCATGCAAAGAAATAAAGCCAAGCAAGTCTCAGTGAGTCAAATGTTTAAGTGCGTGTGTGTAGGTCATAGAGTCAAACTTTGAGTATTGCATCTACCAGTGAGAAATATTGCATCATCTAGACTGCGGGTAGGACATCTAATAAGTGTTAAGAAACACTCGACATAAGGGTAAGTGTTGAAAAACACAGTTGGGGTGGTGTTGCAAAACACCATTTGCGAGGTGCCTAAGAAACCCAGACGCACAAAGAGACCCAAGATAAGCTTAAAACAATGTATGCCCCTTAGACTAAGACAAGAGTCAATTCCAGGCTAGGAGAGGCAAAGCGAGAAGTGGAGCGAATGAGCGCCATGCAAGACTGATAGACATAGGTGTAGAGGGTCTCAAGCAGTGCCTATTTCCAAGTTTTCACCACTTGATAGATTTATTGCAATTTTTTCAAGACTTTTTATAATTTTTTTTGTATTTTTGCTACCAAGGCACCTGTTTCCAGGTTTTCACCAAGGCACTTTTTCTATTTTTTTGAATTTTTTGAATTTTTTGATTTTTTTGGGTGAGACATCAAAGCACCTATTGCTAGGTTTTCACTAATTTGCTCTTTTTTTTTCAGTACTTTTTATGATTTTTAGGATTTTTTCAGCATCATATATGAATTTTTTTTTAGAATTTTTTCAGGATCAATAAAATATGTACAAAGGATGCCCCCAGACAGAATGGGCATCAAGGATAGAACTTCTTGAGGTGCACAATGTTGATGGGATCAGGGAGCTATTCTCCATCGGGATCTGACAGTAAATACGCACCGGTACCAAAAGTAGCTATGATGACATATGGTCCAAGCCAGTTAGGTTCAAACTTTCCCTTTTGTTCTTTGTTCTGTTGGTTCTTAGGGTTCTCTCGCAAAACAAGATCACCTATTTGAAATTCTCTAGAGTGAACCTTCTTGTTGAATGCCTTGGACATACACTTCTGATACACTCTCATATGATCAAAGGAAGCTTTACGCTTCTCATCTAGAAGTTCTAGTTCCTGTAACCTCATGGCACGGTAATCCTCATCTGTAATCAAACCTTTGAGTGAGACTCTAAGTGATGGTATCTCAACTTCTAAAGGCAATACCACTTCAGTGCCATAGGTAAGAGAAAAAGGAGTGGCTCCTGTGGGTGTGCGAATGCTTGTTCTGTAAGCCCATAGTGCTGGATTGATTTGCAAGTGCCAATCCCTACCATTCTTGTGCACTGTCCTATGAATAATTTTAAGAATGGTTTTGTTAGAAGCTTCTGCCTATCTGTTTCCCTGTGGAAAATAGATGGAGGACCAATGTTGCTTGATTTTAAACTTTTTGCATAGATGCTTTAGGTCCTTATTCTTGAATTGACCTCCATTATTAGTAATAATCTCAAAAGGCACTCCAAATTGGCAAATAATATGATTCAAGATGAACAAGGAAATAGTCTTCCCTGAAGCAACAGAAAGTGGCACAGCTTCCACCCATTTTGTGAAGTAGTCAGTGGCAGTAATAATGAACTTATGTCCACCTGATGAGTTGGGATGAATTTGCCCAACTAGATCAAAGGCCTAGCGCTGAAATGGCCAATGAGAAATAGAAGGGATCAGCTCCCTACCTGGAGCATGAATCAGGTTTCCATGTTTTTGACATTTTTCACATGACTTAGCAAAGGCGACTGCGTCTATCTGCATTGTGGGCCAATAATATCCCGCCCTAAGCAACCTTTGGGCCATGGCAAGACCATTAGAATGTCCACCACAAATGCCCTCGTGGATGTCAACTAATGCTTGGTTGGATTCCTCCTTTTCCAAGAACCTAAGGAGCGTCCCATCTAAACCCCTCCTATATAAATTACCAGAGATGAGAGTGTGGCGAGAGGTGTTACGGATGAGGTTTTAGCATTCAGAGTGATTGAATGTGTCAGGGATGATGCCATCACAAAGATATGAATAGATAGCACCATATCGGGAAGACTCGTGTGTGACAATGGTACAAATGACATGGCTTTCAGACGAGTCAAAGATGGGATGGTGTAGCTCTTCCACCAGGAATTCAAATCCGGATTCATGTGTCTCCAAATGAAGAAGGGAAGCTAATGTGGCCATGGCATCTACAGCTTTGTTCTCTGTCCTAGGGATCTGTTGAAACGTAACAAAGGTAAAGTAACGCTTCAATGAGTCAACCATCTTTTTGTAGGGTATCAATTTATCATCCTTGGTTTGATACTCCTCATTGACCTGGTTGATGATTAACTGGGAATCCCCAAAGACATGTAACTCTATGATGTTCCATTCTATAGCCATTCTCAAGCCATTGGTTAAAGCTTCATATTCTGCAATATTATTCGTACATGGGAATAAAAGTTTGTAAGACTTTGGAATATTGTACCCATGTGGAGAAACAAATAATACTCCAGCACCTGATCCATTTTGCATGCGGGAACCATCAAAGAACATTGTCCAAGTGCGAGTAGTCGTATACAAGATGTGTTCATCTGGGAATTCCACTTGGATCGGCATACTATCCTGAATTGGGAAATCAGCTAATTGGTCAGCAATAGCTTGTCCTTTTATGGCCTTCCTTTCAATGTACTCTATGTCAAATTCAGTTAGGACCATCATCCATTTAGCAAGTCTACCCGTGAGGGCAGCCTTACTAAGCAAGTACTTAAGAGGATCAATTTTTGCCACCAAATGTATGGTATGAGCAAGCATGTAGTGGCGCAACTTTTGAGAAGCAAACACCACTACAAGACAAGACTTCTCAATATTATTGTAATTGATCTCATAAGAGACTAGAGTACGGCTGATATAGTATATGGCCCGTTCTTTCCCAGTATCATCTGATTGAGCCAACAATGCCCCCAGGGAAGTGTCTGTAGCTGAAATATATAGGATCAATGGTTTCCTTGGAATAGGAGGCATTAGGATCGGAGGATTAGCCAAGTATTATTTGATCTGATCTAGGCTCTTTTGACAATCCTCATTCCAAACACAAGAAGCACCCTTATGCAGTGTCTTATTAAAGGGTTGCGCTCTATCTGCAAGTTGAGAAATAAACCTCCTAATCGATTGAAGACGTCCTTGAAGACTCTGCATTTGGCTGATATTTTGAGGAGGTGGCATATCTAGAATTGCTTGGACCTTTTCGGGATCAACCTCGATACTTTTGCTGATATTATGAATCCTAAAAGTTTGCCTGAGGTGACACCAAATGCGCACTTCTTTGGATTCAATCTGAGTTGAAACTATTCCATGTGATCTAAAATTACTTCCAGATCATCGAGGTGTGTGTCCCATTTTCTCAATTTTGCCAGGGTATCATCCACATAATCTTCCATGTTTTTGTGCATCATATCATGAAAGATAGTGGTCATAGCTCTTTGGTAGGTTGCTCCGGCATTCTTTAATCTGAATGGCATGACGTTCCAGCAATAGGTTCTCCATGCACATGTGAATGCTATTTTCTCTTGGTCTTCAGGAGCTATTTTAATTTGATTATATCCAGAGAAACCATCCATTAGAGAGTATATCTCATAGCCCGCTGTCATGTCCACTATCATGTCAATGTTTGGAAGTGGAAAATCATCCTTTGGGCATGCTTTGTTTAAATCTCTAAAATCTGTACATACACGAATGGACCCATCATGTTTGAAAACTGGTACTATGTTTGAGATCCATTCTGCATAATCGATGGCTCTAATGAATCCAGCTCTCAAAAGTTTTTCTAATTCCCCTTTGACAAGGAGAGCTACGTGGGGATGCATTTTTCTGAGTCTCTGTTTCACTGGTTTGACGCCTGGAACTATGGATAAGTGATGCATTATAAGATTTGTGTCAAGCCCTGGCATGTCTGAATAGGTCCATGCAAAATTAATTTTCTTTTTTTGTAAGAACTGTACATATGCCTTGGTCTCTCCCTCTGATAAAGACTGAGCAAGATGGACTATTGGAGGATTTTCTTCTGTGTTCAAATTGACTGGTTTTGTTGGCTCAATCAATACTGATGATCTATCCTGGAAATAACTTGGCAAGTTATTAAGTACCCCATCCTTAGGTGCCTCAAAGAGGTTTTCACCCTTGGATACGTCATTTTTTTTAACTATTTTTGGTTCTAATACCGCCACAAAGTGGTTTTCACCATCAGACCTATTTTTCTTTTTTTCTTTCTCTTTTATTTTTAGACTGAGGTACTTAATATCAGGCTCTGTCATGCTAGTTGTTGGTTCACTGGTGGAAGAAGCCACGGGTTCAAGAGCATTTAGATAGCAGGCAATTTCATAATCATTCTGAAAAGTGAGGAATATAGGCTCTTGATGGTGCTGAGACTAGTCAATTAGGTCAAAGTGAACAAGGGGTAGGTCAATGACTGGTTCAATGTTATTTATGCGAAAGGTGTCATCTCTAGTGACCATACAATCGGGATTCATCAATTCATCTCCTAAGAGACCCGAATTAGGACTCATCCTACCAAACGAAGCATCGTCCACTAAGGCAATTTGAGGAGTGCAATCCTCTAGTCCTACAATAGGATCGTTGGCCGCATCGGGTTGGGTACTATAAGCATGGACAGTATCTATGTCCAAATCAACTGTTGCAGCTGAAAGCGAGTCCCATTCATATTCATGGGAGTCTGTGTCTGAGTCATCATTTGGGCCTCGTGATGTAGAAGCCTCAAGGTTAGGAAGGGTTTCCCCCTCTCTAGTGCTAGTATTGGTACTATCTGTCGTAGCTAGGACAGTAACACTTTCCTTTATTGATCTAGCAGCCATATAGTCACTATCCGTCGCAGCTGGGATAGTAGGACTGTCAAGTATCAAATCTTTGGAATCTCCCCAAAGGAGATTTGTTGAGGGCACCCAATCATCAGACACATCTTGTTGATTAGAAAGATTAGGTGTATAATCTGAGTCACTGTCACTATCTGTCGTAGCTGGGACAGGGACACCTTTCTTCTTCTTACTTTCAAAACCTAGGCCAACCGTGGACTTATTCTTGCGTCCAAAAAGAGCATGATCAAGAGGCTCAGCTTTAGCATCCAGCCTATGGCTAAGGGGACCATATCCTGGATATCCCATATTTTTAACCAGTGTATACCCTCTCCCATAAGCTTCAGGTGAAGGAGAAAAGTTCTCGTTGTGTTTATATTTTTCCTCGTGATAGATCCAGTCCCTTACGACAACTTCTTCTTTCTCTTCCTGAATGGGAACTGAAGACTCAAAAAATTTTCCAAATAATGTCATTGCTGATGATGAAGGTTTCATATTTGGTGATGGTCTCCCATAAGATCTAGGAGAGATTGGCATTTTTGTAAAAGAATCAATTTTATAATCTCCCATCCCAAGATCTATGGTCTTGAATTTCTGCTTGCATTGTTCAAGTGAACTACTAGGACTGTCAGCTTCCCTATTCAAAGGTACATGTGATCTAGCATAAATGTTATTAACTAACAAAGCACTATCTCCAGGCATAGAAATTTCTACACCATTATGGGGAAACTTAACACACTGGTGATACGTTGATGGGACTGCTTGCATTTCATGAATCCATGGCCTACCTAGCAAAATGTTGTAGGCTAAAGGTCCAACATCAACAATTTGAAATAAGATATCATTTTCTACTGGACCAATGCGAATAGGCAAAATGGCCAATCCCTTAGAACTTCTTTCTGCTTCATCATATGCCTTGATTGTGATATTTTTCCTTGTGTCAATGACGTTCTCAGAATATCCTAGAGCCAGCAACAAACTCATGGTACAAATATTGAGCCCCGCACCCCTATCTATCAGTACACGCCTGACACGGGTTTTATGAATCATGACTTCGATGTGTAAGGCCAAGTTATGTGGGTGACTGATGGATTTGTCATCTTCTTCTGAGAAGGTGAGGTAATGAGGGCTAGCCAAATGGTTGACCATATTCTATAATTGATCAATATCTAAGTTGTTAGGGATACTGGCTGCTCGCAAAGCATCCTCAAGGACACGCTTATGCTTAGGGGACAATTCTAAAAGCTCAAAAATGGATATCTGCATGGGTGTACATTGTAATTGGTCAATAAGATTATAATTGGAATCAGGACCAATGGCAGATTTAGGAGGAACGCCTTTGGACATGGGCTGCTTAGACTTGCTAGTGCTAGGACCTCTGATAACAATGGGTGCTTGGGCCTGACCTCTAGTGACAGCATTGAGGGACTGGGGCATCCTTCGTGAGTGAGGGCCTCTTATCACCACAGTGGGTCTTTCATCAGTCATAGGAGTTGAGTCCACATCATATCCAGAAGGATTTTTCCCTCTAACCATGTTGATGTTATCGTCAGCCACTTCAAGCATGTTAATCACATTGTCAGCATTTGTGTATGTATAGTTGATAGCGGCCTTACCATGCTTGTTGTTAGAATTTTCCCCTTTTTCATATTTAGGCAAGGGCTCTTTAAAGGCTTTATGATCCACATTAGTGGTTAAACCATCCACTTGTAATTGTCCTTTTTCAATAAGGTCTTGGACAAGATGCTTGAGTTTAAAACAATTTTCTATGTCATGTCCAATCCCATTATGGAAAACGCAAAAAGCCTTCACATCCCACCAATGAGGTAAAGGATCCGGTATACAATGTTTTGTAGGATCCTGTGGGTGTGCCAAATTATGAGCAACTAATGTCTTAAAAACATCTGCATAAGATTCTCCCAACTTAGTAAATTGTCTCTTCTCCATTTTAGATCTCCTTTGATACTTAGGTTTGTCTTGTTGTGTTGAAGACGTTTGAAGCTTCATAGCTTGAACTGCATGAGAGAGGTTAAGAACTCCTTCATTCTTGGGTTGAGATGAGTCAACAAATCCGTCGTTGACCACTTGCTTATTTTTGTTCCAATAGGAGTTCTTTTTGTCCTTGTTACCATTAGTATTGTTATTTTGGCTATTGTTGTTATTTGTTGGTTTAGCCAAAATTCCTTGTTCTTTTAGGACATCCTCAATGCGACATGCCACCTCTACCATAGTATCAAAGGAATTAAATGGGATTTTCTTGACTTCATATCTTAGTTCTGGTATTAGATTGCTCACAATGATATCAATTCTCTCCTCTTCAGGAATTGTCCTTGGGTATTTTGAACACAATCGCCTCCATCGTTGTAAAAATGTGACAAAAGATTCCCCTTGATTTTGCTTGAGTTTGCACAAATCAAGCATTGTGACCGACCTCGATAAGTTGTAAGCAAAATGCTGAACAAACCTTTGGACAAGTTCTTTAAATGTCTTTACTGGAGGGGAAAGGTTGGTGAACCACTCCATGGCTTGACGTTTTAAGCTCCTTGGGAATAATCTCATCAAGTAGGAGTCTTCATGGTGAAAGGAAAAGCTCATTATGTAGAACTGTCGAACATGGTCATGAGGGTCACCAGTGCCATCATATTTGTCATATGTTGGGAACTCAGCTTTCTTAGGGAATTCTACCATCACCACACTTTTGTCAATGGGGTTAGGACATATGGAGTCCAAATGAAATGTGCTCTTGGGAGCCTTCATCCTGTCTATATCCTTTTGCATTTGTAAGATCACCTCATCAGTGGAAGGGCTCTGTTTCTTGATCTTTTGGTGAACATCAAAATTATATGGAACTTTAGTGCCTTTGTTAATAAGACTTTCCAAGAATTGATCTTTGTTTTGTTCCACATATTACTCCACATATGCTTGAAAGGATGGTTCTTGTTGCATAGTCATGAAATCCATATGATCAAATTTAGCATAACTTCCTCCATGTTGTGAGCCATGATGTGCTTGTTGGGAGGGTTTCTTTGAATGTCTATGAGATGACTATCTCCTATGATGGTCATATCTTGAAACCCTTCTTCCTCTAGGGCTTGAGGATCGTGAGGGTGTCCTTGACCTTTTTCTAGGGCTTGGGGAAGGGGTAGATGGGGGTGAGTTGGTCCCACTATTGGTGCCCCTTCTGTTGAATTGGCTTTGGATTTGTTGTGCGTAGAGTCTATCTTCTTCTTCTTGGGTGACTCTTTTCTTTATATCCAACAACGCACGTTCCTCTTCCTCTAGTTGTTTGAATTTTTCCTTTTTAGCAGCTTGTTCATCCAAATAGGCTTGCTTCTCTCTCTCAATGCTTCTCAATCTTGTATTTGCATATCGAGAGGTGTCTTTAAGTGGGGAGGATTATCTTGAATGCCTTATAGCATTAGCTGCGTTTATGTGGTGATCACTAGATTCGTTGTTCTGGTCTTCATGTTGTGACCCTGAATATGAGTGAGCTTGCTTATGATGTCTCTCGACTCGTTGGTGAGTATCAAAATACCTCACGTTGTTGGGAGGTGACCCGGGTGGACTAGCATGAGAAGAACCACCATACTCTCTTCTATGTCATTGGAAGATATCCTCAAGAGTTTGATTCATGGCTTCTCTTTGTTGTCGGGTGAAAGTGTAACTCATGTCCATACTTGATGAAAGTGGTACAAAAGAGGTGCTCACTTCACTAGGATTAGCTCCCGGATTAAAACAAACCTCAGATTCACTCTTAGGAGATTGATCAAAAAGGGGTCCTTTTCCCTTATGTTGTCGACGAGTTTTGACAGGTGGTAACTGATTAAAGGCAACAGGGGGTCACTTCCCTTGATTGACTTGGTACCTTGTCGTAACTGACATGAAAAAAGGATACTCTCAATGATAAGGTGACCTCTCAAAGTGTCAACGCCAAACTAGGATAATCAAAGTCCTCTATTGTCCAAAAAAGAAATGAGAAGATAAAAAAAAGGGCTTTACCAACACTGTCAAAGAGGTGCTTCAAATCAAAGGGTGACTACCCTTGCACTTTTGAATCAGGAGGTTGGACTAGGCCAAAAGATAATTTAAATGAAAGTGATTTGGACAATAAGAGTACTAAAATTTTTCAAGAATGTAGCTAACAATCTTAGAGATGAACCTTGGCACCAAGAATGACCTTCTAACTTGACAATTATTTCAAAGTGATTTCGTAAATCAAATGATGCTATCCCGGAGGACTAAAACCAAAAATTTAGAGTCAAGACAGGCCTCAAACGTCAGGGCAAGAGGCCTACTCTAAGACCTAACCTGATTAACAGTGACTAAAACTGACCAAACTGTAAGCAAGGTAGAAATTAATAGGTGATATACTCCAGGCTACTGGGGTGATATACCTATAATCGTGTGATACTTCGCACGACGCCAGGCGATATACCTCAGTACTGGCGGGCGATATACTCCAGGCAGGTCGGGTGATAGTCCGTCAAGGGTGAACTATTGCACGATATTTCTCTTCAAAGCAGGTGATATTTTTAGCAAGCACGAAGTATCACACGATATTTCTCTTTACAGAGTGTGATACTGTTGCAGAATTGTTCAATTCTTGACCAGAATTGTGTAAAATTTGCATTTTTAGGTCTGCTTGGTCAAAATTTTCAGTCTGAGGATTGATGTTTTCGATTTCAGTCACAATATCAGCAGAATTTTGGCAGGTTTGCAAACAGTGAGGGATCAAACATGTCTCAAACACTTGAAACAAGGGCAAAAGAAACCTTGCCAAGACAAACACTTGTGATATCAGAATTGAAAAAGTACCCTATGAATGCTACCGATTGTTTGTATGTGAGAATGTTTACACTGGCATCACACAACCGAAGACACTTCAAGCAATATCTACCTACAAGACAAGGCTCAATACTTACCAACTTAGCCCACAACTTGATGCCCCCTTGCCTCACACCAAGTGGTTGTCCACAAGAGATATTGGCTTTGTCGTGGAAGTGTCAAACAACACAACCAAAGGGACACATATGGTGAGTATCTTGGGGTGATCTGGGTAAACCACTTGGATCAATCCTTGCACTAAGAAGATAAGCGGCTAAACAAGGTGGCTTCTATCTAATGGTTCTTAATAAAGATTTCCATTCACAACACCCCTCTTGCTCCTCATAAAGGACTGGGACCTTGCGGCCTCAAGAGTACCTTAAGCATTCTTGTTCAATGTTTTCCCCATGGTCGCAATCCCATGAGCTACTCACATCAAATGAAGATAAGTGTTATGTCTACCAAGGTTTTTGGTGTCCTTGATAGCCTTGAGATTATAGTGAGTTGGAATCACTTGCCACCAAGGAAAATGATGACAAGGTTGTCCCCACTTGAGTCGTTCCTCTTGATTGCTCAAGAGCAGGCCCGCTAAAGGATTCTAACAACTAAACAAAAAGTGGATCAACTCTTAAGGTTCAAGGTTTTTGGTTCACCACAAGGGTGAAGACCATACTCCCCTATCTCAAGAATCTCTCCCAAACACACCAAGCAAAGAGATTCAATTACTCCCTTGCTTCCAAAACCTTAAGATGGGTCAAGATTTTCTGATTCACCTAAAGGTGAAGAGCATACTTCTCCTACCACCTCAAAATCTCTTTCACAAGGTTTTAAAAATTCCTAATACAATTAGTGAATGCCACACTTGAAAGGAAAGAAAATAAACAAGCAAGATTTTTTATTTTTATTTTTAATGCTTGGGCAGCCCTGCAAAAACTGTTAGTAGCCCTCTTTGACATGCATTTTTAGCAATTTTCAAGCAATGAGAGCGCCTACAAGTACAACTTGTTAGACCAACAAGGTTAGCAAAATCAAAATCCAAATGTAAATATGCAATAACTGATAGATTCAAGCTAAAAGATGCAGGTTAGACCTATCTAAATACTGTAAAATAAATCAGCAAACTAAAATGATCAAATTCGGATGATAAAACTAGAAATGCAAGTCTCTGCCAGATCAGGCGATATACTTCAAACTTCACCAGTATCGCGCGACACAGTTTCCTATAGTCGCGTGATATACCTCAGTCTGGGCAATACTCTGCACTATGGGCGGGCGATACTTCGCACGATGCCAGGTGATATACCTCAGTACTAGCGGGTGATTCTTCTCTCACGCGAAGTGTCACACCACTATACAAAGGTATATCGCACGATATTTTTGAGAAGTATCGCGCAATACTCTGAGATAGAAAACCAGAACTGCAAAATTTTCAAAAAATAATCCAAAAAATGACAAAAATGCAAATGAAACAAAGGACAAAGCCTATCTACTCTGCCCCACGATGGGTGCCAGAAATGTACACACTAAAATGGTGCACTTCTATGAACCATTACATGCAAGGTTGCTCAAGAATGAGGCCTCACAAAGTGGCTCATAGCTCTCTATGCATGGAGTTGCAAGGGACTATGATGTGTTTGCTCTCAGCTAGAGCTACAAGCTTGTGACCTTGCTAGTCAACCATACAATGAGAGATTCAAGTGAAAACAAGGGCAACAATGCCAATATCTCCAAGAATCAAATATGCAATGCAATGCAAATCTAAATGAGAATGCAATCTAAGCTATGAAAGGAAAGTACAATGCAACTAATCTATGAAAGGAAATAGCAATGGATTACAATACCTCCTATTTAGACTATGTGAGCTTATTCTATTGCATAAAAGGAAATCTATACTAAGAATGTCATTATCATGCAACTAAGAAAGCAAATATGCAACTAAATGATGAAAGCAACAAGTCTTCAATATCCTCAAAAGCTCCAAATGCACCTAAAATCTGCAGCATAACATTAGCATAAAAACATGGTATGCAAATGGAGGAGAGAGCTCTCCTTTTATAAGAAATGCAAAGAAATGGACCATTGAGATTAAGAGGCAAAAAGTCTTAATCGGCGGTGGAGCTTGAAAGAGGAGCAATCCATGTGCACAAGTATCCTCCAATAGGAAAATAAGAGTTGACTTTATGTCCATATGAGACAAAAAGTGCTTTTCTCATTTTTATAAAATATGAATAATGCTTTATTTGTGCAACTTAGGATAAGAGGGAAAGGTGGGCTTTTTATTTAATCAAAAGGGGAGGAAATATTCCTTTTAATTAAATAAAAACTTAGGATAAATGGTTAGCCCAAGGATAAAAATCTAATATATGATCGAATTTAAGATTTGATCAAGAGATTGATAATGTTAAAAATATTGATTATTGATCAAAATGATTCAGGGTTGATAAATCGAATAAATGGGCCCAAAGTCTAGGCCACCATTTTTGGGTGCATACAAGGCTATGCTTGAGATGTTGTGTACATTCAAAATGACACCTCTATAAATGGGAAATATTATCCCTAAAGAATTATTCAAAAGAATAGATCAGAAATGGTAGTATGCCATGATGACAGAGAAATAGATAAGAGAGAGTACTCTAGCACAAGTAATGTTAGATCTATCCCCTGAGTACATTAAGCAATGTATGGAGAAATATAGAAATAGGTTTGTACCAAAGCTCTGGGCAAATTCTATTTTGTAGCATAAGATTGAAGATGTTGTGTAATAGAGCACAAGGTTGTGGAAGATAATCTTTGGACTGATAACTGACAAGAGTTCACAACCGAGTACATCGAGTAGAATGGAATTGGATAACAAGGAAGACATTGGAGAACCATAGAATGTAGAGAAGGAAGCCAGACATAAGGAAGAAGAGAGTGAATTAGAGGATGTGATCACAATTGTGGATATCACTAAGGATACCCATTAAAGACAAATGTATTAACCGAGGAGAAAATTTAGAAGAAAATACTTGTCGAGGCAGTCTCAGATAAGTTTCTACTGAGCACCAATCCAATACTAATACAAGTACATGATTATCCAAGGATTCAGAGTACATAAACTATGGACAATACACCACTAAGCCCTCACATGGTCACAATTGATCATCAAGCCTCACAAAGTACCAGTGTCGAGAAACAGGACAAGTCAGCAATCACAACCAATAATACACCTGTCGAGGAAGAAAAGAAAGAACAAGCCGGGGAGAGTCTTACAGAGAAAGAAGACATGTCTGTATTAGTGTTAACTAGTCCTCATGTGAGGAAAAGAAGAAGGTTGAATAAGAGATAGCAAAAGAAAAACCAGAGCCTAAGGAACAAGAGGCCATTAAAGATCTTATAAAATGCCGAGTGGAAATACACTGAGAAAGAAATCATAGAAGAAGAAGAAGAAATCTCCTGGCACACAGGTGACACTTGATGAAGTTATAGTGATTCCTAAGTGGGACACTAATAACTTAACCTATGAAAAAATGCAGATATTGCAAGATCTCTTGAAGAAGAAGAGAAAACAAGAAGAGTTGAGAAGACAGCATCAACAAAAGCAGGTTTTGCATGAGATTAAAGGTATTTTTATAGATGCTTTTGAAATGGATGATGTGAATGAGTTTGCACCTATCTTAGAGAAACTAGTACAAATTTTTAAGAAGGTTAATAGTGATGACAATGAGGAAAATTATAAACATTTACAGTCGTTTGAGAGAAAGTTTAAGACCAAGGTACTAGAAAAGGTTTCAACTAACATTGCAGTAAAACAGGTAGAACTTTTTGCCTTAGTGACAAACTTAGAAGTTGTGCAGAATGTTCATTCTCTGTACAAGAAGTTATGCAATGTTGAAGAGTTTAATAAGGATAATTAGGATTTTATTGATAAATTGCAATTAGACATAAGGTCTACATGTCATTCATTGAGCATGGATGCAAGTTCCATCTTCATCCACTTCACCAAATTGCTACATGCACAAGGTAGATTAGTTGAGTTGATGGCTAATGATGGATGAATAAGGGAAAGGCTAATTTCCATCCAAATGATGTTAACACCTCACCTGGAGGTTATGTAGAAGGAATTAGCAATGACAAAGGAACTAATACAGAGAGACCCTCATCTCTCTATTTCCAATAGCCTAGTTGAGCTAGCTACTGAGCTAGAAATTATGTCACAGGTTTTGGAGTCTATAGGGTCTACATGGGACAATGCATTAGGAATGATAATGTAGCTCCATAAACCATTTTTGCATAAGTATTTCAAAACCCCTACACCCCAAGAACTTCAAGTGACAAAAATAAGAGGGAAATGACATGACATAGAATATAAAGGGGGAATGATAGAGTTCAAAGAAGAAATGTGGAAATGACACAGAGGAACAAGAAAATGATAGAAATAGGATGGAATGTATACCATGGTATGACATACTATTTTTGTTATGTGTATATATTCAATTGTATGTCAAAAGAGTCTTGTGTACATATATGTGTAGAATCTTTTGAAGACCGAGTCAAAGTCTTAAGGGGAGTTTTTCATATTACTAAGTACTCTTGTTGTAATGTAAATGTCATGACAAAGTGTTTTTGCCACTAATGTCAAAGGGGGAGATTGTTGATCCCAAAGTTTTATTGTCTATTAGTGTCTTACACTTAGTCATTTTCTAGGCAATGTTGGTTAGTCATCACTGCGACTGAGTCATCATGTATAGGCTGAGTTATATATAGACTTGTATATTGTACATTTACTGAGTAGTAGTTACTGTCGATCAAGTCAGAGGTCACCGAATACTTCAGTAATAGCCAAGAAGTTTATGCTGAGCTGTGTAGATATATCAGTGTCGAGCACTAGTAAATGAAGAATAGTTAATGTCAAGTGTCAGAGACTTCATATGTTGAGCAAGCTAGATTTGATATATGTGTTTGTAATGGCATAAACACTTAGATAAACCATTTTGGCTGACATCTATACAAATTTTAATGTTTGTTGAGGAAATCATAGAGGTAATTATGCTTTGGATTTGTAATCATTAATCCCTATGTGATCTATGTGGCCAATCAGATTTAGGGAATACTTATGCGACATAAGTAGATAATATAGATTGTTGATCTTGATCTATGGAGTTGATTTTCTATCTATATAAGATTAGATTTGAACCCTAAAATGAGGTATGTGAGTGAGTAAGAGTCTATGAGAAGAGTATGAAGGATCTCGTATACAAAATAGAGAAGCATTTTTTATATAGGCAAAGATCAATAAAAGTGACCGAGCAAAGCAATGAAGGACTGAACATAGATATATTTGATAGAGGATATCAAATCAGTATTAGAAGGATAAGATCTGTTATCAACATTACAATGCAAATTGAAGGATCGGGTATTGAGACATTTGAATAGGTGAATCGAGGTAAATCTCTTAACAAAGTGTCCTAATAGGCCTAAGAAAATCTCTTAACCAAGTGCTTACTTTTTTGTAAATTTAAATCCTTTTACAAGGTAGATTGTATAAGTCTTTAAGCTCTTAGCAGGGCAGACCCCTCACAGGGTAGATCATTAGTTTATGATCAAAACTTTGTAGCCCTAATAGGAAAACTTTAATATTGCAGTAGTGAAGATTTGTGGGTGTCATCACCACCCCGATTTTACCTTTCAAGGGTTTCTGGGTAACCAAAATATTTGTGTTATGTTTCAATTTCATGGATGAAGAATAGAATGTTAGATATATTTTAGTATTGAATTTGATGTTTATGTTATGCAAGTGAATTAATGTCAAAATGGAGATAATAGTAGATATCTGATTCACCCTCCCCCCCTCTCAGTATCTCACTTTCCCATATTAGATTTCCAACATTTCTCATGTACCACTTCCTCTCTAAATAATGAAAATGAGTTCAATTCCTTTGGGAAGTATTTTAATGATGGATATATTTGCATATTGCATCATAACTTGGTCATTATGACCTCATGATGTAGTAATTTTATAATTTTAGTATCCATTTTCATTGTTATGGTAAACACAATCTATCAAATCTACTGGCATGTTACTTCTATCATTATATAATTTTCTTTATAGATTCATTTTTTATTTTTATCTAACATGTGAATTATCTATTTTGTTTGAATTTCTTGTTTTTGTTTGTTCCTTGGTATTTGTTGGAGCAACTAGAAATGGAGGTCCAACAACTGCAGTTCAATTTTTGCATTTTTTTTTCTAATGCTCTTTATGCATTGGCATTGAACTCCATATTTTTGGTCATTGGTAGAACCAGAGTAGTCACTATTAGAGTGGTTGGTGTATTGAAGGACTGGATACCTATTTCTCTTTCAACACTAGTATTTCCAAAGTCAGTAATCACATGACTCAACAATATAATTGGATATGCAATTGGTAATAAATGCATCCCTCATAATTTCTATACTTAGAATTTGTTTCCTTGGCCTTGTAATGTAGGTGGTTCAACAATATCACTGACCTATATTGCATCAGAAAGGATCATACTAGGGAAAGCATGTATTGAATTTGTTATGCCTCTATTCTCAAAATGGTCTAAAACATATCTAATCTAAATTTGTTATGTAAGTATATGTTCTAGAGCACTTCATTAATTCAAGATTTTTTAGAGAATCTTTGCAAAGTCCATTATGTGCATAACCTACAATCATGACATTCCATTAGATGACATTTCTTTTAGGCATTATATCAATAAATTCACATGCCTTCATGTCTACGCTTCCACATTTTTCATACATGCCTACCAGAGCATTTCAAAAGTTATAATGTTTGACAAAAATCCACCTTGTACTACACTTTCATGGATATCCATACCTTGTTCTAGAAATCCCATTTTGGCACAAGCAGGGAGGATGCTAGCAAAGGGAGGATGCTAAAAAGGTTTTTTCTATCCTAGAGGTAAGCACATTCATGTTAATATATTTGATGAAGATACAAGTAAACTAGTTCTACTCAACAACATTAGAATTTAAAACTTGGAACAATAGATGAATTGTTATTCAAAATTACTACTCTTGGTTTTGTCTCCCTTGATTGCACAAATGAACGTCTTAATTTTTTTTGTGTCACAACCTCATTATAATAAGGGGAACAAGCCACATGTAATGTATTTTCTAATGACATCATTTGCTTCATCCTTATATTGCACATTGAATAACTTCACCATTGAGTTTAGAGTATCACTAGTCATCCTCCCCTTAGGCTTTACTAACATTGAGCTATAGATGGAAAAACTTGAAATCATTCTTAATGGAAAGTACTAGTATACATGGTATGATTATTATTTAAAGGGTACTAACTTAATGGAAGAATGCCTGCTTTACAAGTAGGAGGATGGTGGTTTGAATCCATCATGCCCTAATATGAATAAATTTATGACTAAATATATGATTGAATATATCACTACCATGACTAAATAAATGACCATTTAACAACAATCAATGACTAAATCAATGACAAAAATAATGACCAAATCAATGACTAAATAAATGACTAAAATAGTTTAGTCATAAATTTGGTCACAAGATAAATGATTGGCAATAAACTACTAATGGTCACGTGATCAAAATTAGTCATTTGCATGCATTTTTAGTACTTTATTTAGTCATGTATTGTTGTTTTTGTACTAGCAATCATATAAAACAATCTCAATTTTTATTCTTAATGTCATGGGCATAAGCTAGGGGAATTACAAAGATTCCTTGGGGCATGAATGATTCAATATATTTTATTAGATTTCTCTCAGTTTTTTTTGTGACCTAACTTGCATGGGATTTCATTTTTGGTGTCTTCATGATAGAAAATGGTATTATTGTACATTTTCTATCATTTTATGAGCATTCTTAGACAATAGTGAGATCATTCAATATCTTTTAATGTATTCAAATGCAACTAGGTTGGATTGAAGATCTATATCAAGGGTAATTTTTCCACACATCTCTTCTTGAGATAAAGTAGTGGTTTGTACAATCTTTGTTTTGTGGTTTTTTGTCATAATCCTTATATAATAACCTTATTCCTATAATTTATTAGATATAAATTACTTAATATTACTTGGGGATGGAGTCTCTCTTTATTCCCTTGGTCTATTTTCCCTCTATTCTCATATATGCCCTTATGCCTTTCAAATTTATCTATCTTTTAGAATGCTTTAATTTGTTAGCCTAGGGATGTAGTGATATCACCATGTGGGGAAGTTTATTGTAAAGTACCAACCAAAATATTAATGCAAATATTCTTCAAAACCCTAAAAACCATTAATATTTACATAGCAACATTCTTGGCTCAATGTTAAACTATAGATTTTACTATTTTTCCCAATATCAAAAAAATCTAAATTTGCAAGTAGGGTTCTCCATCAAAGACTAATTTTAAAAATTAAATATTTGTATCTAGTATTGCTAATCTTATATTTCTTGCAATTCACATGTTAATATTGATAACTAAATATTAGTGGCTTTGTCCACTTTCGCTAAAAAAAAATGTATTGATAACTAAATAGAAATATTTTAAATTTATATAATTTCATTAAATTAGCATGATTTATGCTTGGAAATGAATTACACAAGTTGTAAAGTTGAAAGCTCAAATATAGTCTATAAGCAAGATTGCTCATTCAAGCAATAGGTTTTCCATCATTTTGTGCATGAGATCTTTGAGGTTTTCATACATTTACCTCTAACAAATCTATAGTTTTTTGTCCTCATTTAATATAGGCATTTGAGTACAAGTGCTTTGAATGTTTCCAATTAAGATTTTGAAATATTTTCACATAAATATTTTATTTTTATTAGTAGATGAGGGGAGATTGGACCCCATGACCTCATGTCTATTATAGAAAGCTCTCACCAATAAAATTAACCCCAGTCCATATAAAAATATTTTTAAATATTATGTTTTATAAATTAAAAATATATAATTCCATTTGCATTTGCATTCACTTTAAAGACAAAATTCCTTGGTATCTTAGTCTTTTATCTCATAATTGTTTCATGTTTTCCACTCATTCCATGTTGTATTACATTCAAGTGTATATGCCAAGTGCATCATTGTATGTCATTGTGACACCCTATGCATGAGAGTGCAAAGTGACTTGTTTCATGCTACTAGATTTTATCATAGAAAAAAAAATCCAATTTTTTATTCTTAATGTCTTGGGCATGAATTCTTCAATATATTTTATTAGATGCCTCAGTTGTTTTATGACCTAACTTGCACGAGATTTCATTTTTGGTGTCTTCATGATTGCAAATGGTATTATTGTACATTTATATCATTTTATGAGCATTTTTAGACAATAGTTAGATCACTCAATATCTTTCAATGTATTCAAATGCAACTAGGTTGGATTGAAGATCTAGATCAAGGATAATTTTTCCACACATCTCTTCTTGTGATAAAGTAGTGGTTTGTACAATCTTTGTTTTGTATTTTTTTGTCATAATTCTTTTTTTTTAAGCCAAAGTGGACAAGCCGCCATATTTATATTAATAAAAGTTGATTCAAGGACTCATCCGTGGAAGAATTAGGAAGAAACCCCAGAATCACAATCATATATTTTGTCATAATCTTTATAACTTATCAAATGTGAATTACTTAAGATTGTTTGGGGATGGAGTCTCTCCTTATTCCCTTGGTCTAGATTTTCCCCCTATTCTCATATATGCCCTTATGCCTTTCAAATTTATCTATCTTTTAGAATGCTTTAATTTGTTAGCCTAGTGATCTAGTGATGTCACCATGTGAGGAAGTTTATTGCAAATTACCAATAGTACAAAAACAACAATATATTACTAAATAAACTACTAAAATTTGTAGATGAATGACTAAACTTAGTCACGTGACCATTAGTAGTTTATTGTCGGTCATTTATCTCGCGACCAAATTTATGACTAAACTATTTTAGCCATTGATTTGGTCATTAGTTTGGTCATTGATTTAGTCATTAATTTGGTCATATATTTAGTCATTAATTTAGTCATATATTTAGTCATTAATTTAGTCATATATTTAGTCATTAATTTAGTCATATATTTAATCATATATTTAGTCATTTATTTAGTCATATATTTAGTCATTAATTTAGTCATATATTTAGTCATTAATTTAGTCATATTAGGGCACGATGGAATCGAACCACCATCCTCTTGCTTGTAAAGCAAGTGCTCTTCCATTGAACTAGTACCCTTTAAATTTTGGCATGATGCAAAATGTAAATAATTTTGTGTTATAACATTTTAAAGGCATCTAGAGTTTGCTCTATACTCACATGTTAAATATTTTAAATACTGTATATTTTATTAAGTATTAAATATACATAATATTTTAAATATACTTATATAAATATAATATATATTTAAATTTTATACTGTATATTTAAATATACTCATATTAAATGTACAGAATATACAAAAATATTTATATTTAATGTATATATAGTATACTAAATTCTGAATATTACAAAAATATACATCATAATGTATATTTATGCTTATATATACTATTACAAAAATTATACTATGTATTTAATATAAGTATATTTAAGACATACAATATAAATTTTTGTACCAGTATATTTGAATATATAGAGTAAATATAATAGTATATTTAAAATATACAGTATAAATTTTTGTACTAGTATATTTAAATATATAGAATACATCAGTTGTTCCTAGGACAATAGAGAAGATGCCAGGAAATAACCTTTTAGATATAATTGAGATATATGTCATCTAATCATGATAGAATGGATATTCTACACACACAATCACACAATTAGTGAACACAACCATTCAAATATTAATATGCCATTAACATACAGTTGAGAGAGAAAAATATTTACATCAAAAAAAATATCAAAAGTTGACACTTGATCAAGGCACATATCATCTTTCACTCACCAAAATCACTAACAAAGTTGAAAGATCAAAACATTGACATAAAACATACGATATCACAAGACAAATACTCCCCAAAAAATAGCAACGATATTGCCACATGACAACCTTACATTACTCAATTGAGATCCTAAAGACTTCATTTGAGAAATACTATCATCATGATTCAGTTTCTGCCAGTATTTTGACAATGAACTAATTCAGATATCTGATTTGGTTACTTTTCACAAGAAAATCCCAGTCATTTAATTAACAGTAATCAGTCCTATAATTTAATCAGTTGTTGTTTCTTGTCTACATTTTTGGAAATAAATCCAAAAATTTACACAAGTCAAAGAGTATAGACTTCTATACTTGGCACATCACAAGGAACATTGCTTTTTCTGTTAAAATAAACCATATGCTCCTACATCTTATTTCCTATAACAAAAAATTTCTCTCCATTTGATGCTTGAAGCAACAACACCAAAAAAAAAACATTCAACATTTCCCTTGTAGTTTACTATAATATATACTCAAAAAAAATTTGAGTGTGAAAATTTCATATTGAACATTAAACAATAAGACCATAAAACAAACATATTTTTCGAAAATGCATGGATTTAATACATTTATGCACAATAAATGTAACTAGTAATTGTACTTCATCGACTGGGACATTGGAAACAAGCTCTAAAATTGGTCTTTGTCTCTCCATCTCATGTTTTTTCACAACTTTCCTCCAACTCATTAATACTCACCACTGCAAATTCAAACCAAATGCCAAATGTTCTTTGAAATATTGAGGGAGTTATTTAAGTTTGAGTGCAGGTAGATTTAAATTTTAAAATATGTTTCAATAATAGAAACTTTGTCCCAGTATGGGGGCATAAATCTCAAACCAACCATTGGCTTTCAACGTTCTTTTAGTATGTTATAGAAAATCAAGTTTCAAAGGACCTCACTGGAGCGATCTTTAAAATGTGCTTTGGTTAAAATGTGATGGGTGACTGTGTGCAGGTTTAGGTGGAGGGGTGTCTCAATCCAAACAAAATAGTGGTTTGGTAGTTTGGTTATGAATTTTCTCATATAGGGTATATGTAAGGGACATGATAGATTTAAAATGTGCATGGGTGAGTCTTGGAAGTATTCAAATGATTGGGAGTGAAGGAGTGCATAGCCAGAGGTCTTCTATGCAAGGAAGAAGGGATACTCGATGACTATCGAGACTTGGATAACATGTATGTGTTGTGTTTGATCAAATAGTTTAATGATTCAAATCTGCATGGATAATAAGGACAAATCCTTCGAAAGTGGTCTTAAGAGTTAGAAGCCTGGAAAAGGGCCAGGGGGCCATGTGAGGGTCAGGATTGAACAAGGTTTCATGGGGTATGTGGATTGTCTTGTCATGATAATATTAGTTGTAGATTTATCCCTATGTTGAAAGAACTTGAAGTTTGAATGGTGTGGATCATTGTATTGATCCTATTTTGAAGTCATTGTGATTTTGATTGTGAATGGGTTAGGAAGTTTGAGTTTGAGCTTACTTGGTCAGTTCAATTAAGGAGAGTGGATTTTTGACTTGATAGTGAAGCTCATGAGAAGTAGGAGGAAGAGTTTCAGAACCTCCTAAGGTAGTAGGGTTTACAATAAGAAAGAATCCCCAAGAGGTCCTAGAAGTGACCTAATGAAGAGATAGAATAGATCATTATGAGAGCCTCCCTATCAAGTAATATTCAATGCTTCAGGTAAAGGATATACAAATGAACATAAATCAATGCAATTATTGAATGGGTTCAAATCAATAAAGGAACAACAAAGTACAGTTCTATATTTCTAAATAGGGATATCATGAACAATGCTAGTAATGGAAAGGGTTGATAAATAATTGAACATCATTTGCACTCAAGTTAAAAATTCAATAATGCTAACCTTGGATAGTAATGCTTTGTAGCTCAGTTATCTATAAGAAAGTAAATTATTACCTTAAGGACAATGAGAATAGTTTTGTATTTCAAAAATGGTGTTTAGTTCCATGAACAATAAATACCAATGCAAGATTTAGACATTAACTAGAAAAAATTAACTCTACAGGTCTTTCATAGAATAGTACATAGAGAAATATACATTCCATCAATACATCTAGCAGATAATGCTTAGAGGCAATCATATAATTTCTATAGGTATGCTTATGAAATGACAAGGTAAAAACATAAAGTCTCAAAACACAGTTACAGTTCGAAGGAAATCTTAATCCTCAAAGAATACACAATGATTGAAACCTTGATATCTAATGAAGATCTTCAGAAAATAATGATGTCAAGTATTGCTATGACATTTAAGGAGGAGAGATCAGTGCAACTAGACAAATACTAAATGCAAAGTGTTTAGAGAAGTGATCACACAAATAATGTTTCCTGTATATTTTAGTTACTAATATAAAGGAGTACATTGTTTTACAATATATGAAGCTATGATCAAGTAAAATGACCTACAACTAGTTGAAGTATAAACTACATTTTTGAATGCTAATTTATAAGAACGGGAATTGGGGATCATCAATATTGTTAAACAAAGAAAATAGAGGTGTCTACTGCTAATGAAAGCAACAACTAGAGTCTCATAAAAGCACAAAGATACATCGTATATCTAGATTATATGTACACAATGGAAATGATCATGGATTTTAAGGACATCAAAAGTGCAATCTTAGAACTAGGAAAATTCTTAAGAGCATGAATATTTATTGAGCCATAAAAAGATGCAAGAAACCTTCAAATATTAATGGCATATAGTGAGAGTTTGCAGAGATTTAAAAAAGGTAAAAGCCTACAAAAAAACACAACTAAGGCTTCTTGAAAGCTTCATTGCCTCCTATAATGAGTAGTGAAGGACAATGTTTTTTTTTTTAACATTCTATTCACAGAGGGTCCATGTCCATGGAAATTTTTTGAGCAATCAGTCTAGAAAAATATACAGCCATTAGAAATGAATAAGCCCTCAAGAAGGGCACACAAAGATCTCCAAGCTATGCAAGGTTAGAGATGCATTTTTATCAGAACGGATAAAAGATAGATCATGGCTACTCACAAAGAACCAAATATAGAGGTCATTTTCCTGCATACCTAGATATAAAAGGTAATGAAACCCACCATGGAGATTGCAAGATCAATATATCATTTTAACAGGAAACCCCAGTTTTAGATCTATTTATCAAAACTTCACAAGAGCATCAAGCCCTCCATACAAAGAAGAATATAAAGTATGGTAAAAAAAGGCATTATGGGTCAATTTTGTTTTTTGAAAATCAAAGCCAAAGAACCCTCATTTGTGCAGTAGAGCAAGGAAAAGAGAAACCATAGATATATCAGAATGATGCCTAGTTATTTCCAAAAAATTCTAAAGTGCAGAGATTTCACAATGAAAATTGTGGCTTGCAGAGTATCAAAAGATTAGGCAACTAACACAAAATAGAAGAACAAATGTTTTTGTTTGTTTTTTTAAAGGGGGCAAAACTTTCTAGTTTGAATGAAAAATCTATAGAGATTTGCGTAAAAGCTCCACTACTCTAAAAAGATTTATCATAAAATCTTTAGATTTTCATAGTCAAGATGCTCACCAAACCCTAGCTTCATTAGTGGCCAGCACAGAGCGAAGGATCCAAAAGCTGAAGAGATGAAAACTAAAAATGCCAAAATGAATGAAGTTTTTATTTTTGTTTTAAGGCTTTCCATATCTCTTCTGATCAACATATGAAAGCATATTTGGATTTTTAAAGTTATTGTAAATATTTCAAAAGATATTCCCTATAAAATTTTAACAAAGTAATAACATAAGATAATATTTATATCTTATTTTTTATAAAATTTATTAACTAATAAAATTATAATTAAATGAATGTTATAACATTCATTGTGTTATAAATTTATTATTTAATAGATTTTATTTCTAATAAAATATAAATATAAGTTGTTTTATTACTTTATTAAAATTTATAATTAGTATTTATTAAAATAATAGATTATAAACTATTTAATTAAATATTAAATATAGAGATGCATAGAGAGGAGAATTTTTTGCATGTTGTTTTATCATGGAGGGAGAAGTTTTGCTAGTTCGTATATCATGGAGAGAGAGATTCTTTTTATACATGAGTTCTGCATGTGCATGTGATTTTCCAGCTTTTGAGTAGACATGAGAGTCCATTTTATAGTGGTAGGAGAGAGTTTTTCTTTCTTGCATGTCCACATAGAGCTAAAGGGGAGTTTCCTTTTCCTACACTTCGATAGAAAAATTTGGAGTTGTTTTGAGTAGTTTAGGTGCATGTTTGAGGTCGTTTTCAATTGCATATCAGTTCAGAGGGTTTTTGGAGCAGTTATCTCAGTATTACTCACAAATGAGCTCCTAATTTTCAAGGATTTGTTCCTATATCAGGGTTTATGAGGATTTGCATGTATTGAGGTAGATATGAGGTAATTATGATCAGTTCTACATAATTTTTGAGGGTCACATGCATACAGACTGATTTGAGAGGAGTTTCTAGGTATTCAACTACATGTTTCTTGTAGTTTGACTCCTCTTTCTTCTTGTTATCTCCTTTTATCTGACCCTTGATTGCTTTTTACCTATATATTATACTTTTCACCTCATTTTGAGGGTTATGACTTTTGGCATGATTTCACACCTTGCAAATTGTGATAGATTGTTTGGGCATGCAGATTGTAGCAGATTTATTGGTTATTCATATGCAGGGATTGGTTCCTTCTTCATCATTTTTCTGTGTTCAATGTTTATTTGTGAGTTATTTGATTCAATAGTGTATTTTTTAAAACCTTTATTTAGTCAATATCCTTTAAGTGTTGAATGCATAATGAGATATCCCATGGTGCAGATTTGTGATTGTTTCTTACATTTTGATTCTAATTCTGAGAGAACATTAGTGTTTTCCTTTTCAGACATTAGGATATCAAAACCATTTGTAGAGTTTATTTTGCAGGGTTTGTTTGATTGAGTTGTGAGTTTGTGATGTTCTTTTTATGAAAAATTCTAAGAAGTTGTTAGCTGTAAGTTTGATAATTACTTTGGTGCATCACCCTTTAGTTTTAGATTTTAGTTTTACATGCACATCTTTCTATCATTTTTCCCATCCAGATTTATTATAGGTGAGCACGAAGAAGGAACCAACCTTTTAATCTTGGAGATTCACTCTCGCCATAAGATCACCAATAGCCTAAGAGTGTTTCCATGTTCCAAAAGGATAGCTAGATATCACATCTTGCTATAGGCGCAATCTTGATTGACAACAATTATAAAAGAGTGATAATAATTTATTTAGTTATTTTTGTTTGGGTGAATGATTATTAGTGACTAATTATGTAGTCATTTATTTGGTCCTTTATTTAGTCATTTTTGTTTAGGTGACTAATTATTCAATCATTTATTTAGTCATTTATTTGGTCATTTATTTAGTCATTTTTATCTAGATGACCTTGTGATTTTATTCGATGACCAAATTAGTCATTTATACTTGTGAATTGCAAAAAAATAGTAGAATTTGATCAGTATTAGTTATGTGACTAAAAATTATAGTGGCGTAATTGAAAGTTTTAGTCACGTAATCATTTATTTGCCAAATTCCACTAGTGTACCAACCAAAATATTAATGCAAATAATCTTCAAAACCCTAAAACCCATTATTATTAGTACTTGCCGGTAGGCTAAGTACTATTGTATCACTTTTTGGTTTTTTAGTGTTAACCAGTGATTAAATGAAACTCTTTCTCCCAATAAGAATTTATTATATTTTACATTTTGTCATAAATTTAGATTTTGTAAAGTTTAAAATTAATATTTTTAAGTTTATAATTTACAAAAATTATTTCTCTATCATTTGATTGGCTAGATCAAATGAGGTCTTATACACGAGAATTTAGGAATATGAAATGTTTTTATTTCCACTTTTTTAGCCATAAACTAACATGTATTTGTTAGTTTGTACAATTGTATTCCAAATAAAATTAAGCTTATTTTATACTTTACAAAATAATTTAAATTAACATAAAAGTTAAATAAAATTAATTAAAATTTATAATTTATATTATTAAAATAATTATAATTAAAAATAAAATAACCTATTGCTACATTTATAATTATATAAACTAATATAATTATTATCATATAGTTCTATAATTAATTAAAATACATTTAATAATTATAATACATTTATTAATATGAGAATTACATTTAGACATAAATTAAAATTAATTATAAAACTAAAGGCTACTACAATATTATTTTAAAATTTTAATTATTATCATTCATATATAGAGATTCTTATAATTACATTATAATCTTGAATTTAATTAATTTTCTTGATTTCATTTTTATTAAATAACTATTAATATTTATAATAAATATAATAATATTAGATTTAAATTTATTTATAGCTAAAATTAGAATTAATTCCGGCAAGTATTTGTTTACATAGTAACATTCTTGGCTCAATGTTAAACTATATATTTAGCTCTATTTTCCAATATCAAAAAAATCTAAATTTGCAAGTAGAGTTCTCCATCAAAGACTAATTTTCAAAATTAAATATCTATCTAATATTGCTATTCTTATATTTCTCACAATTCACATGTTAATATTGATAACTAAATAGAAATATTTCAAATCTATATAATTTATTTAAATTAGCATGATTTATACTTAGACATGAATTACACAAGTTGCAAATCTGAAAGCTCAAATATAGTCCCTAAACAAGATTTCTCCTCCAATCAATAGATTTTCCATCATTTGGTGTATGAGATCTTTGAGGTTTTCATACATTTACCTCTAATAGATCTATAGTTTTTTATCCACATTAAATATATAAGTAGCAAGATCTCACGTTGATTTCTCTGCCAGATAACAAGCAAACTAAGGTACTGATTAATCAGATCTACATGTGTTTATGGCCTTATTAGCTGTTTTTCAAATTGGATAAGCAGGTGGCGATGAAACCCAGGTTGCAGAGCAACTACCAATGTTGATTGAAACATGTGTGATTTTTACAACAGATGAAACAGCATTCCATTATCAATGTCACGTAGGTATTTACAGAAAAGATTTTAATCAGTACAATATGTTTGAGAAAAACCTTGTACTGTACAATTTATTTACATGACATAAACATGTAAAATTGTCTCATAAAGTTTACAATTGACATATAAATGTGTATAATTTGTCTGTTACAAGACCATGCAAATATGGACCTCTGATAAACATGATTATGAGTTCGGGCCTCTTTAAAACAATGAAAAAAATCATAAATGCCTACCCAACTATGATGAAAAACTGAATGTCAATGAATCAGAAGAAAGGTGCTCTTTCTGGGATGCCTTTCCTTCTATGCCTTCTATGCATGAGTCTGCTTTGATGATGACAAGAATGTTCAAATTTGTACTGGAAAGAAGTGATCTCTGTAACTCCCAAAGCCGCCGCCAAAGAGCTCTGAAATTGATCTGGCGTCTTTTTCTCCCCACCATTATGACTTGAGTCCAGAGTAGACTTGTCCAAATTTATATTCAGAGCATTCAAAGGAGAATCTGACTTCAATACTGAATCAGGAGAAACAGGGGAAAGAAACTCTGCATTGTGACTTCTGCTGCCAACTTGAATACCATTACAGTTTTCTTCCATTGAAAGGTCATTTTCAATCCTCCTCCTCTTGAATGGGCCGAGGCTCCCATCACAGCAGCCATGGGAACCAATCTCTTCATTATGATTCACCACTTCTCTTCCCCTGTTGCAACAAGTCTCTTTAAATGCCAATGAAATCACAGAACTATCAAATCCATCTTGCCCACCATTACTGTCATCTTTACCCCGCCTTACCAAGCTTTCTCGCACAGCATTCAGCTTGCATTTAATGGAGCACAAGATCATCCCTGCATCATTCAGAGCCCTCTTACAATTAACACAACTCCTTTTACTTCTGCCCTGATGAAGTTTGGCCTTAGGCCTCAGCAAGAAGACAATTTTATCAGCATTTATACTGTAACATTGTATACCAGATATGTCAATGAACTTCTGAATATCAGAAACCTTGATTGCATCATGGTGTGAAGCCTTTCTAATCTGCAGAGTCTTGTGGCCATGGTGATGTGAATCCAAACCTGCGGAACATATGGGACCCTCATTGCATTCAACACAAAAGTGGTTTCTTGCAGGTCCTGCAGACTTGTGCAGCAAATAATCACACGACAGAAGTTTATCTAACCACTCTGGTCCTTCTCTGATGCATCTCTCCATACCCATCTTATCAACTTCCATTTTGATTTCACCCCCAAAATTCATTAAATTATCCCCAAACAATCATTATCGAAGAACCCTTCTTTATACCTTCTAGGACTTACCCTCCAATGCATGAGGGACTTACCCTTCAATGCATGAGTTTTCTTCAGTCCATCTACAGGTAACTAGAATTGAGACTGACTAATAGGGCGTTATGGCCTATGAGAGAAAAACGGCTCTTCGATTATCACAATGCTACCTCTGGTATCCAACATTATTATGAGAAAAACATACGGTGCAATCTCCATGCCAGACGGAGATTTAAAACAATACCCATACTCAACTTATGTTTCATCTACTGATTGAAAAAGTGAACATGCACATGGAGGAAGCTATTCCACCCCCAAAATTCATAAAATAATCCCCAAACAATCATTACCAACAAGCCCTAAATCATCATATCCTGCACCACCTATTCATGGCTTAGCGTTGGACTACAAACGCTTTGTAGCGCTTGATTAGTTGTGAAATTTTAGCTGCACATAAAACTGACCATTTAGTAGAATTGGAGGACCATTTAATCGAATGCATGTTAAATGCATAGAAAAAAGCAGGTCTTAACATGCATCGATTAAATTGGTCCTCCAACTCTACTAAATGGTCAGCTTTTGTGCAACATGCATGGCTGTAACAATGAGTTTTGATGTCTATCTGAAGAGCCTTGCGATGCATGAAGGCTACGATATGGTGTGCATATAATTATATATTTATCTCTGTATTGTTTTTCTTTATGCTGCAATAAAAAAGGATCAAATCTGCAATTCAGCGTTTTAAAAACAGAGCACTCTGTTTCTTCATAACAAAGCACTGTCATTTTTAAGTTTTCATGTTCCTTATTTCCTGTGAATGTTGTTAAGCTTCTGATCTATTGTCTCAAGGCTACTCAAAATTTCACGGTAAGTCAATCTACACTAGCACGCCCATCACCACCCATTTCTTCGATTGCTGGCAACTGCTTAGTTTGGGGAAAATTGATGTTGGAAATATGCAAGTAGTAGTGGAAGATCTGTTCATGCCTGTTTGGTGCCACCAAATTAATTTATTCTGCGTTTGGATCCTATAATGTGGAATTGGAATAAGGATTATTTTTTATTTTTTTAATTAATTTGAACAATATGTATTTTTAACTTATTAAAAAATTATAATTATAAAAAAAAATATTTTTTTAAAAATTTTAATTTTTGAACTTATCATTTTTGTTGCTAATTTTTTAATTAAAATATATATGTATTTTTAACATATATATTTTTAAATTAAAATATGTATTATTAACTTTTTAAAAAAAATTATAAAAAAAATTATAAAAAAATAAGATTATAAAAAAAAATTATAATCCCTTAACCGTTCACGCACAGCCCAGATGACTTATACATTTTGTTGTAATTTTGAATCCATGAAAAGCTTATTCTAGAATAAAAAATGAATTCCAAGTTTTTTTGGAATTAATTAATCTAAGCATTGGCCCAAAAATAGGGATTAATTTTCTAATTCGAGAATTCAAAAAATGATCACAAATGATAAATTACTTAATTCTCGCATTAAATAATGACTACTCCAAGTTAATACCAGGAACCAAACGAGCCCTAAATGTTTACATGAAGATGGCAAGTGGCAGATGGAAATGTGGGCAACTAAGCAACATGGGACGTAGATAGTGTCATTGAATGCCAAAAGGAAAGCTTTTACTAATTTTATAAAAAAAAAACTTGTGACATGTTGATTTTAACTTTTGTTTTACTATTTAGGTTTTCTAGCCAAAGATGAATTTTGGGGAGTAACAATTTCATTCACTCCATCAACATCAAAATTAGTGTTAGGAAACAAAGATTTCATTTTCTAGAGTACACTCTGGTGTAAAAGACGTACAAAGTTGATCTTCATATATAAAGTTGAAAGTCAATATAGAAATAAAAGAAGAAATGGTTGGAAATGTCTACCACTAATTCTTAAACACTTTAACTTTTGAAGATGATTCGTTGAAGGAATGTTTGGATTAATGCTTAAATTCATTACATTTTGAGGCTGGCCTAGTTTTGACATGTTTGTTTTGGAAATTGTTTGTGGAAGGTAGGCATTCAATTTTAGACTCAGAAAAGTCTAATATGAAAGGCTTACACAGTGACTTTCAAACTTTTATGTCCCTGGCAAACCTAGGGTTTGTTTATCTTCTTATTTTCCTTTTTGCAGCTTCTGCATGATCAGTTTGTATTCACTCAATAATTTCAAGGGAGTAAAGTGGCTCCACAAATTTACTCTTGTCATCGTATTTGTCCATTCAACGTGGTCTGAAAAGAAAACCCTCCACCATAGTACCATACTCATCATCATGTTGGGCGATTGATGCAAAGATATTTTACTTTGACATGCTTCACAACAAAATCTCAACTGATCCTTTCAACTAGACTAATAACTCTCAAATGCACTACGCCTCAATCCCTCCTTAGGCCTCACCAAACCAACCAATCATGGATTCACTCTTCAAAATCCTACTCCATCCAATCAAAGGGTCTCAAAACCTTTAGCTTACCTTAACACAAGGTTTCACAAACTTCTTTTGTAGACTCACAACTCCCAACACCAAATTGCACCTTCTAAGCCTTAAACTAGTTAGCCCTACCAATCAGGTGTTTGACACATTACTCAAAACTTCTCCAAACCACTTGACTAACAAAATACATAATCAGATACCCTTTTCAGAGTTGTATAATGTATTCCCAAACCAACTATGACTCTTTTGGACCATTGGTCAAATTTAGTACGCTGCAACAACACAATTAGGCCTAATTAGCCCTCCTTTACAAAGAAACTTCTAGATATATTCCACTTCAAGACCTCGGACCTTGAAATAGTCTTGAATCATGATGTAAAATAAAAGATTTTCAAGTTTTTAAAAGATGCTACAGTCATCTATACACCCAAACATCAAACCCTTCCTTCTAGGCCTAAAAACCTAGGGCTTTCTCAAACAACACCTTCCAATGACTTCCTGACCCATAAAAATGGTTCTAACACCATATCCTCATTATATCTAGACACTTTCCAATAGAAAACATTATCCTCATGAAGGTAGATCCTCTAGACCTTCACCGTGCACTGTGTGCTTTCACCATTCTTAATGCATTCTTGCCTCAAATTGGTGATCAACATTCACAAATCCATCTCCCTACAAACATGTTAGTAGGATATGATTTAATACATGTTTACAAGCTCATTCCACAAGGAACAATGATAACTTAAAGTGGGATGGCTTATAACCTCATTAAAACCCTCAAAATGAAGCAAAATTGTCAACAATCTGCATAAGTACATGACTAGTCAATGTAATGAGTACAAGTGCCTTAGAATAACTTCAAAACAATTTCTAAAGTGATTTAAAAAATTATTATAACCTTAGTAGCATTCATCCAATCCTCTAAGGGCAAGATCAAACTTCTGATATGCAAGGAGAAGCACAAAAATGTCACATAAGTTGTTGAACAATGTTATTTTCTTTATTCAAAATGATCAAACTATATTCACAATGCCTCTTCTTTGTCTTCTTTGACTCATTCCATTCACTACAACCTCTTATGGGCGTAAACAAACATGTCCCTAACTCCCAAACCAAACAAACTCCCATAACCACCTATCTAGGCTTAACTAGCCATTTATAATTTAAATTCAAATTTGATAACTTGCAACCTTTGGACTCTTAAACCATCCTATTGACCTAAAAGACTTAGATTTTCTTTGAATAAGCCAAATATGATTGAAAACCCATAATCCCTTTCCCCGGTGTTTCAAATGAACTTATTACATACCTTTGGTCCTATGACCCTTATCTAGTCAATTAGGACAATTTGACACAATAGATAAAACCATTACATAATTTGGCTTTTCATGCCTTATTATATAATTTTAAGTCACAACTGACTTTGATTACATTACCCATGCTTTATAGGCATGGTAGGCCTTCTACGACCCTTAGGTGCTCTTGCACCAACGACTCATTGCCAACATTATATCAACTTGGGCCTCCCCATTGCTTGATTCATTGAAAATCTCTCCTAATTTCTTTAAGGCATTTGGAGTACGAAGAGTGAGGAGAAAGTAGCTTCATTGTAGGCCCTCGCGGCCTTGTGAGGATTGTCATATGACTCAAGCCATAATATGGTCCCCTTTTTCTTTGATGCCCAAATTTTAGATATCCATTTTGCCCAACTCCTTATTGTTGTCATCGTTATTTTATCTATTTTAGAGTTCATGCATTGATTCTTGCTTTTTAATTTGCAATAAGTGTTTATTCTCTTTATTTTTGTTACTTTAGTCGTGGTGGAAAGAAGTTTTATGAAGTTTAATCTATAGTTTAACTATAAATTAATTTTTTTTTAAATTATTAAATTTTAAATAATATGCACTTGTTGCATACTTCATATTAGCAAGGTTTTTTCTACTCAATTAGAATAAGATAGACAAACCTTAATCACATGACAACTATAAGAATCAAGCATGAATTTTAATCCTTTATTGTCATATCATCTAAAACTTATCCATACATGACCATAAATCTACCGATTATATATTTTACATATAACTTCACAAAATGTGGTAAATAAAATTATTGTTTCTTCTACATATGAATTGAATTGTACTCTTTAACATAATAACTTACACATATTTTTCTATCGGCATAACCCTTGCACCTCTTTTTGGTGCAAGTGCTAGTAATAAGCCGTTAGGCTTTTCTTGTGAGCTTGCTTGAACATATGAATCACCTAAAACCTATCTCAAGCTGAATACCTCTCTCACAAACATCAACAAACCATTTCTCATGCTTGTGAATGGTTTTTCATTTATGATTTTCCAATTATAGATTGTGGTGACTGATTTGTTTATCAAATCTATACATTAAATCTTCTCTGCAAGCTACTTCTCCACATGCTATTATTGTGTACTATCAGTTGCGTGTGATAGGAATATGGTTGAAAGAAAAAAAGAAGCATATGTTAAGGCAAACACAAAATGTATTTATTGATTCATTGATCCAAAGGCAGAGCGTGAATGGTGTACAATCTTGATGACCTAATGGCTCAGTGTGTGGGTTGCAAAAACTATTATGCCTATTTCTTTGGCATTTCTATTGATTATTTTGCCTTTTCAAGAATATTATCAAAAAACTTTGAGGCATTGTGGAAAATATCACTCTATTGGAACTCAGGGTTTCTATACATTGGTCGAGGAGTAGCTCTTCTAAACATCGGAGTTATTTTTACTACTATTTCTGCGATAAAAAATTAGTGCAAATCTTTCACTTCAAAGGTTAGTTGAACATTTTCTTTATATTCTCATTTTCTCATAAATTTGCCTCAGTTTCTATTGTATTTTGATTGTCAGTATTTTGAATTCTTGTTTAAGGATTGATGGTTTTGAGAAATTGAATTGGATTTTAAATTTGTTTTGATTTTATTAGGTCAATTGTTGGTCAGAGGTTTATGATTTTGAGAATTTGAATTGGATTTTAAAGCTATTTTAATTTTTAATAGAGGTTTTTTGTGCTTTTATGTGATTTATCTTGGCTATGGTTTTAAAAAGTTTAGCAGGGATTGTTTGATGGTTTGGGAAGATGGATACTCTCAAAAAACATAGATTTACTTTCTTCTTGATTAGACATCAATCTAAAATGTTGCACATGAAAATGTCTGGAATGCCCCCACCTCTACAACAAAAGTACTGATTCCTCATCTAGAAATAGGGTTTTATCTAGGATCATCTTGTGATACCCTTATTTATCTTGGGGTACATGAACTGGAGGCCACAAACTAGTCTTACTACCTACGAAGGGACTTGAAGCTAATAGTTAGTTGAAACAAGGTAGTTGTGGAGGACTTCAATAACTTGTGGATTCTAGCTAGCCTCTGCCATGATATCAAAATCATTAGGCTCAAGAAAATCATTATCAACAACTACAATCCACTTTACATTTGTACTTTTGTCTTATGTTGTGCTCAATATGTGATGTATGTTGTTTTGTTATTTATGTCAACTTTTGTAGCATTTAATAGTAATTTATTGTTGTAAGTGGAATAGTTGGTGAATTGGTTCTTCTTTAGTCTCTTTGTAGAATCTTTTTAGTTGGAAAGGTGGAAGCATGATAGTATAGGAGTCCATCTCTTTCTTATGTACCACTTCCTCTCTAAATAATGAAAATGAGCTCAATTCCTTTGGGCAGTATTTTAATGATGGATCTCTTTACATATTGCATCATAACTTGGTCATCCTAACCTCATGATGTAGTAATTTTATAATTTTAGTATCCATTTGCATTATAATGGTAAACACAATCTATCAAATCTATTGGCATGCTATTTCTATCATTATATTTTCTAAATAAATGCATTCTTTATTTTTATCTAACATGTGAATTATCTATTTTGTTTGTAGTTTCTTGTTTGTGTTTGTTCCTTGGTATTTGTTGGAGCAACCAGAAATGGAGGTCCAGCAGTTTTAGTTCAATTTATGGATTTTTTTCTAATGCTCTTTATGCATTGGCATTGAGATTCTCCATATTTTTGGTCATTGGTAGAACTAGAGGACTCACTATTAGAGTGGTTGTTGTATTGAAGGACTAGATACCTATTTCTCTTTCAATAGTAGTATTTCCAAAGTCAGTAATCACATGAATCAACATAATTGGATATGAAATTGCTAATATGTTAGGAATGAATGCTGGATGTTGGCAGTCATTCTGTAGTAGTTGTTGTTGCATTCATGACTATGATTGTCATTGATGTCAACACAGTGATCTTCTGGAGACTAGCAGAGAAGCAAACAGTGTTTTGATTAGCGCACATGGGATATTGCAATTGGAGCTATGTGATGTTGAGGTTATACTCTTTGATATGTTATATGTCTATGGTTAAGAGCGCAGACAATAATTCATTGATTCATGAAATTTATGAATATTTTGGTAAAAGCAGTATTCAGGTAGTGTTCCTGAGTAGCGGTTTGTGGAAATCGGATGATATCTCCTAATCAGGATGGAATATGGTTTTGCGCAGTTAAAGGGAAGTTTGAGACACATTGATGGTGATGTGGTTCATAGTGCAAACTTTGAGGTTGCACGAGTGAAGAGATATTGCTTTTGGAAGCCGATAGTTTTTGTGTAATTTTGATGTAGCGTATGGAAACTTTTATTTTGTAATTGTGTGCCGACTCATTTGTAATTATTTGAGTGTGGTATAAAGGAAGGAATGTTTTTCCTTATTTTATGTAGTTGAAATGTGAAATAATTGTGAGCATGGTTTGGTTGCATGCAAATGTAAGCATGAAGTGAAGAAAAGAGCCTAAGAGATTGTGAAAGTGAAATTGTGAAGGAAGACATGCAAAGTACAGAGATCTAGAATTCAGATATGGTGTAGCAGTGAGTGTAGTTTGGCATAGTAAGGAGGTAACATATTTCATATTATTCTACTGAATAATATTAAGGTTATTTGGACAGTGTGTTCAGTGATCTTACCCTAAAGCTGTTTGGGTAGTGGGTCCTTCTATCTTCCATAACTCTTAACAGGGTTAGAATCTTTTAACAGGGATTCAAAATCTCCTAACAAGGATTTATATGTACTGAATTTATTTCATAAGACTCCTAACAGAGTCCATCCTCTCACAAGGAATATTCATATTAGTGCATCTTTTGTGGGCATCATTCCCACCGAGGTTTACTCTTTGATCAAGAGGTTCCCTAGTCAACATATCTTGTGTTATTGTGTCATTGTGTATGAATATCTTTGTATGGTTAGTAATTGCATTGCTTACATGGTTAAATGTTGTTGAAGATGTTAAAACTTATAATTATCTGATAACTGATTCACCTCCCCCTCTCAGTTATCTTGGTGGACTTTACTTTCTAACAATTGGTATCAGAGCATAAGGTCCTTGAAAGGAAAGTTTAACAGCTTAAAGAGATCCATGGAAAATTTCAGGAGAGAAAACCCTAAGTTTGATGGAGTAAATTTTGACAGTTGGAAGAAAAAGATGAAGACACATCTATTGTGTTTAGGACCAGGCTATCGGTTGATTACAAAGAATGAAAGGACTATAATTGAAGAAGATAGTCTTGAAACAAGTTCTAAGGATGAGGTAGATCTATTCATGTGTAACATACTTGCAAGAGAAGCACTCTTGACAGCACTTCCAGAGAATGAATAGAGTCAGGTAAAATGTTTTAAGAAATCTAATGAAATTTGGAAAGCTTTACACTCTACTTTTGAAGGTGATGAACATGCAAAAAGAGCTAGATTACATAATTGGATATGTGCATTTGAAGATATTAGAATGATGGAAGATGAATCTGTTAGAAGCTATATTGGTAGAATGTCAGAAATTGTTGCAGGGATAAAATCTTATGGAGGATCAAAGACAGAGAATGAAGTGATATGGAAAATTCTAAGGACATTGACTCCTGTATTTAAGTAGACAACACAGATGATTGAACAAGTTATACCTTGTACTACAAACTTTACAAGAGAAACTCTTCTTGGAAGATTGGAAGCAGCAAAGATGAACCTGAGGTTATCAGGAGACTTACCTAGAATGGAGACAACATTCAGTGCTCTTAGTATTCGTCCTACATTGTCAAGAAGTACCAGTGTGAGTAGATATTATGCCAGCAGCAGCAGATCTAGAAATGAAGAAGATAAGAAGATTGAAGAAGGTATTGCCTTGCTTGTGAAAAGAGAACCAGACAGTAAGAAAAATTTTTAATGTTGGACTTGTCAAGAATATGGTCATTTTGCATCTAAATGTCCTAAGAGAGTTAAGAAGTACAGAAGTAATTTCAAGCCTAGAAGATCTAAGGAATGTTATTATGCTAATGATGAAGATCTTGAAGCTAGTATAGAAAGAAATTTGAGTGAAAGTGATACTGAGAATAATGATGAAATAGGATTTGTACCAATTAAAGAAGAAAATTTTGAATCTGATGTTAAAGAAGAAAAAGCATTAGTTTCCCAAGTTGAAAAGAAAGATGATTGGGTTATAGACAGTGGTTGTTCACATCCTATGACTGGAGATATGAAGAAGTTCATAAAATTTAACAATTATGATGGAGGAGTTGTTAGAGTTGGTAATAATGCACCTTGTTTGATTAAAGGTATAGGCTCTATTACTCTTGATGGAAAGACTAATACTGATGATGTTTACTTTTTTGATGGATTGAAACATAATCTTTTGAGTGTTGGACAGTTAGTGGATAAGGGATATCAAGTTTGATTTACTGAGAAAACTTGTGTGATAAAGGATAAAGATGAAAATCTAATTGGAACTGGATCTAGAACCAGAGGTAATGTATTTCAATTGAATCCTACTGAGATGACATGCTTGATTACTAAAATTGATGACAGTTGGTTATGGCATAGAAGGTTTTGTCATATAAACTTTGATAACATTGTGAAAGTGAGTACTACACTTGTAGTAAGGGATTTGCCTAAAATTATGAAGCCTACTAACATGATTTGCAAAGAATGTGTGATGGTTAAGCAGATGAGAAGTTCATTTCCTAGTAAGAAGTTCACATCGGCAGAGAAGTTGGAGATTGTTCATACAGACTTGAGTGGTCCTACCAGGACTAGAGGATTCTATGGAGAAAGGTATTTTATGATTCTTGTTGATGATTTTACAAGAATGATGTGGATTGCATTTCTGAAAGAAAAATCTGAAGCATTTGATAAGTTTAAGATCATTAAGAATAAAGTTGAGAATGAATCTAGAATTAAGATTAAATGTTTGAAATCTGATAGAGGTGGAGAATTTACTTCTAGAGAGTTTAACACTTTTTGTAAAATGAATGGTATTAAGAGACAGTTTTCAGCCCCTAGAACACCTGAACAAAATGGTATTGCAAAAAGAAGAAACAGGTCAGTGACTGAAGCAGCAAGAGCTATGTTATTTGAGAATGACTGGGCAAAGACATTTTGGAGAGAAGCAGTGAATACAGCAGTATATACAATAAACAGAGTACAAATCAAAGCAGATACAGATAAGACACCTTATGAATTATGGTTTGGACATGCACCCTCAGTTAAGTATTTTAGAATTTTTGGAAGCAAATGTTATATAAAGAGAGATGATGATATTGGAAAGTTTGATCCTAGAAGTGATGAAGGTATTTTTCTTGGATATTCTTTGAAGAGCAAAGCATATAGATGTTACAATAAGAGAACTAAAACTATTGTTGAGAGCGCAAATGTTAAATTTGATGAGAAGTTTAAAATTCAAGAAAGAATGCTTGATTATGAATCTGATGAAGAAGCTCATCCTCAAACTAACATTGAAACTACTGAATTATTCTATGAGACTGATAGTGAATTGTTGAATGAGAATCATACTACAGAAGAAACTAGAGAAGAATCTATAGTTGAAGCAAGATCTGTGACTATGACACCGAACAGGTATCTATCTAGACATCATCCTGTTGAACAAGTTATCGAAAGTTTCGACAAAGGAGTTATGACTAGAAATAAGGTACATTTATGTTTGATTTCTCAAATTGAACCTAAATCTACTAATGAAGCTTGTAAAGCTGAACATTGGATTAATGCTATGAAGGAAGAACTAGATCAAATTGAAAAGAACAAGACATGGGAATTGGTTCCTAGACCTAAAGACAAGAATGTGATTGGAACTAAATGGGTATTCAGAAACAAGATGAATGAACAAGGAGAAGTAGTAAGAAACAAAGCAAAATTAGTATGTAAGGGATACTCGCAGCAAGAAGGAATTGACTATGAAGAAACCTTTGCACCAGTAGCAAGACTTGAAGTAATGAGAATGTTTTTGGCTTATGCAGCTTTTAAGAAATTCAAAGTGTATCAGATGGATGTGAAGTCTACATTTCTAAATGGTGAATTGGAAGAAGAAGTCTACATTGAGCAGCCTGAAGATTTTCCTTTGACTCAAGAAGGAGATATGGTATGTAAACTGAAGAAAGCATTATATGGACTAAAGCAAGCACCTAGAACTTGGTATGCTAGATTGGATAAGTATTTGTTGAAATTGGGATTTACTAAAGGAACAACATATAGTAATCTATACACAAAAGAAATTGAAAATGGATTGTTAGTTATAGTTATTTTTGTTGATGACATTATCTTTGGAGGAGAAGATGAAGCTAGTGACAAATTTGTTGATGAAATGAAGACTGAATTTGAAATGAGCATGATTGGTGAGATGAAATACTTTTTGGGATTACAGATAACATAGAACAATGATGGTATCTTTGTTAGCCAGACAAAGTACTTGAATGATTTGATAAAAAGATTTGGAATGGAGAACTGTAAACCAGTTGGAACACCTATGGTTACAGGACACAAACTATCAAGCAAAGATGAAACACCAGCAGTTGAGCAGAAGAAATATAGATCCATGATTGGAGGATTGCAGTACTTAACACACACTAGACCGGATATACAACATTTAGTTGGAATGGTAGAAAGATTTCAAGCTGAACCTAGAGAGTCACATTATGCAGTAGTAAAGAGGATATTGAGATATTTAAGAGGCACAATGGACTATGGATTGTGGTATGAAAAATCTGATGATTTCACCCTATGTGCATGTACAAATACTGATTGGGGAGGTAGTGTTGATGATAAGAAAAGCACCAATGGTGGATCTTTTTTTCTTGGAGGAAGATTAGTTTCCTGGTTGAGCAAGAAGCAGAATTGTATTTCACAGAGTACAGCAGAAGCAGAATATGTAGCAGCAGCAAACAATTGTAACCAGATAATTTGGATGAAGTAGATGCTGAAGGATATTGGAATTAAATTTGTTGAGCCTATTGTCATACATTGTGACAACACCAGTACAGTTAGTATGTCTAAGAATCTTGTATTGCATTCTAAAACTAAGCATATAGAGATCAAGTATCATGTTGTAAGAGAGAAAGTTGTTGAGAAAGAAGTTAGACTGGAGTACACAAGCATAAAGAAACATATAGAAAACATATTTACAAAGCCTTTGCCTAAGGATACATTTGAGTATCTAAGAGGTATGCTTGGGGTTATGCCCTAGCCTACTTTTGAGTAATGATGCAGTTGATTGCATCCGTCCAGTGGTATATGAGCCCTATCTTTTTCTGGAATGGATGTTGGTACTTCCTCTATGGGGGAGTATGTGTATCTGAGCTGAGTCATGAGGACTCTTGTGAATGTATTTTATGAACGGTGTCTTTTGAATTTGAGTTGTTGTTGACATAGTGATGAAACTTTTGTCATTGATGTCAATGGGGGAGAAGTATGCATGAAAAACAATATGAGAAAAACAATATGAGAGAACTTAATAGGATAACGAAGCAAGATTTGATTGATGAAGAGGATCTGAAGAATTTTCAGAGCATCAGTGCAGCAGTGTTGCAGTATTGGATTTTTGGAACATTGGATGTTTTTCATCTATGTTGCCATCAATGCCAATGGGGGAGATTGTTAGGAATGAATGTTGGATGTTGGCAGTCATTTTGTAGTAGTTGTTTTTGCATTCATGACTATGATTGTCATTGATGTCAACATAGTGATCTTCTAGAGACTAGTAGAGAAGCAGACAGTGTTTTGATTAGCGCACATGGGATATTGCAGTTGGAGCTATGCGATGTTGAGGTTATACTCTTTGATATGTTATATGTCTATGGTTAAGAGCATAGACATTAATTCATTGATTCATGAAAGTTATGAATATTTTGGTAAAAGCAGTATTCGGGCAGTGTTCCTGAGTAGCGGTTTGTGGAAATCGGATGATATCTCCTAATCGGGATGGAATATGATTTTACGTAGTTAAAGGGAAGTTTGAGACACATTGATGGTGATGTGGTTCATAGTGCAAACTTTGAGGTCACACGAGTGAAGAGATATTGCATTTGGAAGCTGACAGTTTTTGTGTAATTTTGATGTAGCGTATAGAAATTTTTATTTTGTAATTGTGTGCCAACTCATTTGTAATTATTTGAGTGTGGTATAAAGGAAGGAATTTTTTTCCTTATTGTATGTAGTTGAAATGTGAAATAATTGTGAGCATGTTTTGGTTGCATGCGAATGTAAGTATGAAGTGAAGAAAAGAGCCTAAGAGATTGTGAAATTGAAATTGTGAAGGAAGACATGCGACGTATAGAGATTTAGAATTAAGATCTGGTGTAGTAGTGAGTGCAGTTTGGCATAGTAAGGAGGTAAAATATTTCATATTATTCTTCTGAATAATATTAAGGTTATTTGGACAGTATGTTCAGTGATCTTACCCTGAAGCTGTTTGGGCAGTGGGTCCTTCTGTCTTCCATAACTCTTAACAGGGTTAGAATCTTTTAACAGGGATTCAAAATCTCCTAACAGGGATTTATATGTACTAATGTATTTCATAAGACTCCTAACAGATTCCATCCTCTCACAAGGAATATTCATATTAGTGCATCTTTTGTGGGCATCATTCCCACCGGGGTTTACTCTTTGATCAAGAGGTTCCCTAGTCAACATATCTTGTGTTATTGAGTCATTGTATATGAATATCTTTGTATGGTTAGTAATTGCATTGCTTACATGGTTAAATGTTGTTGAAGATCTTAAAAGTTATAATTATCTGATAATTGATTCACCCCCCCCCCTCTTAGTTATCTTGGTGGATTTTACTTTCTAACATAATATATGCATCTTTTATAATTTCTATGCTCAAAATTTGTTTCCTTTGCCTTGTAATGTGGGTGGTTCAATAATATGGCTGCCCTATATTGCATCATAAAGGATAATACTAGGGAAAGCATGCATTGAATTTGTTATGCCTTTATTCTAAAAATGGTCTAAAATGACTCTAGTCTAAATTTGTTATGTCAGGATATGTTCTAGAGAACTTCATTAATTCAATTTTTTTAGAGAATCTTTGCAAAGGTCATTATGTGCATATCCTACAAACATGGCATTCAATTAGATGACATCTCTTTTAGGCATTCTGTTCAAACAATTCACATGCCTTGTCTATACTTCCACATTTTTCATACATGCCTACAATAGCATTTCCAACTATAATGTTTGACAAAAAAAAACACCTTCTACTATGCTTTCATGGATATCCATACCTTGTTCCAGAGATGCCATTTTGGCACAAGTAGGGAGGATGCTAGAAAAGGTTTTTTCTATCCTAGAGTTAAGCACATTCACGTTAATATATTTGATGAAGATACAAGTAAACTAGTTCTACTCAACAACATTAGAATTTAAAACTTGGAACAATAGATAAATTTATATTCAAAATTGTTGCTCTTGGTTTTGTCTCCCTTGATTGTACAAATGAATGTCTTACTTTTTTTGTGTCACAGTTCCTTATTATAATAAGGGGAACAAGCCACATGTAATGTATTTTCCAATAACATCATTTTCTTCATCCTTATATTGCACATTGAATAACTTCACCATTGAGTTTAGAGTATCACTAGTCATCCTCCCCTTAGGATTTCCTACCATTGAACTATAGATGAAAAACTTGAAATCATGCTTGATGGAAGGTACTAGTATACATGGTATGATTATTCTTTAAAGGGTACTAGCTCAATGGAAGAGCACCTGCTTTACAAGTAAGAGGATGGTGGTTCGATTCCAAAGTGCCCTAATATGACTAAATCAATGATTGAATATATCACTGAATATATCACTACCATGACTAAATAAATGACTAATTCGCAACAATCAATGACTAAATTAACAACCTAATCAATGACAAAATCAATGACTAAAAAAATGACCAAATCAATGACTAAATGATTGACTAAAATAGTTTAATCATAAATTTGGTCATGAGATAAATGACCGCCACTAAACTACTAATGGTCACGTGATCAGAATTGGTCATTTATATGCATTTTTTAGTAGTTTATTTAGTCATATATTATTGTTTTTGTACTAGTGATCATAGAAAAAAACATCCCATTTTTTATTCTTAATGTCATGGGCATAAGCTTGGGTAATTACAAAGATTTCTCGGGGCATGAATGCTTCAATATATTTTATTAGATTTCTCTCAATTCTTTGTGACCTAACTTTCATGGTATTTCATTTTTGGTGCCTTCATGATTGCAAATGGTATTATTGTCTATTTTCTATCATTTTATGAGCATTCTTAGACAATAGTGAGATTATTCAATATATTTCAATGTATTCAAATATAACTAGGTTGGATTGAAGATCTAGATCAAGGGTAATTTTTCCACACATCTCTTCTTGAGATAAAGTAGTGGTTTGTACAATATTTCTCTTGTGGTTTTTTTTCATAATCCTTATATAATAACCTTATGCCTATAAATTATCAAATGTAAATTAATTAAGATTACTTGGGGATGGAGTCTCTCTTTATTCTCTTGGTCTATTTTCCCTCTATTCTCATATATGCCCTTATTCCTTTCAAATTTATCTATCTTTTAGAATGCTTTAATTTCTTAGCCTAGTGATGTAGTCATGTCACCATGTGGGGAAGTTTATTGTAGAGTACCAACCAAAATATTATGTTTGGTCTAAAACTGGCATTCAAATAGAGGAGAAACCAACACTCACTAATCCATTAGCTTAAGAATTTAGCTATAGGAGGCCATACCAAATGAGCCAACTAAATCCTCAAAAGTAGCTTATTGCTTCTTAGTTGATGTGGGTTTAATTCTTCTCATGATGCTCATCAAATTGGCATAGAGGATTAGTGACTTGACTACTGCAAAATGGAAGATTCTAAATGCAATGCAAGTTAGAAAGAAACTAGAATGCAAGGTTAACAAACTTGAATGAGGGATTAAGCTAGAATGGATGCAAACAAATGATGTTCTAGAAGGAGAATGCAAGAGCTACTCTATGAAACAGTGCAAGAAAGTAAACTAGATTAACAATGCAAGATTAAGCTAAGAAATGAAGTACACTAAGAATGTAAGAGAGATATGAGCATGTAAATGAAAAGAAACTAAGAGTTGGGAATTCAAATAACAAGATTACTTTAAGAAAGAAAGAAAGAAAAAAAACTAAAGACTAAGATAATCTAGATGGCAAGATGACAAGATAACAAGATGGAACCCTTGAGCCAAAGAAGAGCTTCCTTTTAAAGAAATTCCCTCAAAAATGAAGGGTGGAGATTAAGAGGCAAAAGAATGAGTGATTGAGATTAAGAGGCAAAAGGAGAGTGAAGGAGATGCAAGGTTAGGTATAAATGAGTGGTGAGGATTAAGAGGCAAAAGGGAGATGCTAGGTAGAATAAGATAAAATAGCAATTTTGAAAGCACAAATTCCTTTTAATTTCTAATTAATCAAGATTAAGTATGTGCACACATTTGAATGTGTTCTTTTAATAAAAGTGTAGAAAATTCATATTAAAAGTCAGGTTAAATAGAAATTAAATAAATATGAAAGCTCTAGAAATTAGACCATAGTATAAGCTTGATATAAGATTTTTTATTTTTTGATTTAATTATGCAAAGGGGATTTTTTAGGTTTACTCTACATGATTACGTCTAGCAAATATGCCTTTGATATTTAGGATTTTATTTGAGGCAATTTGATCAAAATTAGGGGCTTAAGTTCTACTAGATAAATTTTAGGTGCTTTCATGTGTCCCTCTTTGAATCGATGTGCGAGCAGTGCGTTGATTCAAAGAATAGATTGCAAGTAAGGGACTGACTCTGAAATTGATCAAACAAAGATCAATAAGAGATATCATCTCCAGACTTGATTGAGCAAAGACTGATGAGAGAAACTAGAGTATCCAGCATGATATGGATCAATGAGACTGAATATCCAAGAAACAATGTCAGATTGATATGGGTCCTGATGAACCTAACATGCCCCAAGAGATTGAAAATATGCTTGTCTAAGTGAACTGATATGAAGCAATGAGAACTCTATTTCAGAGGAAGATGTGGAGAATCTCAACTTGATATGGTTCCTAATGAAGTGAGATACCACAAGCAATGATGTTTAGTCATTGATTGACTTGATCGGTAAAGATGTGGTTCAATTGCTAGATTTGTAGATTAGGAGATGAAGAATATTTTCTATATTGTCATGCCCTCTCAAGATAGAAATGGAAAGGAAGAAAGAAGTTGGAAGTGAGAAGGAAGTGATAGCATCATTGGTCAACTATATTTAATTATTAAATAATCTCAAATTTTGATTTTGATCTCGAAAACATGATGAAAATTAAGGATTTGCAATTGATTGCCTCAACGGAGAGAAAGGAAGGAAGAAAAGGAAGTGCAACTCAAGGGAACCAAAAATGCAAAACTACATGTAGCCCTAGAATGAAATGCAACGTAAGAGATGAGTCAAGTCACTGATCTTATATCTGATCATTTTTTATCATTTGAGCATTTGGGACATCAGAGACTAGTACAACCTTCGACACTAGTGCGAGAGCAACCATGGAGATATGAATACAACCTTATCAAATAAGATGTAGGAAACACACACAAGCATCAAGGCACAAGAGCCAACATGACCTGAACATGGTTTCCATATTAATGTTATAAGATAACACCTATATCAAAGCACAAGCTGCCAAGATAACCAAGAGTTTTGTTGTACGTGCTACACACAAGCAACAGACAAGGAGATAATTCCAACCTCACCTAAGTGTCCAAATAAAGAGGGTTGAGGTATGTGTGGAATTCCAATCATGATGGAGGATCTTACCACATACATCTAGTTTATTAGACAACTTAGGATCATTGAAATCACGCCACAAGCAGAAATCAATGATAATAGACAACACACAAAAAATTAGTTCAGCATAGATCAGTCATTTTCAATTTTCTAGGATGTAATTTGTGTTAGGTGTTAAGGAACACCTTTGTGCTAGTATCAAAGTGAAAGTGTGAAGTGGATAGTGGATAGTGGATAGTGCAAGATCCGATATATGTTGAAAAACATAGTGATGTCCATATTGGTAGTGTTAAGAAACATTATAGGATTGGGGTGTTGAGAAATACCAAGTAGTGTTAGTAATAAATTTCCCATTAGAAAGGACTGATAAACTAACTTAAGTTAAGCTCAAGAGTTCGATCAAGTGATAAAGCACTGACAACTCAGATAGGCATATGATTGCCCCCAAATGGAAAATAAGAACCGAGGACAAGACTAAGACTAGTTCTGGCCCATGACAACACAAGGAAACATAAAGTGAGATGGATGCAGGGAGACAAGATCTCAACCAATCAATGATAGATGGAGCGTTGATTAAAAGTGACACATGTTTGTCAGGTTTTCACCACTTGGGATTATCTTATTTTTGCTACCAAGGTGCCTATTTCCAGGTTTTCACGAAGGCACATTTTTCTCTTTTTTCTCTTTTTTCATTCTTTTCCATTTGTTTAATATATTGAGGATCAGGAATGGTGAGTGATATGGAATTATGTCAAATTCACTAAGTATCATCACCCTTTTAGCTAATGGTCATGTTATTGTTTCCTTGTTTAGTAAGTGCTTGAGAGGATCTATTTTTGTAATTAGCTGTGTTGAGTAGGCCAACATATAGTGTCTGAACTTCTGAGAAGAAAACACTACTACTCTACAAGATTTTTCAATGAATCTATAGTTGAGCTTATAAGAGACCAATGTTTTGTTGATATAATAGATATATCTTTCATGTTCTTTATCATCATGCTATGCGAGTAATGATCCTAAAGAGGAATTAGTAGCATATATGTATAGCAACAAGGGATTTCCAGGAGTAGGAGCCATTAGCATTAGAGGATTATCCAAGTATTATTTGATCTGTTGAAAATGTTTCTTACAATCCTCTTTCCACTTGAATGTAACACCCTTGTGCAAAGTCTTGGTGAAGGGTTGTGCCTTATCAGCTAGCTGAGAGATAAATCTTCTGATGGATTGCATTTTTCCTTGCAATGTCCTCATTTGAATGATGTTTCTTGGTGGTTGCATTCCATGATTGCTTTGGATTTTGATGGATCTACCTCAATTCCACATGCTGAGACTATGTAACCAAGGAGATTTCCAGAGGTGACACCGAAAGTGCACTTCTTAGGATTAAGCCTTAATTTGAAGTGTTCCATTCTAGTGAAGATTTTGTCCAATTCAGAAAGGTGTGTATCTCTAGTAGTAGATTTTGCCAATGTATCGTCGAAATACTCCTCCATACTTTTGTGTATCATGTCATGAAAAATAGTCGTCATGGCATGTTGATATGTAGCTCTAGCATTCTTTAAGCCAAAGCGCATGAAATTCCAAAAGAAGGTTCCCCATGCACAAGTAAATGTTGTGTTCTCTTGATCTTCAGATGCGATGCGAATTTGGTTATATCTTTAAAATCCATCCATCAGGGAGTACATCTAATAACCAACAAGGAGGTCCACAATCATATCAATATTAGGTAATGGAAAATCATATTTAGGACAAGCCTTGTTTAGATCCCTAAAGTCAGTGCATATGCAAATTGACTTGTCAGCTTTAGATACTAGCACGATGTTAGAAATCTAGTCAGCATAGTCTAGAGCTCAAATGAATTTGGCCTTTAGTAGCTTCTCAAGTTCCTCTTTAATTAGTAATGCAATATGTGGATACATTTTCCTTAGCTTCTATTTGAATGGTTTGATACCTTGAGCAATAGATAAATGATGCATAATGAGATTTGTATCTAAGACGGGCATATCAGAATAAGACCTGTATCATTGGAAAATGGAAGTACTTCCATTTAGGACTAGTTTAGCCCTCCGAGTAAGTGGTTTGGGTTCATGTCAAATTCTTTGAATGGGTCTTTGACTTGGACCTAGATTTTCCCTTGTTATGCCCTTTTTTTCACTTCTTTCCTACCTATTTATAGTATCTCGCTCTGAGATTTTGAGGTTCTTGACCTCAGGTTCAAGGTCGACCTTCTGGGTCAAGGTTGACCTCGACCCTGACCCAAGGTCTAAATTTCAAATTCCAAAGATTTCCAGATGTTGGGGCTTAGAAAGAATTCTTTCCCGCTTCCGGGTCGGCTGCTTCGGGCTTCGAAATGGTGACTCTTAAAAGACATTTAATATAGGTCCACATATAAGGGTATGAGCCTAATGGGAATTTATTTCTCATATGTCAGCCTCTTTAGAAGTTGGTGTCCTAGAATAGTATATAAGGAAGCCTTCTCCTCTCATTTTGGGGGTAAAAGAAATGGAAAAAAAAAGAAAAAGAGAAGGAAAGAAAAGGGAGGATCATCAATGCATAATTTATCAAAGTGAGCATTCAAGAATTCAAGATTCAATTCATCAAGGATATCCATTGGTAAGCCATTGAAGGATTCAAGCTCTATGGAGACCTCTTGTTGAAGATTTATCCATCCATATCCATTCAAGATTGGTGTTGAAGATCTAAATGCAATTGATTTGAGAAATCCTATATCCTACAATTCTACATCCATTTGGAGCATCCATACTTGTGGATTCAAGGATTTGAATCCTCTAAAAGGGTTTCAACATAAGCAAGGTGAATTGTTCTATTTACTTTGTTTATTACTGCAATTTCAATTCTATTTCAAGGTTAATTCCAAAACTATGGTTTTACCAAGGCAAACCCCTCATCCAAACAACAAAACCATTTTTCTTGCAGGTGCAAGTGCGGAACAATGAAGTACAAAACATATTCAAATACCCTTTTCGACAAACTATCGGGATCCGCGAACAAAATTTCCATCAGAGAAGTGCAGGTCAAGGTCGACATAAAGGGGCACAATTGCACCCTCGTATTTGGGTCAAGGTCGACCTGGCTCAGAAAAGAAAAATATTTATGGGTTTTCTTCATCTCTTTGTTTCTGTTCTAGATCTAGTTGCAGAATTTCCAAAAAATCAGTGGAGACACCAGAAAACAACAATTTCCAGATCTTCTATACTTTGAGGTTAGTATTTGTCTTCAATTAAGATTTTAATACTCTCTTCCAAAATGGAATGTAAGGTTTTTCTCTTTCTTCTTGTTACTAATCGATTGATTCATTTATGCATTGACCATTTTCTTGTGGTTAATCAATTTGGATCTTTCCTTTGGGAATTTGGGGTTAAGAAGAGAATCTTACCTTCCCCAATTCTTTGATATGTAAAGGATATTATTTACATGTTGGTGAACACATCACAACATAACCAAAACAATCATAACAATCATAATATTTTTTATTCTTTACATTTTGGTGAACCCACTTAAGAAAACTCTTTCTTTTGTGGTGTTAGATTTATATTTCATGTTAGATCTTGCATGTATATTAGATTAGCCTTCTTTTATGTGCTTGCATTTACATTTCAAAAATAATACAAAAAAATCATATAAAACAAAAATAAAAAAACATTTATTTGTTCATGCCTTGTGTTTTCCTAATTTAGTTCATTTGCATTGCATTGGTGTATGAACTTTACTACCTCTAGTCCTACTTATAATATCCCGGTTAGAAGAAGTCACAGCCTTATGGGTTCCTTTGATCCCAAGTTTTCCTCTCCTTTCCTTAGGATCCCGGATGACAATTTGATCACTCATGATTCTAATCCTACTATGGAGCATAACTCTTCTCACTCATCTCATGATGAGGATGATGCTTTAAGATTTCCTCCTGAACAAGTCCAAAAACTTTCAATTGAACTTGATAAAATGATAAATTGGCTTATTCAAGAAATCCATAATCAAAATTCTATTCAAGTTATAGAGGCTCTTAAGAAAGTTCTTCGGGATAGTAATCAAGGTGTTAATCTCTTGCGTGGTATCACTCATCTTGTGCATTTAAATATAAAACCTTTAGCTCAAGAAGCTCAATATATAGGATTCACTCCTCCTATCACTGGTGTGGAACCTTCTCCTATTCCTTTACCTAGCTTTCCTACTTATACTCCTCCTTTAGTGACTACATCTCTTCCATCTCTTCCTGTGAGTGTTCCACCAGTGTCTCTACCTACCTCACAACCTTCTTACCATCATTTTCCTTTTACCTATTCCAACCCTCTTCCAACTACGGTTCCAAGTGTTCCACTGATTATGTCTTCTATTCCTGCAATTTCCTACACTTTCCCTAGTGTTTCTAATGTTTCTATGCCTCCTATTTATTCTAATGATTCCACAATCATTAGTCTGGCTCAAATTGTGTCCTCTTTACAACAACAAAAACTTGCATCCTTAACTCAATCCAATTTTAGTATTCTTGTATGTGATATGGGTAGTCCATTATCCCTAGACATTATTCATGCTCTTGTTCCTCAATAAGCCGATATGCCTCATCTTGAGAATTAAAATGGTAAGGAGACCATGTCACTCATGTTAAAACATTTCAAATCCTTTGTAGTGACTATTCTCATGACCATAGGATTTTAGCCAAGTTGTTTGCTAGAAATTTTTGTGATAAGGCCTTGCAATGGTATTGTTCCTTTCCTCCTTATTCTATTGATTCTTTTCCAAAACTTGCTAATGCCTTTATCCAACAGTTCCAAAATAATATTGGTCTGCACATGTCCTAAACTGATTTGATGCATTGTCAAAAAAATACTAAAGAAAAATTGACTGAATTTATTGGTAGATTTAAGCATTTGTATGCTCAAATTTCTTATCATGTTCTTGATATTGATATTGAGCATATGTTTATTTCAAATTTACAAAAAGATATTAGAGATAAGATTCTGCTTACTGAATTTACCTCTTTTCAATAACTTTGTGCAGCACTTCATCATTATCAATTGCAAGTGAGTCAATTTGAGAGCAACACTCCAATGGCTCCTATTCTAGTTGATAAGAGTGATGTTGCTCCTAATCCCAACAAGTTTCAAAAACCTAACAACTATGTCAAGATAAATAAGCAAGCAAATGCAGTTGTTGATCAAGTTGTTGTTGCATCCAACAATTCCACTTCTACATCCACTGCTTTTCGTCTGAATCGTAAGTTTACTCCTCTTTCTGAATCTTTACATTCTATTATGAGTAAATTGTTGAATTCTAATATTATTGCTTTGCCTCCTATTTGACCTCTTTTATCTACTATGATGGCATCCAAATCCTTTGATCCCAAAGCCTTTTATCAATACCATTGTCAGAATGGACATGATACCGAGAAGTGTTATTCTCTAAAACATAAGGTTCAAGACTTAATTGATTCTAACACGTTATCTGTTAATAATTTTGATGGAAGTGGGAACAAATTTTTCTCTCCTCCTAATCAAAACCTCCAAATCCATACGAATCATTTTCCTACACATGATACTAATACCATTGTTTAGCCATCTTCTATAGATATTGTTTATGATTCAAAGATGGATGATCTCAATCATATTGTTAACCATGTGGAGCATGTTATATTTTCTCAACCTATATCTCCACCCCAGCCTCAACCTCAACCTCAACTTCAAGTTCTACCTCAACCTAAGCCTAAATCGAAACCTCAACCTAAACCTTGAAAAAAACCTAAGAATAAAAGCCCTAGAGAACTCTTGATCACCTTTGAAGATTTTGAGACTATTAAAGCTCCTGATGGTCCCCTCTACATTTATGCTAGGATTTCTAAGATACCTACGCATGGTTGTCTTGTTGATCCTACATCCTTAGTCAATGTCATTACTGAAGAAAGCCTTTTTATGAAGAACTTACAACGTGATTGTTATGATACATCTAATGTGTGGATCCAAACTTGTAATGATTTTCTCTATCCATCATTTGGTTCTATTAAATTGCCTGTTGAACTTTGTGGTAAAGTTGTGGACACTACCTTTGTTGTTGTCCCTACTTCTGATCAATTTCAAGTTAAGCTTGGTTTTCATTGGTTGAATTACATGCATGTTGTTGCTTCTCCTATCCATAAGTGTATTAAATTCATTCATGATGAAGAAGTGAAGACAATTAATCATAGTTTATATCAACCTTCTAGGCCTAGGGATTATGCTACCCTTGACTTCTTTTGGCATTCATTACCTATTCATGTTCTTCTCGACCTGATAACCTTTTTCACTCATATCAAGCCTATAAACATCACAAGATTGTTAAGTTAAGCATGCCTCAGATGGATCTTAACCATGGTCTTTTGCCTATGCCTTCCATACCTCCTTTATCCATTTCTTCTAGTTCTGTTAATCAAGCTCCTAGTGTTTCTTTTCAGCCTACTAAGAATCCTACTAATTCTCCTATAGAACCTATGAAGGAACCGATTGTTGTTCCTCTTAGTTCTCAACATTTTTCAAACAAGACAAAATGTAATTGATCTTCCAATAAATGTCGTAAGAAGCGTCGGGCTCAAGCTAAGGCCCGTGCCTCTGTTCTTCAAAGTTCTTTACCTTCTTTTGACCAGCCTATGCTTGTTGTATTGGAATAAGTTAATATTAATAATGATGTTAAGATGAATGATTATGATGATTCTATTCGTATCTTAGATTCTATTTCGATTAATCTTGATGAATAAGATACTCTTGATCATCCTAATATTGCTAATGATGAATATGAGACTATTGACATTGATATTGATTTACCTAATATGCTTTCACACAATTGATAATTACACCTAGTATCGAACATCATGATTTTCAAGAGGATCCTTGTTTGGAACTGGCTATTATTCCTATTGTGTTAGATATAGTCCCTCTTGCGAGTTACCCACCTTCCCTAAATGATATTGACTAAGATGGGGAGAGTAGGCGATGCGCTTGATTGGCTTGTCCTCCATGGTAGCTTTTTGTGTGTTTTCCTATTGTATTGTGTTTCTCTTGTAATGTATTTGCTAAATGTTTGCTAGATTCTTTTATACAACCCTTGTTACTTTTTTGGTGCAAGGTATAAAGGAATCAAGCATGTTGTACTATTCCTCTATGTGTATCTCTATTCTTCTATATGTTGTTTTCATGTTATATTGTACTTCTGCTATTGTTCATAAATGTTTTCCTTGTGTAGTCCACTTGGATTTGTGACTTGGTAGCACTGATTCTTTTTGGTCTCCATGTTGTGGTCCGAAAAGACTCTTCTTTGTAACTCTTTTGTTTTCTTTCCTCTATTGTGATTGTAGTTCTACTTTCTTTGGGGAATGATGTCAATTCATTTTCAATAATATCATATATATATATATATAATCTTATGATCATACTGACCCGACGGTAGGTAAATCCCTTCTGTTTTCTCTATATGTTTATGTGGTATTTCCCTTGATTTGTCTTCGCTTGGGGGCATCTCGTAGTGGAAACATAATCAATGGAGCCATTTATGTTTCCATCCAAGTCATTGCTCTTATTAAAGTGTTAGCAATGACTTTAACGTGGGGGCATACACTCTGCTCACTTTTTTCACACACACACTTGCAAAATATTTTTCAAACCTTTCTCTTTTTTCTCCCTTTATGGATTAGAGACTAATCCTTAAAGCATGGATTTTTAACTTATAGGATCTCTTGATCCCTCTAGTTTCAATTTACAAATTTTTGATCCCTTAAGGTCAAAAGGTGTCCTTAAGACTAGATCTCTCTTATTTTGGCTTTTCTCTTTTGGAATAGAATATTCCTGAGGGTGAATCCTTGATGGGTTGACTAGTGAGTAGCCAAATTCACTAGGTGGTTCAACTCCATCTTTCTAGTTGTACTCTTTCCTTCTATGATTCATAATGGGACATAGGTTCTCATTGGGTGAGGTAATCACACCCTCTTCTCTCTTTTTTCTAGTGATGTCTCTCTTATTGTAATCTTGGGGTTAACAAAGACTTGAGTCCCTAGGGGCTTCAAGATTGCTTTGTCCCTTTGATCTCAATAAGATTTTATTTTTCTTTGTGATCTCCTTTATCAAAAGTTTGCATCGAGTCCATACTCTTGCTAAAGTGGGGGCTAAATGTATCGTTGGAAAATGGAAGTACTTCCATTTAGGACTGGTTTATCCCTCTGTGTAAGTGGTTTGGGATCATGTCAAATGCCTTGAATGGGTCTTTGACTTGGATCTAGTTTTTCCCCCATCCTGGTCTATTTTCCACTTCTTTCCTACCTATTTCTAGTATCTTTCTCTGAGATTTTGAGGCTCTTAACCTCAGGGTCAAGGTCGACCTTGACCTTGACCTAGGTCAAGGTCAACCTCGACCTTGAGCTAGGTCAGGGTCGACCTCGACCCTGACCCAGGGTCTAAATTTCAAATTCCAAAGATTTCCAGATGTCAGGGTTTGGAAGGAATTCTTTCCCACTTCCAAGACAACTGCTTCGGGCTTCAAAATGGTGACTCTTAATAGCCATTTAATATAGGTCCACTTATAAGGGTATGATCCTAATGGGAATGTATTTTTCATATGTCGGCCTCTCTAGAAGTTGGTGTCCTAGACTAGTATATAACAAAGCCTTCTCCTCTCATTTTGGGGGGAAAAGAAAAGGAAAAAAAAAAAGAGAAGGAAAGAAAAGGGAGGATCATCTATGCATAATTTATCAAAGTGAGCATTCAAGCATTCAAGCATTCAAGATTCAATTCATCAAGGAGATCCATTGGTAGCCATTGAAAGATTCAAGCTCTATGGAGCCCACTTGTTGAAGATTTCTCCATCCATATCCATTCAAGATTGGTGTTGAAGATCTAAATGCAATTAATTTGAGACATCCTACATCCTACAATTCTACATCCATTTGGAGCATCCATACTTGTGGATTCAAGGATTCAAATCCTCCACAAGGGTTTCAACATAAGCAGGGTGAATTTTTCTATTTACTTTGTTTATTACTGTAATTTCAATTTTATTTCAAGGTTAATTCCAAAACTGGGGTTTGACCAAGGAAATACCCTCATCCAAACAACAAAACCATTTTTCTTGCAGGTGCAAGTGCGGAACAATGAATTACATAACAAATTTGGATACCCTTTTCAGAAAACTTTCAGGATCCACGAATAGAATTTTCATCAGAGCAATGCAAGTCAAGGTTGACATAAAGGGGCACAATTGCACCCCCGTATTTGGGTCAAGGTCGACCTAGCTTAGAAAAGAAAAATATTTCTCAGTTTTCTTCGTCTCTGTGTTTCTGTTCCAGATTCGATTGCAAAATTTCCAAAAACTCAATACAGACACCAGAAAAAAACAATTTCTAGATCTTCTATGCTTTGAGGTTAGTATTTGTCTTCAATTAAGATTTCAATATTGTCTTCCAAAACATAATGTAAATTTTTCCTCTTTATTCTTATTACTAATCGATTGATTCATTTATGCATTGATGATTTTCTTATGGTTAATAAATTTGGATATTTCCTTTGTGAATTTGGGGTTAAGAAGAGAATCTTACCTTCCCTAATTCTTCTATATGTAAAGGATATTATTTACATGTTGGTGAACATGTCACAACATAACCAAAACAATCATAACAATCATCATATTTTTTTATTCTTTACAAGACCATATGAAATTGGTTTTCTTCTGTATGAAAAATTGGATAAATTTGTGCTTCTCTTCTTCATGAGATAATGACCATGCCAAATGTATAATTTGTGGATTCTTGGTTATTCCCAAATTGACCTATTGTATAGGCTCAATAAGTACTGATGATATTTCTTGGAAGTGCTTGGGAAGAATATCAAGTATCCCATCTCCAGGTGCCTCAAAGATGTTTTCACCATTGGATGCATCATTTATTTTTACTATTTTGGGGTTTGATACTACCACAGAGTGGTTTTAACCATCAAACCGCATGTTCTTTTTATTTTTGTTTCTTTGACTGAGATAGTTGATATCCTCCACCACAATTATGTCGCTCATTGTGCTGGTGTAAGAAGGGGAAGGTTTAACAACATTTAGGTAATAGGCTAGTTCATGGTCAGTTTCAAAGGATATGAGTTGGATAGATTCGAAAGGAGTCCAGTCAATTAACTCAATATGGAGGGATAAAGAATCAATGGGTTCAAGTGCAAAGACACTGGTGTCAAATTCATCGTTCATGAATGTCCCTGAGAGATCAAGAAATTTATTCTCCATAGAGCATTGTCAATCATGATTTGTCCTAGAAGATTCAGAGGATTTTAAAGGAGTGTTACACAAATCTAACTAAGATAGCCTATTCCTAGAACTAAGTCCCTCATTTTGTTCCTAAATATTTTGTTATTCCAGAAGTGTGCGAACATGAACCATATCAATCCTAGACCTCTCGAAATTCCATGTAGCCATCATTGGATGAGGTATTATATACCCATGGTTCTCCTGATTAGCAGAAGAAGGCCTAGAAGGTATGGGATTGATCTCCATGGGAGGGTTGAAGGGATCTTCATTAGTAATTTGATCTTGATAATTTTAGCTCTCTCCTCCTTCAAATTTTGTAGTAATGGAATACCTATGTATGACATCAACTTAAATCTCCATTGTAGCATTTGATAGTGAATCTCACTCATACTCATGTGAATCTATCTCATCATTATGGTACTATCTGATGTAGTCAGCTAGGGTTATTATAGGAGGAAGATCTTCATCATCACTTTCCTCTATCTTAGGAGGTATACTTTCATCAACAAGAGTTTTTTCAGTAGTAGTTGTAGCAGAGTAATCTAGGATAGGCATAAACAGAGGCATATCCAAGATATGGGAGACATCAACAAGTTGCTCCCATTTAAGATGTATATATATGATCAGCCTCAATGATGTTTCTAGTACTAGGATTCATAGCAGTAGTATCATCAACAGTATTAGTAGTTAGCTCAAGAGTTTGAGTGAGATCTTCTTGATTAAGACCATTTTCTGCTAGATCCATAGGGTCTAGTGGGTCACTTTCTTGAGGCACTTGAGATAGCATATAGGGTTCTCCTTGATAATTTGGATTAGAAGTTTGAATATGCAACAGTCTTTCATATGTCATTATTTGAATTTATGTGTCTTCCTCATCATCTGAATCCTCATATGTGGGAGTGTTGTTGCTAGGTTTGTTAAACTTACGTTCATGGTAGCCAAAACTAGTCTTGTCTTTAGGATTTATGAGTTCAACATGTATAGGTTCAAGGAGACCTTTTCCTTTGCCTAGAGGACTTCTCCCATCATATCCCATATTTTTCATAAGTTGGTAGCCTATACCATACTTTTCAGGTGAAATCTCACCATATATGACCTCTTGTTTAGATTCTTGTCCCTTGTAAAGCCATTGTAGCACAACCCTCTCTTCCCTTTCTAGTTCCAGGGGAACTTTAGCCTTGACCATTCTGGTACCTTCATTTATGATAGGTGTTGTTGTAGTTATAGGGGGAAATGAAGAAGATGGTCTACCATAAGATCTTGGGGGAATGGGAAGAGTGTCCACTCGATATTCACCCATGCCTTTTCTTTTGTTTCTTTAGGACTTAACCATTCTTTTTTGTGAGGAATCATTCTTTTTGCTAGTTTAAGATTGTTGCATGTGTATGCAAAGTCAGCAAGAATAGTAACCTTAATTCCATTGTGAGGAAACTTGATTCATTAATGGTACATAGAAGGGGTTTCTTGCATTTCATGGATCCATGGGTGACCTAGAAGTATGTTATATACCAAAGAAAGGTCCAAGACCTGACAAATGATGTCCTGTTGAATAGGACCTACCCAAATGGGAAAGACCACCATGCCTTTAAAATATTGTTACCCTTCATCATTTTCCTTGATCATTATTTTGGGTTGAGGATCAATGGCATGTTCTGAGAAACTGAGAGCTTTAACTAAATTCAAATTACAAATATTTAAACCCGCACCTCTATCTATTAAAACATGCTTAACCCTATACTTATGTATGAGGACTTAAATGTGGAGGGGTTGATTATGTGGATGGCTAATAGATTTGTCATCTTCTTCTAAAAAATTTAGATAATATGGTGAAGCGAGATGACCGACCATGGATTGGAATTTATTTATGTCTAGGTCCTTAGGTATGTTAGCCGCAAGAAGGGATTGACCAAGAGTCTCTCTATGAGCAGGAGAGATTTTCAACAGTTCAAGAATTGAAATTTGAGATGACATGTGTTGGAGTTGGTCAACTATATTGTACAATCATGGGACATTGATGAAGCAGTAGGTTTAGACACTTGTGTTGTCATTGGTTTAGAAGACGAGGAAGAAGGTTGACCAACTCCTGGTAGAGTGACTTTGGCTTGAGAATGGGTTATTGCATTAGATGACTCAGCCTAAGCTTTAGCCTTGATCTTGATAACATTGATGGTATTGTTAGAAGAAAAGCATGCGAATCATGTTTTCTGTATCAAGGTATGTGCAACCCACCTTTTTATCCTTTTCCTTAGAAGACTCCCCTTTCTCATATTTGGGAAAAGGCTCCTTGAAAGCCTTGTGATCAATATTTTTTTGTGGGGGATCAATCACAATTGTCTCATTATCGATGAGATCCTAGATGAGATTCTTAAGCTTCATACAATCATTATTCTTGTGGCCTTTGTTGTGATAGTAATCGCAATAGTGGTTGTCATTCCACCACTTAGGCTTAATCTCAGGATCATATGGCTTTGAATTATGAGACAAAGTGATGATTTTTTTGGTCAAAAGTGTCTTTAAGGCATTCTTAAGAGATTCTATGAGAGGAGTAAAGTCTCTCTTAGGCCTAGGAACCCATGGCCTATCTTTTTTGGTTTCAGGTTTAGAGTTTGTTTGAGCGCTCTTTTTATCTTTCACGACAGTAGACAAGTCGAAAGCTGACTCTTTAGGTTTAGTAGAGGTAGATGTTGAGGTCATACCTATGATTTTGTTATTGGTGACATCTTTGGTTTTGTTCCAGAAATTATGCTTGTCTTTATTATGTTGGTTGTTTGAAGAGGATTTATGCTCTTTATGCTGAAGATTGATCTCGCCCTTATGAAAAAGGACGTCCTCTATGTGTATATATGACTCAACCAATTTGTCAAATGAAGTGTGTGTTTGCATTTGCAATGCATAATTAATTCTAGGAACCAAAGTATTAATGAATATGTCAATCTTCTCAGTCTCAGGAATCTGTCGAGGATAACGTGAATAAAGCTTCCTCCATCTCTGAAGAAAAACCACAAAGGCTTCCCCTTGGTGTTGTTTGATATTGCATAAATCTAGCATAGTGATGGCATGTTGAATGTTGTAGGAGTATTGTTGAATGATTCTTTGCACTAGTTGGCCAAATGACTTAAGTGGATGAGATAGTTTAGTGAACCACTTCATAGCTTGACCACTAAGACTCCTAGGGAAGAGTCTCATAAGATAAGTGGGTTCATGCAATAATTTCATACTTAGTGCGCAAAACTCCCTAACATGGTCATTAGGATATCCACTACCATCATACTTGTCATATTTTGGAAATTCAACCTTACGAGGAAAAGGAGGCATGTATAAATCTTTGTCAAAAGGAAATGAACATATAGCCTCAAGTTAAAAGGATGGCGTTGGTTGTTCCTTCTCTTTTTCCAAGCATAGCATTTCTTTTTGCATATCTTCTAGTTGTTTCTTCATAATATCCATTTCAGATGGTTCCTCTTTCTTTAGATCAAGTTGTCAACATCAAGGTTGTGAGGTAACTTAACTCCTTGTGAGGCTAAATGCATGAAGTATTTTTATTTTTCTTGATTTAAGATCAACTTCATGAGTCTTTGCAAATGTTCATCTTGTTGGAATTGTAGAATGTCTTCCTTAGTTATCTCAACATCTAAATCATCACCTTGTGAACCATGTGAGACATGTCTAGTGTATTGAGAGGCATGTTTTGAGCCATGTCTAGAGGTTTGATGATCAAATTATTGATCCAAAAGTTCTTGATTTCCTTGTCCAAAATTTTTATTTCCCAATTGTTTAAAAAATTTGTCAATCCTTCGATCTCGATCTTCCATGGTTGGAGTGTAAGAAACATTGTTTGCAAACCTAGGTGAGGATATATAGTGTAGACTCACTAAAGGTATTAGAAAATGGATTAAAACCCCAAGGTTCAAGTTCTCCTCTGGGTGATTTGTCAAAGTTCTCTTCTGGTTGTTTTCCTTGGCGGATCTGATATCTAGTTGTAACCAACATGAAAGAAGATTGTCAAGAGCTAAATAGGATGTCCTAGAATGATTTGATTTTCAAACTAGGTAAGAAAAGTGTCCACTTGTTCAAAGTGAAAAAGCGTAAAAAGAGAAAATATTACTTTCCACAAGATGTGCAAGCTATGAGTAGATGCCCTATGTATGAAACTTGTGAACAAAAAAAGATAAGATAAAAACATCCAAGAGAAATGATAAGAAGAGGATGGACAAGTGAACAATCTACAAACCAAGAGTGTATTCAAGAGATCCAAGTAATATTTTTCAGCTAAAGGCAATTCCTAACTTGCTGGAATGTATCAAACAACAAGAAGGGCTAAGGATAACAATGGAGAAGCTATTTTGACAATGTTTTAGCTTAGTTTGAAAGTTTGACTCCAAAGGATTGAGATGATTGACTAAAAAGTTTAGAGTATGTTCTAGACCAAGTTTGATTGTTTATGTTGAAATCAAATAATGTGAACAAGAAATAGTCTCCAAATAATCCAACAAGGGACAAAGAAACCTTGTGGATACAAGTAATTGTGAAGTCTAGCAAGGTATAACAATGTGTCAAATGTATCAAGTGTATGTTCAAAATAGTCTTCACGGGTCTTAGTACATCAAAGAACATCAAGCACACTTTGCCTAAGGTCAAAAAGGGAAGTGTTTCAAACTTTTCCCACAACTTTTTTCCCTTAGCCCCCACAATTAAGTGGTTGAATGGCCTTTCCTAGGACTATGCAAGTTATGGATCAACTAGAAGAGAACAATGCTCATAGCGCATGTCTTTTCATATTGCCACATTTAAGATTTAGCATCCAAGGGAGCACATATGGTGAGTATCTTGGGGTGATTCAGGTAAGTCCACTTGGATCAATCCTTGCACAAAGGAAGTCACACGGCTAAAGTGGTTGGCCTCTAAGTCCTAAGGTGTTTAATAAAGGTATTCATTCATGAATACCCCTTGTAGTTTCATAAGAGAAATTAAGGCCTATAGCCCTACAAACACCCAAAATGTATAGTCTTGCAAGAAAGATTGAGACCTCTCAGCCCTATACAAGTTGAATGTACTTCCCTTGTAGTTTTGTAAATAAAATTGAGACCATGAAGGTCCTACAAGTGCCTAGTCAAGTGTAGTCTTTCTTAGCAAGATTGAGGCAACTAGGCCCTACACATGAAGAAGCATTGGAAGTAGAGAATAGTCAAGTCTTCCCTCTCTTTAGCTTGAAGGAAGCTTTTGATTATAGTGAGATGGAGTTAGATGGGTTCTCTTGTTTGCCACTTAGGTCGTTCCCAAAGGATTGCTCTCTTGGTAGGCCCTCTAGAGGTAAATGCAAGAAAAGTAAATTGATAGCTAATGGAGGTCAAGATTTCTAATTTTCCATAAGGAAAAGAGCATACTCTCCTACTCCATAGTGTCTCCCAAACACATCAAACACATGTTCATTCACCCAAGATTCCTTTTGCAAACAATTAATCAAGTAGGTCGAGATTTATGATTCATCATCTAGGAGATGAAGAGCATACTCTCCTACTACTCAACTAATCACTAGAAAAAAGATCTCCTAATTAAGCTAGGTGACTAAAGAAACCAAATGTATGAAAGAACAATGTTAATTTGTACCTCCAAGGCAACCTACAAAACCAATGAATTAGTAGTTTCCAAATATTCCTTTGACAAGTGTCCTACATCACAAAAGCATTAGTAGTCATGAAACATGCAAACGTTGATCTCTTTGGCAAGTGATTTCTCTTCAAAATACCTTGCAAAAATATGTTAGAACCTGCAAAAGAGAAGATCAAGGCCAAGAAAAATCCAAAACAAGGATCAAATCCAAAAAATCTGAGAGTTAAGACCCCAAAAGTGCTCTTTGTTTCTGATACGAGCAAACACAAAAAATACCCCGAGATGATGACTCGTACGAACATTCTCACCATGCAGTACGAGTAAACTCAATGCTCAAATGTCTCATATGAGTATTCTCAAGGAGCAGTACGAGTATCCTCAAGGAGTAGAATGAGTAAACTCCCAGTCTGATACGAATATTCACACATAATAGTACGAGCGTTGTCATAGTTTCAAAAAAAAGTTTAAAAAACTTACAAATAAGGGCACAATTGCTTGATTACTTGAAAATATCCATGAAAAAGGAAGTTTTAAAAAGAGGCTTATTGCTTCCTAGTTGAAGTGAGTTTAATCCTTCTCATGATTCTCATCAAATTGGCATAGACGATTAGTGACTTGACTACTCCAAAATGAAATATTTTAAATATAATGCAAGTTAGAAAGAAACTAGAATGCAAGATTAACAAACTAGAATGAGGGTTAAGCTAGAATGGATGCAAACAAATGGTGTTCTAGAATGAGAATGCAAGAGCTATTCTATATACGAAACACTGCAAGAAAGTAAACTAGATTAACAAAGCAAGATTAAGCTAAGAAATGAAGTACACTAAGAATGTAAGAGAGGAATGATAATGTAAATGAAAAGAAACTAAGAGCTAGGAATTCAAATAACAAGATTACTTTAAGAAAGAAAGAAAGCAAAAAAGCTAAAGACTAAGATAATCTAGATGACAAGATGACAAGATAACAAGATGGAACCCTTGAGCCAAAGAAGAGCTTCCTTTTAAAGAAATTGCCTCAAGAATGAAGGGTAGAGATTAAGAGGCAAAAGAATGAGTGATTGAGATGAAGAGACAAAAGGAGAGTGAAGGAGATGCAAGGTTATATAGAAATGAGTGGTGAAGATTAAGAGGCAAAAGGGAGATGTTAGGTAGAATAAGATAAAATGGCAATTTTGAAAGCACAAATTCCTTTTAATTTCTAATCAATTAGGATTAAGTATGTGCACACATGTGAATGTGTTCTTTTAATAAAAATATAGAAACTTTATATTAAAAGCAAGGTTATAGCAATTAAATAAATATGCAAGATCTAGAAATTAGACCATAGTATAAGCTTGATATAAGATTTTTTATTTTTTGATTTAATTATGCAAAGGGTATTTTTTAGGTTTACTCTACATAATTACGTCTAGCAAATATGCCTTTGAGATTTAGGATTTTATTTAAGGCAATTTGATCAAAATTAGGGGCTTAGGTTCTACTAGACAACTTTTAGGTGATTACATATTAATGCAAATAATCTTCAAAACTCTAAAAACCATTATTATTTACATAGCAACATTCTTGGCTCAATGTTAAACTATAGATTTGACTATTTACCCAATATCAAAAAAATCTAAATTTGCAAGTAAGGTTCTCCATCAAAGACTAATATTAAAAATTAAATATCTACCTAAAATTGCTAATCTTATATTTCTCACAATTCGCATGTTAATATTGATAACTAAATATTAGTGGCTTAGTCCACTTTCGCCAAAATAAAATAAAATATTGATAATTAAATAGAAAAATTTCAAATTTATATAATTTCATTAAATTAGCATGATTTATGCTTGGACATGAATTACACAAGTTGCAAAGTTGAAAGCTCAAATATAGTCTATAAGAAAGATTGCTCCTTCAACCAATAAGTTTTCCATCATTTGGTGCATGAGATCTTTGAGGTTTTCATACTTTTACTTCTAATAGATCTATAGTTTTTTATCTTCAAATATAGGCATTTGAATGCAAGTGCTTTGAATGTTTCCAATTAAGATTTTGAAATATTTCACATAAATCTTTTATTTTTATTAGTAGATGAGGGGATATTAGACCCCATGACCTCATGTCTATTATAGAAAACTCTAGCCAATCAAATTAACCCTAGTCCATATAAAAATATTTTTAAATATTTTTTTTTTATAAATTACATATATATATTTCCATTCACATTTGCGTTCACTTTAAAGACAAAATTCCTTGGTATCTTATTCTTCAAAGTAAATTTATATCCTATTCTTGAACGTTAAGGTTATTTTTATAACAGTTTAGGCAACACTTAAAGTTATTGAAAAATACCTTACAAATCACACAACTATTCCTTAACCTTAAATCCAGGCTGCTTAAACTGCCAAAATTGATTATCGATTTTCGGGCAAATAATTATGAAAGAAGATCTACTTGAACAGATAATCACTGAAGAAAATCTATGAAAGAAAAGGGACACTTTTAATTTGTCCAGATGTATACAATGCGGTGCATAACATCCAAATAAATCTTTAAAAACACTGATTCAACAGTACATAATCCCCAATATCTACTGCAGCTCAATGGAATTTATAACAGTTCATCTTGCTAACCAATTAATTAATAGAAAATAGAATAATGAGTAATGAACAATGTCTTACTATCTGATTGGTTAAGCTTCCTGTTCTAGAACACTTGTTGATATCATCTTCAACACTTAAATAAGTAGCAAGATCTCACGTTGATTTCTCTGCCAGATAACAAGCAAACTAACGTACTGATATATCAGATCTACATGTGTTTATGGCCTTATTAGCTGTTTTTCAAATTGGATAAGCAGGTGGCGATGAAACCCAGGTTGCACAGCAACTACCATTGTTGATTGCCACCCTTGAAAAGGAAAAGATTGCCACCATGATTAAGATCTCAATTGGGTTAATACATGTATAAATAACATAGCAATACATGTCACAAACTGATAAAGATACCCATAAAACATGTGTGATCTTTACAGCAGATGAAACAGCATTCCATTATCAATGTCACATAGGTATTTACAGAAAAAAAATTAATCAGTACAATATGTTTGAGAAAAACCTTGTACTGTACAATTTAATTACATGGCATAAACATGTAAAATTGTCTCATAAAGTTTACAATTGACATATAAATGTGTATAATTTGTCTGTTACAAGACCATGCAAATATGGACCTCTGATAAACATGATTATGAGTTCGGGCCTCTTTAAAACCATGAAAAAAATCACAAATGCTTACCCAACTATGATGAAAAACTGAATGTGAATGAATCAGAAGAAAGGTGCTCTTTCTGGAATGCCTTTTCTTCTATGCCTTCTATGCAGTCTGCTTTGATGATGACAAGAATGTTCAAATTTGTACTGGTAATCCCCTTGGAAAGAAATGAACTCTGTAACTCCCAAAGCAGCCGCCAAAGAGCTCTGAAATTGATCTGGCGTCTTTTTCTCCCCACCATTATGACTTGAGTCCAGAGTAGACTTGTCCAAATTTAGATTCAGAGCATTCAAAGGAGAATCTGACTTCAATACTGAATCAGGAGAAACAGGGAAAAGAAACTCTGCATTGTGACTTATGCTGCCAACTTGAATACCATTACAGTTTTCTTCCATTGAAAGGTCATTTTCAATCCTCCTCCTCTTGAATGGGCTGAGGCTCCCATCACAGCATCCAGGGGAACCAATGTCTTCATTATGATTCACCACTTCTCTTCCCCTGTTGCAACAACTCTCTTCAAATGCCAATGAAATCACAGAACTATCAAATCCATCATGTCCACCATTAATGTCATCTTTACCCTGCCTGACCAAGCTTTCTCTCACAGCATTCAGCTTGCATTTAATGGAGCACAAGATCATCCCTGCATCATTCAGAGCCCTCTTACAATTAACACAACGCCTCTTACTTCTGCCCTGATGAAGTTTGGCCTTAGGCCTAAGCAAGAACACAATTTTATCAGCATTTATACTGTAACACTGAATACCAGATATGTCAATGAACCTCTGAATATCAGAAACCTTGATTGCATCATGGTGTGAAGCCTTTCTAATCTGCAGAGTCTTGTGGCCATGGTGGTGTGAATCCAAACCTGCAGAACATATGGGACCTTCATTGCATTCAACGCAAAAGTGGTTTCTTGCAGGTCTTGCAGACTTGTGCAGCAAACAAGTGCTGAAATAATCACACAACAGAAGCTTATCTAACCACTCTGGTCCTTCTCTGATGCATCTCTCAATACCCATCTTATCAACTTCCAATTTGATTTCACCCCCAAAATTCATAAAATAATCCCCAAACAATCATTACCAACAAGCCCTAAATCATCATATCCTGCACCACCTATTCATGGCTTAGATTTTCCAATCAATTTCACTGTCACCCAAAGCTTAGGATGACCCTAATTTCAGAAATGTGGCCGCCGCCATGAAATCCTCTGACGCGTTACCTTCCTAACTTTGCCACATCAGTCCATTCATATTCCCCATTAATATTTTGCATTGGCTGTATTTATATCCACAAATAATATTATATCAAAGAACCCTTCTTTATACCTTCTAGGACTTACCCTCCGATGCATCAGTTTTCTTCAGTCTAAGTATCTTAAAATTTATCCAATTTAATTCTATTCATGAATACACTTCCTTATAAACATCATGCATGACTTCAAATTTAGTACTATTTTTTGTTTTATTTCATGCATATTTTCCAATTTAGTACTAGTTTTATTTTATTTCATACATGTCTTAAAAAAAAACATAAGTAACGGAGGAGAACGGAGAAAAAACTGCCGTTGCCCCCCCAAAACTATCATTGCCGTTAGTATGTTTAAATATTTTTAATTAGATTTTGAAATTCTTTCTGTGAGGCTGCGTTTAGTATGTTAAAATATTTTTAATTAAACTTTTAATCTCTTTCTCCATCGAAACATTGATTTTGTAGTAATAAATTTTATATTTAAAAATTTAATTATAATTTTATTATAATATATAAATAAGTGATTTTAATAATATATTATATAAAAATTTGAATAGTAATATTGTATAACTTTTTAAAATATATAAATAAATATTTAATACTAAGTTTTAAATAAACATATTTTTTTAATGACAATTTGATTATTGTTATTTATTTATATAAATTAAATAAAATAATTGTGAATTGATATTTCTTTTACAATATGATAAATATAATTCAAATTTATTTTTAATATTTTATTTGAATTATACTATTTTATTTTTTTTGGTTAGTAATTTTATATATATATATATATATATATATATATATATATATATATATATAAAGATTTACACAAAGGCATTAAGCCATACACCCGGTCAAAAAGAAACCGCCATCATCACCCCTAAACCACCCCCCATTACATTTGCAGTCATGGTTCAAAACCACTAACTCCCCAAACCTCCAGACCCACGTATTTATCGACAGTCCATCTGCAATAATAACTATTAATCGAAGCAGGGCTTTACACAGATAATGCACTATTACACAGCTCGATTACAAAAAAAATTTGGCACCATTAAAAGCAAATTTAAGGCTTAACAAGCCTTACAATCCTTCCCCTGCTTCGTGGAAGAGAGGAACGCTTCCTTCGTGGATGACCCACCAGAAACCCCAAAACTCGGTGCATCCCCGACTGTCCAAACCTACAAATTTCCTCCTTCAAAGTCTCCCATTCCACCGCAATCTTTGCTTTGTAAGCTTCCTTGTCCACGTGTGAGGGCCACCACAGGAAATAGAAGACCCCTTTCTCCCATCCCTCAGTCGAGTCTTCAAAACATTCGCTATAATTGAAGCCGAACCCTGGAAAAGCCCATTCAATCAGAGAGTCTAAACCCACAATCAACTCTTTTGGAAATAGAAACGTAACCACCCATTTAACAGTGTCCTCATTTTCATTTAGCTCTAAGCCCCACGCCAACATCATCACCGCTATATCGGCATTTACTTTCCAATGGTGTCGCGATTCCTAAAACAACACCCCCAATGTTCGCTTGACCACTGTTATCACTCCTGGCGTGGGCATTTGAGTAGACGCTTCAATCTCATATCAGCTACTGGGCCTAACAACGCCTTCTGTTGCAGGAGAGTTGCAAATGTGAAGGTCGGCTCCATTTTCATCAACTATCACTATACCTGAAAGTTGCGGATAGTGAAACATGTCGTCCATTAAAAAGACAGCCTACACGCATGACATTACTTCCATCCCTGGCAAGGACATCATCAGACCAACTCTCCGCCACCAAAATGTAAACTTCACACACCCAGCATTTATGGCTTATAACATAATCATACCCCCCCAACGTCATCACCAACCACCTTGCTCACATCATCACTCTTTTAAGGTAACTATAAAATCTAGTTACCATCAACTAACTAAATTTTAAAGCAGAGACCACCCGTTAAAGAAATCCCCATGGTTACAAATTTCAAAATTTAGAGCTCCAACTAGGGTCAAAGTTACTGCCCATTTTGATAAGTGTCCGCTTCACCATTACCTTCTCTCCTAATATGGCTGATTTTAAAATCTTCAAACTCATCAAGGAGCGATTTTATTACTGTTACATAATTGCTTAAGTGCCAAGCCTCTACTCTGCCTTGTTTGATAGCTTCTATGATCACAAGAGAGTCACCTTCTAAGTGTAATTTGGTGACCCCAACCGCTCTTACACACTCTACTACCAATAACGCCGCTTTCACCTCTACAGAATTATTTATTCCATCAGATAATCTTTTAGCTCCGAAGGCAACCACCGAGCCATTTTCATCTCTTAGGATAATTCCTACCCCAGACAGGCCTGGGTTCCCTTTGGAGGCCCCATCAAAATTTTCTTTAACCCATCCTAACTCCAGGACCTTCCACACAGCAAGCAATTTCTCCTTTTCAATAACATCTTTCCTGGTAATACTAAAAGCATGTCTTAACTTAATCTCTGGCCATCTCTCCCACATCCTACCTTCATCTTTTGTGAAAGGCATACTCCTAGATGATTTTCTTAAAAGGACTGAGTTCATTACCTCCGAGATTGCATGCTCAATTCTCCATAAAAGCCTTTCCACTGATTCAGCCAGATCCTGAAAGATCCTTCTATTTCTCTCTTTCCAGCTTTCCCATACCACTAAAGAGGGGGAGATAACCCATAAACTAGAAAGGAAAGACTTCATTTTCACCCGAGGCCAACTTTCTAAAAAATCTTTCAATTTTGGCATCCAAGGTCCCTGCCAGTTGAGCTTTTGTTGAACCATCAACCAGCATTTTTCTACTATTGGGCATCTTAAAAATAGATGATCAGCTGTCTCCTCCTGACACTCACATAAAACACACTTAGTTGGGCCACAAAAACCTAAACGTTTCCTTCTCTCTGCAGTGAGAACACAATTCTAGACAGTCAACCAAGTAAAGGATCTAACTTTAGGGAGGCATGCAGAGCTCCAACATAAATCTGCAACAACAAACCCTTCATCATCCCCCCTTGACAGTAGTTGATATCCTAACTTTATAGAATACTCCCTCGAGGAAGACCCACACCAGAACACAGAATACTCCTCATCCACAACACAAACCTCCCTATTACTGAAAATATCCTTTAGGGTGAACCCACAATAGTGGGTTACACTTTTTTGCCTGAACGGACACTGAACTGTACATTTTGAAAAAAACTTTCAGATTCGGATGCATATTCTTGTTAAACCATTTGAAATCGGAAGATGAAGTAAATTAGAGTCTTTTAGAATTTTCCGTCTAGATTATAAATATATTTTTTATTTTTATTTTTGAATTTATTTGAATAGTTTTTTCTTTCTCCTACGAAAACTGGTATGTTGCTGAAAACGTCATTTTCAAAGAGTTACATTGTTTTCATAGAGCATAACTTTTTTTCTAAAATAGATATCAATGTGATTCTTTTGAATTTAGTTTTCTAACATCCATACAAAGGGCATGCAATTGGTTTTATGCAATTATCATGATTATTTCATATTTTAAAAATGTTTGAATGTGACTAAACTCTAATTTTGACATACCTTGACTACATAGCTTATAACTTGTCATGTATTTGTCCAATTTCATTTTTATTTTTTTGGATAGAAAGATAACTTCAATACCTAGGGCATAGGTATTTTCTAGAATTTTTTTTTCTCTCATTTACTATTTTTCTAGAAGCATCAAACATAGAGGTAGACATACAGTAAAATATCTATGTTTAGTAAAACTAAAAATACAAAGTCATAATAAACTTAATATATATTAGCATTATAATCATTGGAAAGATTTTTCTCAGTAGTACCTTACTACATAAATAGGTTTGTCAAATGGATTTATTTGATGTGCCAAAAGATAAAGTCAGTGATTTTTTGTCAGCATTTTAATAGGTGCAAATGAGACTCCATTGCAGGTATGAATGAGGAGTATGGATGTTATATCAATGTTTTTTTTATCTAAGAGGATTTGAGCTAACCATTTGTAATCAATTCTTTAAAATGGAACCTCTCAAGGCTTAAATCATCATATTTTATTAAAAATGTCATTTCAGGAAAAATCAGCATGTCTAAAAAAGTGTAACCCACTATTGTGGGGTCACCCTTTACTAAATTCAACTACTCATCTGTGAGGCCTAACGGAGTAGGATCCTTCCATTTCCAAGAACCCCCAATGGGAGTCTCATGCCAAACCAAATAATCACCTACTTTGCACCCCCAATTTGCATAAAGAGTCCTCTCCACATCACTATACCTAATGTCCTCTCTTAAGATAGGATAACCATTCCATGAGTCAGCCCAAAACTGAGCTTTTAAGCCATTACCAATCTTCCATGAAATGTGATTAGTTACAACCTGCCTACAAGAAATAAGAAAATTCTAGATGGCAGAACCAACCGACAGATTTTTTATAGTAAAAATCCTTTCATCATCCCCGCAATCCAAATATTTAGCTTTGAGTATCTCCACCCAAAGCTGATCCGGGCATTTGTATAACTACCAGCACAGCTTTGCCCCAAGGGCAGAGTTCATAACACTCCAGTCCCTCAAACCAGCCCCTCCAGAGGCCTTAGGCCTACAAATTTTCTTCCAAGCTAGCAGAGGCATCTTCTCTATGTCTGAAGAACCACTCCAAAAGAATTTCCTCATTTTCTATTGAATTACACCAAATACTTTCTTTGGAATATCAGGCACATCATAGAGAAAATTGGAACTGCTGACACCATCGATTTCAACATAAGAATACGCCCAGCAGTTGTAAGCCATCTCCCCTTCCAACCTTCCAAACTATGTAAACATTTAGAGATAAGATCTTTCCAAATAACAACCTTATTTCTACCTTGGAACAAAGGAATACCTAAATATTTCCCAGGAAGGGATCCTCTTTTGATATTCAGTATCCTACATATAGACCTTTGAGTGCTTGGGGGATAATTAAAGAAAAAGATTTCAGATTTATGCCAATTGATCACCTGTCCAGAAACCTACCCGTAGACATCCAAAGTCTTTTTCATAACCCGAGCTTCTCTTTCAGATGCATCTCCAGCAAGAAAGGTGTCATCTACAAATTGAAGATGAGTGATTGCCTCAACCCCCACAGCCACCTTTACCCCTTTCCATGATCCATCTCTACGATGGCAAGAAATCAAACAACCCAAGACCTCGGCTAAGATAATAAAGAGAAAAGGGGAAAGAGGATCCCCCTGCCTTAGGCCTTTTGAAAGCTCAAAAAAACCTTGCGGGCTTCCATTGACTAGAACAGAGAATCTCAGAGTACTGATACAACTAAACACCCAAGCAATCCAATGCTGATCAAAACCAAATTTATACAAAATTTTAATCAAAAACTCCCTATCAACTTCATCATAGGCTCTTTTGATGTCCAGTTTGACCATCATTTTCTCTAACTTTTTCAGTCTAATAGAATGTATTAATTCATGAGCAATAATAACCCCTTCATAGATGGAACGGCCAGGGGAGAAGCCACTCTATTCAGTTGAGATCACCAAATTAAGAACTAACTTCAACCTGTTAGCCAAGACTTTGGAGATAATCTTATAAATAGTGTTACACAGGGAAATAGGCCTAAGATCATCGAAAGAAACCACTTTTTCTTTTTTTGGAATGAGGGTAATAAAAGTATTGTTAAGGTCTTTTAGAATAAACCCTCCTTTTCGGGACTCCTCCACCACCTCTAAAAAATCCTTAGCAAGTAGATCCCAAAAGACTTGATAAAAAAGAGCTGAAAAGCCATCTGGACCAGGTGCCCTATCCCTCCAAAGGCCCCACACCGCACTCTTCACCTCTTCCATGGAAACCACCTCAGTCAACATCTTATTCTAATCCCTCGAGACCGCCATGGGGATGCAGGTAAGAATCTCATCTACTAGTGAGGAAGGATGAGGGTTCCGCTGCCCCTGCTTAGTAATAAAATTAATCGATGCATCATTAATATCTACCAAATCCTCCACCAAATTACCATCCCTGCCAATGATAGAGAAGATTTTGTTGTGTGCTTTGTGCACCTTAACTGAATTATGGAAGAATTTTGTATTGCGATCACCCTCCACCAACCACGTTTCCCTATACTTTTGTCTCCAGAAAGTCTCTTCCTTGGCTAAGACCTCTACATACTCTTTGCTAAGAAGTTTTTCTTCCTCAAAGTCCTCAATCCTCATACCCTCCACAATAATCTTTTCATTCAATGTCTTTAAAGCTTCTTCCAACCTTATCTTTTGTGAGAAAAGATTTTGAAAGTGAACCCTATTCCAAATTTTAAGTTGTTCTTTTAAATATTGCAGATGTTTGAAAAAGGAGAAGGCACAATTACCTTCAAAGGCAAGGGCTTGCGTCCACCATTGCTTAACCAAATCTTGAAAACCTTCTACTCTAAGCCACATTGCTTTGAATTTGAAAGGGCATCTATCCGGAGTTGATTCCTCCTGTAACTACAAAGCAATAGGATAATGATCTGACCCGCAAATGGGTAAAATAACCACCTCAACATTCCAGTTGCTATTAGTCCGATCACTCGCCAACAGGAAGTGATCCAACTTCTCTGCTATATGAACAAAACCTGTTCTATGATTAGTCCATGTAAATTCACCTTTCTTGAAAGGAATATCAAACAACCCATTATCCACCACAAAATTATTGAAGTCTACCTGGTTTGGGAGAAACCAGCCCCAACCTTCCCTTTTTCAGCAGGACAAAGGAAAATATTGAAATCACACCCTAACACAACCATCTCTTCTGCAAGCACACTAAACAAATCTGACAGCTCTCTCCAAACCCTTCTCTTATCTCTATCCTGAGTAGGGCCATACACATTAATGAGATTAAAGGAAATTATGAGTTATTTTGAATTCACCTTACACCATTGCCAATGATAATTTAGTTGCATAACTACAAGTTCAACTGTATCCTCCTTCCAAAGCACACTTAAACCTCCTAAAGCTCCCTCCGTAGGAACCCAAGAGCACTTCCACCTACTAAACCACTGACTAAACTTAACCAAACTTTCCTGCTTAATCTTTGTTTCGTGAAACATAACTACATCTGGCCTTGCTTGATCCAGACCTCGCTTGATCAAATGAAGCTTGTCAGAGGCATTGCAGCCTCTAACATTCCATGAAAGCAACCTTATTTCTTCTAGGAAGAAACATACGCTCTTCCTAATCTCAGTTTTCTTTGACCTGCTACACTTCCAACTATTTGAATCAAAGACTTGATTGACTTGTGACCCTTCTATTTTTGTTCCCCCACCTTGACCTTAGAGCATAAAGCATCCATCTACGAGAGAGTTCTTTTTTCATGAAACCCCTGCAATCCATCCAAACCCAAGAAATCCTCCTCTTTTAAGTGGTTCAACTCATTTTCCATATCTGAATCCGAAACTCCATCACTAGAATCTTGATCAGAGTTAAAGGATTTAAGATTACAAATAGGGGAAATTTGAATATCTTTGAAGACATTCACCTCAGGGGAGTGATGGTCTAAGACATCAGTGCCAGGGTGTCCTAGATCAATTGGGTGGTCAATCCTCTAATTTTCCAACCTCTCTGAGATATTTTCCTTACTCCCTTCTAGACCCAAACCTTCAACCTCAGCAGTGAGAGGAGAAGGGGCATCAGATAGCACTATTGGCGTGACACCTTTATCTAAAAAAGTATCCAAAGAAAGCTGAACAGGTTGCAGGACTAACCCATCACTTACCGGATGCTTACCAGTAGACAAAGGGAAATCAATCCCCTCATGAGGCATAGGCGAGGGCGATGAGCCTCTCTGCAGTAGACCTAGAATAATCTCACATTTCTACACTGCCAATAAAGCAATCAGATCCTTACAAGACTGCCCCTGTTCCACCACAACCTTTTCTGAAAGCAGTAGTGCCCTATTAATTAACCTGACCTCCATTAAGTCCTTTCCTTTTCCACCATTCACCCCCTCATAGGTACTCGATTCATGTTCTTCACTTAAACAAACCTCACACACTTTCAACTCATCTTCAAAGGAAAGAGGTTATTTCCATGTTCCATCTGAAGTTATCAACTCCAACATTTCCGATAGAGGGTGACTAGCATTCCAGTGGAAGAAAATCCTCAGAAACATTTGAAGGGAAATTTTGTCCACCATTTCCACCATCTTTACATAGGATCCCAACTTATCCCCAATGCATTTATAAGACTCCCCATTCCAATATTCCTGTGGGAGGTTTCGCAAACCCACCCATATTGGATAGGTGAAAATGGTCTCCTTTGTTGGGTCAAAGTTTTGCTCCCAAGTCTTAAAATAAAACCCTTTCCCTTCTAAAAAATAAGGTCCACTATTTAAAATCTAGTCCCTATCATTAGCACTATCAATCGTCACCATCGAAAAACCATTCTCTAACACTCTAAAACCATTACCAAACCCCCATTGCTTTTCACACCAGGCCTTTATCTTACCAATCACAGGCCACTCTCCCCCCCATTTTAAGAAAAAAGCATGATTTTTTAGAAAACTTACCAATTCCATAACTGAAGGGTTTGAAATGTTCACACCTCTCACCATGTAATGTAGAACTGAAGGATCAATATCCTTCAATTGATCTTGCTTCACCGCTATCTTTAGTCTCCAAAATTTATGTGCCACTTGACTGAAATCCACCTTTCCGCCCAAGGCTATGGATGTGAAGTGTTTTACTGGATGACTTCCCGATACATTTCCATTGCTCCTATGCCCATAATAACCCTTCTCATTGTAAGATTTCCATTCCATCTATGGTCTAGCCGTAAACTACCCATTCTTCTGATTCGCACCATCTAACCCCTCTATATTCCAAACCATTGTGTCTTCTGAAAGGAGCATGTTCATTTTGTGCGTTCTGGTTTCTCAAACCCTGTTGTGAATGCCCGCCATGCCTGTGAGGTCATCCCAGCCACGGCCCCTGTCTCCAATGGTCCATTTCTTGTGTTATAACTTTCAACCTATTTGAATTATAATTGTAGTTTTTATAGTTTAATTGATTTAATATTTTAACTTGTTCCCATTCAATTTTATAATAAAATTGTATTTGTTAATCTTGAGTTTATTTTTCAATTAAGTTAATATTGTTTAAATTATATTTTTAGGAGTATATTTTATTAATATTTTAATTTTAATAAATTTAAAAAATAGTTTAAATTTTTGTTACTAATTTTTAAATTATTATTTTATTGATATTTATATTTGATATATTTTCACTTTGCATTTAGTTTATTCTATATATTAATTTTTAACTAAAATTTAAGTTTAAAAGTTATTTTTATGTCTTCTTATGAAATTACAAATAAAAATTAAAAGTTATTAGGATCATTCAATTTATAATTACTAATATTAACAACACGTGCTTGCAATTAATGTTAACAATATGTGTTTAAATTCCCCTCAGGTTGACACACATAGACAATGTAGATTTTTGTACAATTGTGTGATTAACATCATGCATACTTTCTTAACAATACAAAGTTTGCGGTCAAAAGGTCAACAGTCGCCTGATAGCCTCTCAAATGCATGTACATTGTGTTGTCTAATTTTATGCATAGTGGTTTGGTTGCTAACATGTTGTGTTTGGAAGTACTATGTGCATTCCCCTACTATGTCTTCCATACCATATCTATAGATATGTGCCTATGGATTTACATAATGGTTGGGTCAAGGGTTTGGCATATAGCTAGAGAGAAGGTCAGGACAATATAATGGTTAGGGTTATGGTTTAAGATTATGGTTTAGATTGTTGTTAGGGTCAGAGTTTACACCATGGTTAGGGTTAGGGTTAGGGTTAGGATTAGGATTAAGGCTAGGACCATGATTATAATTAGTATTAGGATTATAGTTTAGGGTTATGGTGAGAATGATGTTTAGGTTGTCTAATTTTATGTGTAGTGGATTTGTTGTCAACATGGCATGTTATGAACCACTGTGTGGTTTTGCTACCATTACATTGCGTTATGAACTAGTGTGAACTAAAATAAAAAAATCCAAGAAAAGTAAAGTGATTTGTTTGATTTTTTTAAAGTTAAAGGTGTTGCACAACTCATGAAAGTTGAAGATGCCTCTTAAATTAAAGATTGCATATCACAACCTGAACCTCTTTAGGTAAAAGAGGTATGTGAACCTCAATATGATTTGATTGTAAATATGAAGTTCTACGTTGAGCTACACATCTTATTTTCCAACCTATACAAACTTAATTCATAGTTGGTAAAATGTAATTTTTATACTCATTTGATGTTATCTCAAATTAAAGGATGGATATGACAACCTTCCTATTTTACATTATAACACTATAGCTTCTTATACAGATCAATTCAAACCATCCACTTCATACAATCCCAACACTTTTGTACAACATTTGTTCACATTTAACTCACACTTATATTTATTTCCTTTTACAAAACTTGCCTCTTTCCATATATTTTTCCATCCTTACATTGTTCTTTCCTTCTCCCATTATACCTCACATTTCCTTCCCATACTTACTTGACCTTGTTATGTATGGAATTCTCCACCAATTTAGGATAATATAGTAGATGCTACATGATCTTCCCTCTTATTCCTAAGAGGTCACTATAGGCATCCATCATAATCCTTATTCTCTCAAGATTGTGTCCCATTTATTTACATTATCATTCATGTCCCCTCACTTTGCCATATATTGTATGATGGTAAGGGGACCCTACCACCCATGTGTAATCATTTAATACCATATGCATAGATCTTATCAATGAATATATAAAATTGATTGAACTTATCCTTGACACACTGATAATATTCTCTCTCCATGATTTCACAAGGACCTCTGATGAATCAATACAATATTTTGTTATCAAATTCCAAACTTGTACAAATTTTCTTGCGAGTAAATTTATTGCCTATTGCATTTTTTAAAAAGTCCCTAATGAAATGGTAAGTGATTTTACATAGCTTTTTAAGCCCAAATCAACCAAGATACATTATCACTTTTTAGATATTGAGATTCAATAGGTTCTTAAGTAGAACTTTCTAGCATTTATACAAGACAAGTTCATTGTTTATTGATATACAAATTATATCAACCTTTGTGGTATACTAAAAAGTTGTGTAATCAATTTAAGATAATTCTACTTATTTATCTTATTATCCCAAACTTATTGCTCATATACTTCTTACACTTCTTCTCATGGACCAACTTTTCTTTCTCCAATTTCTCTCCAATAAACCATTAAAAAAGAACACTTTTATCAATGAATTAATTAACACATAGCCAAAATAAAACAAAAATAAAAGTGGATAATCTCTACCTTATTCTTGACCTAGTTTATATAATACTATTTTCATCAAAAAATATTCTAATTAGTATTTTACTAAGTTATCCCAGTTACTCTTGTCTATGATGAAATAATCTGTAGAGGCTAACCTTGTCACTCTCCCACTTGTGTGAATGTTGGAGACTTTGATCTCCCTACCTTGGGGCATAATTCATTTTTCTAATAACACCATGTGCCGATATATCTCACTAGTACAAAAACAACAATATATGACTAAATAAACTACTAAAAATTGCATATAAATGACTAATTTTGGTCACATGACCATTAGTAGTTTATTGTTGGTCATTTATCTCGTGACCAAATTTATGACTAAACTGTTATTTATTTAGTCATTGATTTCGTCATTGATTAAGTCATTGATTTAGTGATTGATTTAGTCATTGATTGTTGTAAACTAGTCATTTATTTAGTCATGATAGTGATATATTGAGTCATTACTTTAGTCCTATATTTAGTCCTTAATTTAGTCATATATTTAATCATATTAGGGTACGATGGAATCAAACCACCATCATCTTACTTGCAAAGTAGGTGCTCTTCCATTGAGCTAGTACCCTTTAAAGAACAAGAGATGTGTTACAACTGGAGTCCCGCCTAATGCGAAAAAATAAGCAAGATTGAAAGGAAATTGGCTTTGAAGGCTTTAAGAAAGTATTTGGTGTAAACTTTTGCATTGTACTCATTCTCCCTTTAATTTCTCTATTTTACCCCTAAAATGAGATATTAACTTATGTACAATTGTTATAAATTAAAAATATAATCTTAGTATATCACTTAAAGAAAAAAATTTCAAATTAAAAAATGTTGCTAGGTTAACTGCCTTTAGAAAGCAAATAGAAAATTGTATACTTCTTTAACTTTGAGGATACATCTTGCTTGTAACCACTGCATTGTTGATCAATCTATTTGCATGGTTGAGTTTCATGCCTATACTGGCTAGGATATGGGCGTCCTAAACCTTATTATTAAAATGACATTATACTTGTTAGAAAATAGGATGTTTAGTTTAGAACAAATGGAAGTAGAGATGAAGATAGAGAAGGACCAAACACAAATTGCATAGCAACAAACAAAAATTGTAACGAAACTTTTAGACACACCAAATTTTAATGTCAATTTTCTCAAAGAAGATGATAACAAACAAAAATCAGACAATAGTTAGTATCATTTATCAAGCCCATAATGAACTAACAAAAGGAGGCTTCTTTAGATTAACCAAAAAAAAGAGTGAGTCTTCTCAATAAAACCATCTATTAAAGCCTCAAGATTTCTTGGCTTAACTACACAAAATCTATAAATATATTTGAATTATTATTAAAAAGGATCACTAATGGTTCAATAATATAAATTTTATGATTTCAAGAAAAGTCTTGAAAAAACTTTTTGAATACCAACAATCTGCACTAACAAACAAAAGAATACCATAAATAAATAAAAAATGATCATAATTTGTACCAAAAAGAGAATATGAGACTAATTATTCCCATTAGAAGCAGACATGGTAAAGCCCTTTGAAGGAAAAAAAACTAAATGGAATTTAATATTCTTATGAGGAATTGAAAGGGATTAACACAAATGTTATGTACACCTTAGAAAAAATTATTAAAATTAAAACTAGACAAGTTAGCTTCATCGTAACTCATTCCAAAAGCAATTAATTAGATATTTAAAGATATTTAAAGCTTATGATATTAGACGTGTTTTTATAGAACATGCATAAAAGAGATGAACCATATCAATTGGTTTGTTAGTGGATAATGATGCATTGTCCTAATATTCTCTAGTAAATTAATTTGCAAGTAATATTCCTTATATAGGCAAGCCCAAGAGATGTGCCATATCAACTGGTCTATTAGTGCAAAAGGATGCATTTCTCTAACATTCACCAGTATCACATTTGTAAGTAATATTCCCTCTATAGGCCAGTCCAAGAAATCCAATGGACATACAAAAATTACAAAAATAATATTGACAACATGATCTCTTTATATGAACTTATTAGCTATCATGCACAACAAAAGACACAATTGGCCAATCAATTAATGTCTACCTACTGTCTATAACACACTACTCAATTTTGGTATTTCTTTTCCCTATGCAAATGGGCCGACCTAGCTAGAATCCACTTCAATCCACTTGGAATGGTCAAAATTTCCCATCCTATCTTCAGTCATCCATACCACGAACCCTCCCAACTCTTAACTCTCCATAAATTAGATAAACAAGTTGAAAAGTGCCTAAAAGTGTCAGTCATATAGTACCGCAACAAAGTTACAAACAATGAAATGAGTGCTTCACACCTAACAAAAAAAACTATGAATTCTACACAACTACAAAGATAGCAAGTATTTTTCTTTTGTTACCAGTTACCAATTTGGATGAAAATCATTATAAGGTATTTATTACAATATTTTATGGTGAAATAACATCTCATAAAAGAGGTACACAATGAAACAACTCTACTACCTTCACTTGATCTTCATCCAACATTTTGGGCCTTTTATTTTGGTAAACTCCAATCAATCATAACAGACCTTGCAACTTTGTCTCATTAAAAATCCTTAAGACTAACATAGTTCACAACAACTATCCTCAAAGATTAACACAAATAATCAAGGATGCACAAGCCTGCAAGAAAACTCTATATCTTCACTAAAAAATACTATTAACGGGACTCAACCAGAAATACCAAGACTCGACAAGTCCCATGGCAGTTGAAGCTAACCAAAGCCAAGTGACTCATGACCTAGGTACCTATAAAATTTTATTAAGTATGTGTTTTGGGCACATGAAAGCAACACATTGAAAAAAATAGACTATATTTTTGTGATTTCTTCTCCTTCATTGGGCACTTGAAATTCTAGCTATGATTAGGTTTTTCCCCTATTTTACAACTCTACTATAGAATGTTCCTAGGCTCTTTTGTCATTATTTATGGCATTTTATTAGTTCATTTGAGACATTTATTTTATATCATTCTTTGGTTTGCTGATATAGATTTTCTATTTTTCTTTCTTGAATATTATTATATTTTCCTATATATTTATTCAGCTTGCTTAGTTGTAATGAGTGGGTCATTATTAAACTTGTTGGCATCTCCATTGAGTGTAAATCCCACCAAATATTTTTATGTAGTTGAAGTTACTTTTCTCATTGGTTGGTTTTTTAAAGCTCTATTCAATACATCTATCTACTCCTCCAACTTTTATTCATTCATGCATTTATGTTTTTAGTAAATGCATTTTGTGTTGAGCCATATTGAGTCTTGCAATCTTGTCTCTCTCATTCATTGAAGCTATCCTTACTCTGCTAGCTAGACTCTTGACTCTTTTTTGAATAAGGATTTTAGAGGTTACTCCAAATTAGATTTGGGTTCTCAATGCTTTTAGCATATTCTAACATTCTTATGGGCAGACTGCGATCATATATTTTTAGTTATGTTGGGCATACAATAAACATATTTTCTATTTTTCGCTATGCAAACATTAGATAAAAAAATTATTTATAGGTGGTTGGCTTATTTTTGTAATGTTATTTTTGTGATGAAATGCAATCTACAACTAGGATCACTTTGTTCTATTTTTGAGTAACAATGTCATGGATTATTTATGAATATGACCTTGTGGCATCGATATTTTTCATCCAAAATTTATCAAAAAAAAAAAAACTTTGTTTTTCCAGGAACTGTAAAATCCCATGTTCAATTTTATCCTTCTATTTTATTGTACTCTTAGACATGTGTGTATATAGGTCATATCACTCATAAATTTAAGTTTGATCAAAGATTAAATTAGATGATTATGTCAAAACCTAGATTGCATAATATCCATACCATTTGTTGAATATTAATATGGTACCAAAATAGAGAATCTAAAATCTACCAAGGTTTTTGTTAATAGATACCATGGTTGCCTATATGGAGGAGTTGTCAAAGTATTTCTACAGGTGTGATGCCAAAGTTCTAGTGATAGAAGCTAATCCATGTTCATTAGTAGCACAAGGAACTATGATAGGTTTTTGGGTGTAATGCCCAAGAGTCTTGAGATATTGAAGATGTGAAAATTCTATTGCAGTCACTGATTATTAATCTCCTATCTTATAAAGATTATTTAACTACAAAAAATTAATTCACAGCTAATATTGAAAAATAACACAACTACAACTTCACCAAATAAAAACACGAAAATAAATATGCAACACAATGACACAACATTTTCAAACAATTGTCCTTGGAAAAACCCCAGAGGGAAAACCAATACTGCAAATGAGAAATATATTTTAATCTTCAGCAAATTAGAGAAACAAAAACTCCTTGCCTCTTACTGGCAGAGCTCAGACAATCTCCCAATGTCTCCTGTTGATATTCCCCCACTGCTATCTCTCAGTGCTATCACTATGCGCTTATTAACACTGCAAGACTATTTTCTATCACTGCAAATTCATTTGCTAATACTACAAATGCTACTTCAAGTTGTATCCTTGTGTTTCTCAAATTCCCCTAGACCCCCTTTTATACTACCCTCATTGGAGAACTAAGGGCCGAGATCAATTCTCAGTCAACAACTGAGATAAAACCAATAACAAAATAGGTCATAAGGTGTCACCTAGGAGAATCAAACAATGCATTAAATAATTGTATCTACACTAACTTCTAGAAAATAATCATTTAATATTGTTTAGCAAGTGAACAAACAACTGCCCAAGCTAACTAACTAACACTCCCTCTTAGCGAGGAAGCTATTTTGCATGACACCCAACTTATCTCTGAAGAAGATGAATTTAGCCTTCCCCAATGCCTTTGTTAGAATGTCTTCTACCTACTCCTTTGTAGGTATATATTGTAGCTAAACAATCCCTTGTTATACATAATCTTTGATCAATCTACACACATGGGTCCCTTTTCTGTGTGCTACAAATCCTTCTGGTTACTCTATGTATACCTCCTCCTTCAACTCACCATTGAGGAATGTTGTCTTGACATCCATTTGATGGATCTTCCATCTCATCTGTACTGCAAATGAGATCATAGTTCATATAGAAGTATGTCTGGCCATAGGAGAAAATATATCCTCATAGTCTATTCCCTCCTTTTGAGAGAACCCCTTTTCCATGAACCTTGCCTTGTATTTGTCGATGCTACCATCTACACCATGATTGATCTTATAGATCCAGCATGATCCAAACACTACCCTATCTACTGGTCTAGCCACTACCACTCACACATCATTTTTCATTATTGAGGTATATTCCTCAACCATCGCATCTCGCCACATCTGATGTTGTGTAGCCTCCTGATAACTAGAAGCCTCACTATCTACCAACTGACTAATTAAAGCCACATAGTCATTGAACTTGGCTGGTTGTCTCCACTTTCTAGTACTTGTCCTAGGAGTTCCCACACACTCTTGAGTATCCCTTTGTTGAACCTCACGGTTCTTGCTTCCAACTGTAGAGGATGAAATATCAACCTCTATGTCTTCTTGATGCATATCCTACCGCACCAATTGCTCCATACTCTGCGAACTCTCACCACTTGAGCCTATGCTTGTACTAGTAACTGTACTCAATCTTTGTAGCCCTTGACTCGGTTGAGCTACCCTTGGAGCTTCTATTGGCTTCTCACTCTGATCTTCTATTGGAAAATATCTGGACCTCCTAAAATCCTTTTCCTCCATAAACTTAACATCACACCTGACTATAATCCTCTTGGTCCCTGGAATAAATATCTGATATGCCTTTGAGGTTTCACTGCACCCCACAAAGTACCCCATCTCTACAATCTAATCTAACTTGGTACGTGTATCACTTGGAATGCATGGTAATATGCCAAACTTCCAAATATCCTGAAGTGATTGACATCTGGCTTCTTCCCTATGAAATCTTCCTCTGGTGTCATCTTCCCTAGTACCTTATGTGGAACCCTATTCTGTATGTATAATATCATACTACATGCCTCTTCCCATAAATAGTAGGGCATATCCTGATCATGTAGCATAGCCCTTGCTTCCTCTGATATAGAATGGTTCTTCTTCTTATGAACCCCATTATGTTATGGATTGTAAGGAACGGTCCACTCTCTCTTGATTCCTTCCCTGGTATAGAACTCCTAGAATTCATTTCCTTTATACTTGCCTCCATTATCTTACTGAAGAACCTTTATCTTCCTTCTTGTCAAGTTCTCCACAAGAGCCTTGAACTATTGGAAGCAATTGAAAACCTCATCCTTGGTCTTCAAGAAGTATATCCAGGTCTTCCTGGAGAAATCATAAATAAAATTAACATAGTACTCATATCCTCTGAGAGACTTCATTGACATTGGTCCACCTACATTTGAATGTAATAGATCAAGAACACCCTCAGATCTGGTGTCACTCCTTGGAAAAGATGCTTTTGCAAACTTCCCCAACACACATCCCTTACATACATCATCATGCTCTGTTCTCACCTCTGGAATACCTATCACTATCTCACGAAGCAATTTAATCACTCCATGATGTATATGGCCCATCCTTCTATTCCATAGCTCTCCAAGATCTTTAGGATTATTGTTTCACATGAGTGCCTTAGGAGTATCAAACTGTAGCCTATAAAGGCGACCGCACCTAACTCCAATAGATATGGGTGATTTCCAATCCTTAAGCTTGATCAACACTCATGTCCCTCTAAAAAGTACATTATACCCTTTATCCTAAAGAACAAATATAGAAATCAGATTCATACCCAAGCTTGACACATGAAACACATCACGAAGGGGAATAATCTTCCCATTCTCCCTTTGAAACTGAATAGTCCCTTTCCCAACTGAGTTAATTTTGGACAAGTTTCCCATAGAAATATGGATACTGGTGTCCTCCTCCTTGTAATTGGAGAAGTACTCTCTAACTCCTGTCATATGAAATGATGCCTCACTATCTATGTACCAAACACTCTGTGAGGTTGAGCTAACTATACAAGCTATGACTGCAAACTCATCTTCCAATCTACTAGAGAGATCATTTGCACTTGTTGAAGTTGCCACCTACTTCTTGCCCTTATTTTATTTATTCTTCCTTTGTGGGAAATCACTGACATAGTGGAAAAACTTGTGACAACCAAATCACTTGACCTTAGATAGGTCATTCTTCTTCTTATCACTTTGTGAGTTTGATCATTTGCTAGACCCCTTCATCGCTTTCCCCTTTCTTGCTAGGGCAACATTTTCCTATTCCACCTCACTTTTATGACTCTTGTTGTTGGCTCTATTGACAAGACTTAGTCTAAACTCCTCATGAGTGAAATCACTCCATAGTTGATCCCAACTCAGTAAGGTTTCTCATCCACTAACAACTTGAACAAAGATATCTCATTGCTTAGTAAACCCATTTAGGGCTATTCTGACTAGCTCATCATCACTAGGGCTATCTCCAATAACTACTAACTCATCCTTGACAAGTCTAAGCTTGGTGAGGTAACTTATGACATCTTATCCCTTGTTCATCTAGGTATTCTTCAACTTTTCTCTGAGAATTAGCTTTCGATTGGTGGTAGCATTCTAGTATAGATTCAAAATGGTGTCCCACATCTTCTTCGTTGTATATAACTCTGTGATATGTGGAACAATATGGCCTTTGACACCATCAAGGATTATTATCCTCACCTTGGAATCATCCTTCTTGTATGCTGCAAGTTGTGTTGGATCTGTAGGTACAGCTGCAACACTAGTCACATATTCCTTGATACCAGTCTCTTCCAACAATAAAGAAATTCTAGCTTTCTAGACACAAAAATTAGAGGCTCCATCTAATCAAAACTGATCTCTCAAACCAACTGAGGCCATCTCAAAGAAATAATAACTTGAAAGAGGTCAATTTCCTTTCCTTGCTTAGGGTAAACCTTTTCTACCCTCAACCTACTATGATACCATGTGAAAATTCTATTACAGTCACTGATTATTTTTTATTAAGGTAACTGCAGGTTTTGAAGGGACCTCGAAACCCTTTAACAAGGCAAAGTAAAGATAAACATAGAAAAACTTAAAGACAATGATCTATCCCAGCTAAGGATAGAAACCAAGAGGGAAAAATCCCAGATATAACATTAAGCACTATCACCAAATGGAATAAAAAACAAGAAAAAGCTCCTAGCAACACAGAGCAAAAAAAAAACCAGCAACGGGATTACTTCATCATTTTGAGGAAATCCTTAGATTCCTCCATCTAGTTCTGCATATTTTTGATGGACTCCTTCAGGTTGGCAAAGTATTTATCCTAAGCCATCTTCTTCTTTCTGGTGTTGGATCTGGGTCTGGTCCCCAGACCAAGCTATTGAAAATCATCTTTCCCCTGTTCTTTATCTTTTCTGTTGATAGTTTGATTTCCTTCTAGCACAGTACAAAGATCTTTGAGATTTTCCATAGTTTCTTTCATGCTCGTATTGGATAAGGTAATCAAATTCTTAAGCATTGTTTCATAATTATTAATATTATCATTGATCGGGCTTATCATTGTATCCATAACCTTGTTAATATTCTCCTCCAGCGTTGTAGTATTAACAACAACCTTCCCAAAAAATCCTTACCTTTTTTGTACATATCAACATCATTCCTCATTTTTTCAATGATTTCCTCCAGCAAGTCGTTCCTTGCTTCTAGATTTTTACATCTATTTTGTAGTTCCTGGATATCATTTTGAACCCATTTGTCAATGTTGTAGCCATACATGGCATTATTTCTAGCAGCCTGAAGCATAGTCATACTAATGGTTCTCTTCACTTTGAAATCCATGTCCCACAAGTCCTCCTCGAGGCTTCTTTGGTTTTGGGTGTTCTCTTCGAACTACACAGTGTTGTTCCTTGGGATTTCATGGGGGGGGGGGGGGGATCTAACCTCACATTCCTCTTCATCATTGTCAATTTCCTTGTCAAACTCCAAAGTATCATTGTTGACCTGAATTTCCTCTTCCATGGTCCTTAGATCCTCATTACTGGTAGCTTTCTCTGCAGAATTAGTAGAAATTTCCTTATTTTCTTCATTTTCCTCATCATTGCCAGCATCTTGAACCTCCTAAATCTCCTCCTTATCCTCATCTTTTTTACTCTCTTCAACAGCACCCAGCTTGTCAGTATTTTCTTTGAAACTATGATCAGCGTTATCGACCAAGTATTATTGCCATTGTTGTTACCCTCCAGAGTATCATTCTATTGACCAGTGCCAAAATAAACTTCCATAATATCAATGATGTTTTTAGAAACATCCCCAGGGCTCACCTTAACCATATCTTGGGTAGCTTCAGTACCATAGTTACACATTGCTTCCTTGTCTGCGGCCGAGTCAAAGATGGTCACTTTACCCTTCCCGGAGCTATCTCTGTTATCGTCTTCCTCTTTCACATTATCAACATTCTTCGAAGACTCCACCTCTTCCACCTAACCATCCTCAAAATTTGAGCCTTCTGCCACAAAAGAAGGAACATAAGTAGGGGTCGAAGGATTTAGGGCTTTATTGTTTGAGGAAGCTTTCTTCCTAGAACTGGAAGTAGTAGGGTTATTCCTTTTCTTACATGTAATCTGGTTAGGAATTGGGTCAGGAATGTGATCCCTGGCATACTTGGCAATGATTAAGATTAAGCCCTCATAAAGAATAGGGGTATCCCTCACCCTATGGTCAATGATACTCTGGTTAAGGGAGCTAAGAAGGAAGAAAGGGAAGGAAACCCTAATATCAAGTCTAAAATGGTTAACCAACACAAAATGGTTATTGTAAACTCTAGAGTATCTACCCTTGAGAGTAAAGTACTCCATTATCACCCTGATAACCAAGCCTCAAATAATCTTGATATTATCCAGATTAACATAGGCATATTTACCTTTAACTAGGAGGGCACGTTCTTCATCAATTTTTGGGAAATCTTTATATGCCTTATTTCTCACCTTGTTCTCTTTAGAAAAATGCATGCCCTCAAGCGGGAGACCAATAATTTCTACCAAGAGTTCCAGAGTAAGAGTGAAAGACTTCCCCACCAAGTTAACCTGGCCTTTATCCCACCCTACCACAAATGCTCTAGAAATATCCTTATCATTCCCATGCAGTTGACTCGGGTAATGGTGCACTTTCCCCTTTTTAAGCTTCCTCCAAACATCTTTGTCTTGGCTCCATTTGCATTCCATTGGTTCCTCTCTCTAAGGTCCCCTCCCATGTTAAGATACTTCTCCTTGAAGCAATACTCAAAGATTTTACTTAGCTTAGTTTCCAGAATTTGGTTTCTCCAGTCACTCAATCTAAGAACAAGCAGCTTCGAATAATAGATTTTATGGCACAACTCTTGTTTAATAACCCAGAAAGTGTGCGAATTCAAAGAAATGTGACAAGAATTAATCACAACATGGCACTTCACCTTCAAAGCAGTCTGGTTCAAAAATAAATTTTGATGTGTGATCATTACATTAAGTAAGTCCTTCACCACTTGCCACATCACCTTCAACTTGCTCCAAATTAGAATTACTTCATGTTGTATAATCATTACAAATGATTCCCTCCATTTGGTTAATCCTGTCATAATTGATACACAAGTTAATCTCGTCACTGAATTTAGAGGATCCATACCATTTATGTATGATGTCACTTCTAACCTTGAGGTTAGCCAACCCATCTACTACCTGGTTAGTTTCACGGTAGTTGTGGGTAACATGAAAGGAGTCAAGACTAATGGTTATATTTTTTATTTTCTAAATGATGTGCTCTATGGTCTAGGAGGACATGCTAAGACCTTTAATATTGTTAACAATGTTAAGAGAATCTCCCTCCAGCCATACTTTTTTGCACCCAATTTCTTCCGCCAGCATCATAACATTTAGGGAAGCCATCACCTCTTCTCTATGAGCTCTATGATTTGATTGCAATCCCAAAGGTGCAGCTATAGATCCAACACAATTACCATTCCAATCTCTCAGAACTCCACCACCACTAGAAGCACCCAAATTTCCCTTTGACGCCCCGTCAAAGTTAGATTTCATCCAACCATTCAAAGGGGCCATCCAGGTGGTATTATCTCTTGGATTATCCGACTAGGATTTAGAGTGGGGAAAAATCTAGTTTCTGATGTCCTCTTTAGATATTTGGGCCTTAATCTTCTGATTATTGATATTGATAGCACTAATATAGTTTTCCTCTAGCCCTCTATAGGTAAGATTCCCAATTGTATGCACCCAAAAATGGTCGCGTAGACTTTGGGCCCCATTTATTCAATTTATCAATCCTGAATCAATTTTATCAATAATCAATATTTTCAACAATATCAATCTCTTGATCAAGTCTTGATTTTGACCATATATTGGATTTTTATCCTATGGGCTAATCATTTATCCTAAGTTTTTATTTATTTAAAAAGAATATTTCCTCCCCTTTTGATTAAATAAAAAGCCTCACTTTTCCTCTTATCCTAAGTTGCACAAATAAAGCATTATTCCTATTTTACAAAAAGGAGAAAAACACTTTTTGTCTCATATGGACATAAAGTCAACTCCTATTTTCCTATTGGAGGATACTTGTGCACATGGATTGCTCCTCTTTTAAGCTCCACCGTTGATTGAGACTTTTGCCTCTTAATCTCCATGGTCCATTTCACCTCATTTCTTATAAAAGGAGAGCTCTCTCCTTCATTTGGATACCATGTTTTTATGCTAATGTTATGCTATAGGTTTTAGGTGCATTTGGAGCTTTTGAAGATATTGAAGACTTGCTTCATTTCATTACATCATTTAGTTGCATATTTCCTTTGCTTAGTTTGCATGATCATGGTATATTAGCTTAGTTTCCTTTTATGCAATAGAATAACTCACATAGCTTAAATAAGTAGGCTTTGTAACACTTGTTATTTCCTTTCATAGATTAGTTGCATTGTACTTTCCTTTCATAGCTTAGATTGCATTCTCATTTAGATTTGCATTGCATTGAATATTTGATTTTTGGAGATATTGGCATTGTTTCCCTTGTCTTCATTTGAATCTCTCATTGTATGGTTGACTAGCAAGGTCACAAGTTTGTAGCTCTAGCTGAGAGCAAGTTTATCATAGTCCCTTGCAACTCCATACATAAAGAGCTATGAGCCGCTTTGTGAGGCCTCATTCTTGAGCAACCTTGCATGTAATGGTTCATAGAAGTGCACCATTTTTAGTGTGTACATTTTTGGCGCCCACCGTGGGGCAGAGTAGAGAGGCTTTGTCCTTTGTTTCATTGCATTTTCATCATTTTTCAGATTATTTTTCAAAAATTTTGCAGTTCTGGTTTTCTGTCTCAGAGTATCGTACGGTACTTCTCAAAAATATCATGCGATATACCTTTGTATAGCGGTGTGACACTTTGCGTAAGAGAAGAATCGCCCGCCAGTATTGAGGTATATTGCCTGGCATCATGCGAAGTATCGCCCGCCCATAGTGCAAAGTATCGCCCAGACTGAGGTATATCGTATGACTATAGGAAACTGTGTCGCGCGATACTCGTGAAGTCTGAGGTATATTGCCTGATCTGGCAGAGACCTGCATTTCTAGTTTTATCATCTGAATTTGATCATTTTAGTTTGCTGGTTTATTTTACTGTATTTAGATAGGTCTAACCTGCATCTTTTAGCTTGAATCTATCAGTTTATTGCATATTTACATTTGGATTTTGATTTTGCTAACCTTGTTGGTCTAACAAGTTATGTTTGTAGGTGCTCTCATTGCTTGAAATTTGCTAAAAAGACATGTCAAAGAGGGCTACTAACACTTTTTGCAGGGCTGCCCAAGCATTAAAAAAAAATAAAAAATTCTTGCTTGTTTATTTGCTTTCCTTTCAAGTGTGGCGTTCACTAATTTTATTAGGAATCTTTAAAACCTTGTGAAAGAGATTTTGAGGTGGTAGGAGAAGTATGCTCTTCACCTTTAGGTGAATCATAAAATCTTGACCCATCTTAAGGTTTTGGAAGCAAGGGAGTAATTGAATCTCTTTGCTTGGTGTGTTTGGGAGAAGTTTTTGAGATAGGGGAGTATGCTCTTCACCCTTGAGGTGAACCAAAAACCTTGAACCTCATAAATTATCTATTTTTGTTTAGTTTAGGAATCTTTTAGCGGGCCTGCTCTTGAGCAATCAAGAGGAATGACTCAAGTGGGGACAACCTTGTCATCATTTTCCTTGGTGGCAAGTGATTCCAACTCACTATAATCTCAAGGCTATCAAGGACACCAAAAACCTTGGTAGACATAACACTTATCTTCATTTGATGTGAGTAGCTCATGGGATTGCGACCATGGGGAAAACATTGAACAAGAATGCTTAAGGTACTCTTGAGGCCGCAAGGTCCTAGTCCTTTATGAGGAGCAAGAGGGGTGTTGTGAACAGAAATCTTTATTAAGAACCATTAGATAGAAGCCACTTTGTTTAGCCGCTTATCTTCTTAGTGCAAGGATTGATCCAAGTGGTTTACCCGGATCAACTTAAGATACTCACCATATGTGTCCCTTTGGTTGTGTCATTTGACACTTCCACGACAAAGCCAACATCTCTTGTGGGTAACCACTTGGTGTGAGGCGAGGGGGCATCAAGTTGTGGGCTAAGTTGGTAAGTATTGAGCCTTGACTTTTAAGGATAGATTTGCTTGAATTATTTTCGGTTGTGTGATGCCAGTGAAAATGTTCTTACATACAAACAATCAGTAGCATTCATAGGGTGCTTTTTCAATTCTGATATCACAAGTGTTTGTCTTGGCAAGGTTTCTTTTGCCCTTGTTTCAAGTGTTTGAGACATGTTTGATCCCTCACTGTTTGCAAGCCTGCCAAAGTTCTGCTGATATTGTGACTGAAATAAAAAACATCAACCCTCAAACTAAAAAATTTGACCAAGCAGACCCAAAAACACAAATTTTACACAATTCTGCAATAGTATCGCACTCTGTAAAGCAAAATATTGTGCAATACTTCGCGCTTGCTAAAAATATCACCTGCTTTGAAGAGAAATATCACGCGATAGTTCACCCTTGATGGACTATCGCCTGACCTGCCTGGAGTATATCGCCCGCCAGTACTGAGGTATATCATCTGGCATCATGCGAAGTATCACGCGGTTATAGGTATATCACCCCAGTAGCCTGGAGTATATCACCTGGTTAATTTCTATCATGCTTGCAATTTGGTCAGTTTCAGTTGCTGTTAATCAGGTTAGGTCTTAGAGTAGGCTTCTTGCCCTGACGTTTGAGACCTATCTTGACTCTAAATTTTTGGTTTTAGTCCTCCGGGATAGCATCATTTGATTTACAAAATCACTTTGGAATAATTTTCAAGTTAGAAGGTCATTCTTAGTGCCAAGGTTCATCTCTAAGATTGTTAGCTACATTCTTGGAAAATTTTAGTGCTCTTATTGTCCAAATCACTTTCATTTAAATCTCAATTTCAATTATATTTTGGCCCAGTCCAACCTCCTGGTTCAAAAGTGTAAGGGTAGTCACCCTTTGATTTGAAGCACCTCTTTGACAGTGTTGGTAAAGCCCCTTTTCTATCTTTTCATTTCTTTTTGGACAATAAAGGACTTTGATTATCCTAGTTTGGCATTGACACTTTGAAAGGTCACCTTATCATTGAGAGTATATTTCTTTCATGTCAGTTACGACAAGGTACCAAGTCAATCAAGGGAAGCGACCCCCTGTTGCCTTTAGCCAGTTACCACCCGTTAAGACTCGTGGACAACATAAGGGAAAAGGACCCCTTTTTGATCAATCTCCTAAAAGTGAATCTGAGGTTTGTTTTAATCCAGGAGCTAATCCTAGTGAAGTGAGCACCTCTTTTGTACCACTTTCATCAAGTATGGACATGAGTTACACTTTCACCCGACAACAAAGAGAAGCCATGAATCAAACTCTTGAGGATATTTTCCAACGACATAGAAGAGAGTATGGTGGTTCTTCTCATGCTAGTCCACCTGGGTCACCTCCCAACAACGCGAGGTATTTTGATGCTCACCAACGAGCTGAGAGACATCATAAGCAAGCTCACTCAGATTCAGGGTCACAACACGAAGACTAGAACAACGAATCTAGTGATCACCACATAAACGCAGCTAATGCTATAAGGCATTCGAGACCATCCTCCCCACTTAAAGACACCTCTCGATATGCGAATACAAGATTGAGAAGCATTGAGAGGGAGAAGCAAGCCTATTTGGATGAACAAGCTGCCAAAAAGGAAAAATTCAGACAACTAGAAGAAGAGGAACGTGCATTGTTGGATATAAAGAAAAGAGTCACCCAAGAAGAAGAAGATAGACTCTACGCACAACAACTCCAAAGCTGATTCAACGGGAGGGGAACCAATAGTGGGACCAACTCACCCCCATCTACCCCTTCGCCAAGTCCTAGAAGAAGATCAAGGACACCCTCATGATCCCCAAGTCCTAGAGGAAGAAGGGTTTCAAGATATGACCATCATAGGAGACAGTCGTCTCATAGACATTCAAAGCAACCCTCCCAATGAGCACATCATGACTCACAACATGGAGGAAGTTATGCTAAGTTTGATCATATGGATTTCATGACTATGCAACAAGAACCTTCCTTTCAAGCATATGTGGAGCAATATGTGGAACAAAACAAAGATCAATTCTTAGAAAGTCTTATTAACAAAGGCACCAAAGTTCCATATAATTTTTATGTTCACCAAAAGATCAAGAAACAGAGCCCTTCAACTGATGAGGTGATCTTACAAATACAAAAGGATATAGACAGGATGAAGGCTCCCAAGAGCACATTTCATTTGGACTCCATATGTCCTAACCCCATTGACAAAAGTATGGTGATGGTAGAATTCCCTAAGAAAGTTGAGTTCCTAACATATGACAAATATGATGGCACTGGTGACCCTCACGACCATGTTTGACAGTTCTACATAATGAGCTTTTCCTTTCACCATGAAGACTCCTACTTGATGAGATTATTCCCAAGGAGTTTAAAAGGTCAAGCCATGGAGTGGTTCACCAACCTTTCCCCTCTAGTAAAGACATTTAAAGAACTTGTCCAAAGGTTTGTTCAGCATTTTGCTTACAACTTATCGAGGTCGGTCACAATGCTTGATTTGTGCAAACTCAAGCAAAATCAAGGGGAATCTTTTGTCACATTTTTACAACGATGGAGGTGATTGTGTTCAAAATACCCCAGGACAATCCCTGAGGAGGAGAGAATCGATATCATTGTGAGCAATCTAATACTAGAACTAAGATATGAAGTCAAGAAAATCCTGTTTAATTCCTTTGATACTATGGTAGAGGTGGCATGTCGCATTGAGGACGTCCTAAAAGAACAAGGAATTTTGGCTAAACCAACAAATAACAATAATGGCCAAAATAACAATACTAATGGTAACAAGGACAAAAAGAACTCCTATTGGAACAAAAACAAGCAAGTGGTCAACGACAGAGTTGTTGACTCATCTCAACCCAAAAATGAAGGAGTTCTTAACCTCTCTCATGCAGTTCAAGCTATGAAGCTGCAAACATCTCCAACACAACAAGACAAACCTAAGTATCAAAGGAGATCTAAAATGAAGAAGAGACAATTTACCAAATTGGGAGAATCTTATGCAGATGTTTTTAAGACATTAGTTGCTCATAATTTGGCACACCGACAGGATCCTACAAAACATCGTATACCGGATCCTTTACCTCATTGGTGGGATGTGAAGGCTTTTTGCATTTTCCATAATGGGATTGGACATGACATAGAAAATTGTTTTAAACTCAAGCATCTTGTCCAAGACCTTATTGAAAAAGGACAATTACAAGTTGATGGGTTAACCACTAATGCAGATCATAAGGCTTTTAAAGAGCCCTTGCCTAAATATGAGAAAGGAGATAATTCTAACAATAAGAATGGCAAGGCGGCTATCAACTACACCTACACAAATGCGAGAACGTTATTAACATGCTTGAAATTGTGGATGATAGTGTCAACATGGTGAGAGGGAAAGATCCTTATGAACATAATGTGGACTCAACTCCTATGACTGATGAAAGACCCGCTGTGGTGATAAGAGGCCCTCACTCGTGAAGAATGCCCCAGTCCCTCAATGCTATCACGAGAGGTCAGGCCCAAGCGCCCATTATTATCAAAGGTCCTAGCACTAGCAAGTCTAAGTAGCCCATGTCCAAAGGCGTTCCTCCTAAATCTGTCGTTGGTCCTGATTCCAATTATAATCTTATTGACCAATTACAACATACACCCACGTAGATATCCATTTTTGAGCTTTTAGAATTGTCCCCTAAGCACAAGCGCGTCCTTGAGGATGCTTTGCGAGCAGCCAGCGTCCCTAACAACTTAGATATTGATCAATTCTAGAATATGGTCAACCATTTGGCTAGCCCTCATTACCTCACCTTCTCAGAAGAAGACAAATCCATCAGTCACCCACATAACTTGGCCTTACACATCGAAGTCATGATTCATAAAACCCGTGTCAGGTGTGTACTGATAGATGGGGGTGCAGGGCTCAATATTTGTACCATGAGTTTGTTGCTGGCTCTAGGATATTCTGAGAATGTCATTGACACAAGGAAAAAGATCACAATCAAGGCATATGATGAAGCAGAAAGAAGTTCTAAGGGATTGGCCATTTTGCCTATTTGCATTGGTCCAGTAGAAAAGGATATCTTATTTCAAATTGTTGATGTTGGACCTTTAGCCTACAACATTTTGCTAGGTAGGCCATGGATTCATGAAATGCAAGCAGTCCCATCAACGTATCACCAGTGTGTTAAGTTTCCCCATAATGGTGTAGAAATTTGCATACCTGGAGATAGTGCTTTGTCAGTTAATAACATTTCTACTAGATCACATGTACCTTTGAATAGGGAAGCTGATAGTCCTAGTAGTTCACTTGAACAATGCAAGCAGAAGTTTAAGACCATAGATCTTGGGATGGGAGATTATAAAATTGATTCTTTTACAAACATGCCAATCTCCCCTAGGTCTTATGGGAGACCATCACCAAATATGAAGCCTTCATCATCAGCAATGACATTATTTGGAAAATTTGTTGAGTCTTCGGTCCCTATTCAGGAAGAGAAAGAGGAAGTTTCCATAAGGAACTAGATCTATCACAAGGAAAAATACAAACACAACAAGAATTTTGCTCCTTCACCTGAAGCTTATGGGAGAGGGTATACAATGGTTAAGAATATGGGTTATCCTGGATATGGTCCCCTTAGCCACAGGTTGGATGCTAAAGCTAAGCCTCTTGATCATGCTCTTTTTGGATGAAAGAATAAGTCCACGGTTGGCTTAGGTTTTGAAAATAAGAAGAAGAAAGGTGTCCCTGTCCCAGCTGTGATGGACAGTGACAGTGACTCAGACTATACGCCTAATCTTTCTAATCAACAAGATGTGTCTGATGATTGGGTGCCCTCAACAAATCTCCTTTGGGGAGATTCCACAGATTTGATACTTGACAGTCCTACTATCCTAGCTGTGACGGATAGTGACTGTATGGCTGCTAGATCGATAAAGGAAAGTGTTGCTATCCTAGCTGCGACAAATAGTACCAATGCTAGCACTAGAGAAGGGGAAACCCTTCCTAACCTCGAGGCTTCTACATCATGTGGCCCAAATGATGACTCAGACATAGACTCCCATGAATATGAATGGGACTCACTTTCAAATGCAACAGTTGATCTGGACATAGATATTGTCCATGCTTATAGTACCCAACCCGATGTGGCTAACGAGCTTAGTGTAGGACTAGAGGATCGCACTCCTCAAATTGCCTTAGTGGATGACGCTTCGTTTGATAGGATGAGTCCTAATTCAGGTATCTTAGGAGAAGACTTGATGAATCCTGATTGTATGGTCACCAGAGATGACACTTTTTGCATAAATAACATTGAACCAGTCATTGACCTACCCCTTGTTCACTTTGACCTAATTGACTGGTCTCAGTGCCATCAAGAGCCTATATTCCTCACTTTTCAGAAAGATTACGAAATTGCCTGCTATCTGAATGCTCTTGAACCTGTGGCTTCTTCCACCAGTGAACCTACAACCAGTATGACAGAGCCTGATATTAAGTACCTCAGTCTAAAAATAAAAGAGAAAGAAAAAAAGAAAAATAGTTATGATGGTGAAAACCACTTTGTGGCGGTATCAGAACCAAAAATAGTAAAAAGAAATGATGCATCCGAGGGTGAAAACCTCTTTGAGGCACCTAAGGATGGGGTACTTAATAACTTGCCGAGTTATTTCTAGGATAGATCATCAGTATTGATTGAGCCAACAAAGCCAGTCAATTTGAACACAGAAGAAACTCCTCAAATAGTTCATCTTGCTCAATCTTTATCAGAAGAAGAGACCAAGGCATATATACAATTCTTACAGGAGAAGAAAATCAATTTTGCATGGACCTATTCAGACATGCCAGGGCTCGACACAACTCTTATAATGCATCACTTAATCATAGCTCCAGGTGTCAAACCAGTGAAACAGAGACTCAGAAAAATGCATCCACATGTAGCTCTCCTTATCAAAGCGGAATTAGAAAAAATTTTGAGAGTTGGATTCATCAGAGCCATCGATTATGCAGAATGGATCTCAAACATAGTACCAGTTTCCAAACATGATGGGTCCATTTGTGTATGCACAGATTTTAGAGATTTAAACAAAGCATGCCCAAAGGATGATTTTCCACTTCCAAACATTGACATGATAGTGGACATGATAGCGGGCTATGACATATACTCTTTAATGGATGGTTTCTCAGGATATAATCAAATCAAAATAGCTCTCGAAGACCAAGAGAAAATAGCGTTCACATGTGCATGGGGAACCTATTGTTGGAACGTCATGCCATTTGGGTTAAAGAATGCCGGAGCAACCTACCAAAGAGCTATGACCACTATCTTTCATGATATGATGCATAAAAATATGGAAGATTATGTGGATGATACCCTAGCAAAATCAAGATAATGGGACACACACCTCGATGATCTAGAAGTAATTCTAGATCACATGGAACAGTTTCAACTCAGATTGAATCCAAAGAAGTGCGCATTTGGTGTCACCTCAGGCAAACTTTTAGGATTCATAATATCAGCAAAAGGTATCAAGGTTGATCCCGAAAAGGTCCAAGCGATTCTAGATATGCCACCTCCTCAAAATATCAGCCAAATGAGAAGTCTTCAGGGATGTCTTCAATCGATTAGGAGGTTTATTTCTCAGCTTGCAGATAGAGTGCAACCCTTTAACAAGACATTGCATAAGGGCACTTCTTGTGTTTGGAACGAGGATTGTCAAAAGACCCTAGATCAGATCAAACAATACTTGGCCAATCCTCCAATCCTAATGCCTCCTATTCCAGGGAAACCATTGATCCTATATATTTCAGCTATAGACAATTCCCTGGGGGCATTGTTGGCTCAATTAGATGATACTGGGAAAGAACGGGCCATATACTATATCAGCCGTACTCTAGTCTCCTATGAGATCAATTACAATAACATTGAGAAGTCTTGTCTTGCAGTGGTGTTTGCTTCTCAAAAGTTGCGACACTATATGTTTGCTCGTACCATAAATTTGGTTGCAAAAATTGATCCTCTTAAGTACTTGCTTAGTAAGGCTGCCCTCACGGGTAGACTTGCTAAATGGATGATTGTCCTAACTGAATTTGACATAGATTACGTTGAAAGGAAGGCCATAAAAGGGCAGGCTATTGCTGACCAATTAGTTGATTTCCCAATTCAGGATAGTATGCCGGTTCAAGTGGAATTCCCAAATGAACACATCTTGTATACGACTACTCGCACTTGGACAATGTTCTTTGATGGTTCCCGCATGCAAAATGGATCAGGTGCTGGAGTATTATTTGTTTCTCCACATGGGTACAATATTCCAAAGTCTTACAAACTTTTATTCCCATGTACAAATAATATTGTAGAATATGAAGCTTTAACCAATGGCTTGAGAATGGCTATAGAATGGAACATCACCGAGTTACATGTCTTTGGGGATTCCCAGCTAATCATCAACCAAGTCAATGAGGAGTATCAAACCAAGGATGATAAATTGATGCCCTATAAAAAGATGGTTGACTCATTGAAGCGTTACTTTACCTTTGTTACGTTTCAACAGATCCCTAGGACAGAGAACAAAGCTGCAGATGCCATGGCCACATTAGCTTCACTTCTTCAATTGGAGACACATGAATCCAGATTTGAATTCCTAGTGGAAGAGCTACACCATCCCATCTTTGACTCATCTAAAAGCCATGTCATTTGTACCATTGTCACACAAGAGTCTTCCCGATATGGTGCTATCTATTCATATCTTCGTGATGGCATCATCCCCGACATGTTCAATCATTCTGAGCACCGAAACCTCATCCGTAACACCTCTCGCCACACCCTTATCTCTGGTGATTTATATAGGAGGGGTTTAGATGGGACACTCCTTAGGTGCTTGGAAAAGGAGGAATCCAACCAAGCGTTAGTTGACATCCACGAGGACATTTGCGGTGGACATTCTAATGGTCTTGCCATGGCCCGAAGGTTGCTTAGGGCAGGATATTATTGGCCCATAATGCAGATAGATGCAGTCACCTTTGCTAAGTCATGTGAAAAATGTCAGAAACATGGAAACCTGATTCATGCTCCAGGTAGGGAGCTGATCCCTTCTGTTTCTCATTGGCCATTTCAGCACTGGGCCTTTGATTTGGTTGGGCAGATTCATCCCAACTCATCAGGTGGACATAAGTTCATTATTACTGCCACTGACTACTTCACAAAATGGGTGGAAGCTGTGCCACTTTCTATTGCTTCAAGGAAGACTATCTCTTTGTTCATCTTGAATCATATTATTTGCCGGTTTGGAGTGCCTTCTGAGATTATCACTGATAACGGAGGTCAATTCAAGAATAAGGACCTAAAGCATCTATGCAAAAAGTTTAAAATCAAACAACATTGGTCCTCCATCTATTTTCCACAGGGAAACGGACAGGCAGAAGCCTCTAATAAAACCATTCTTAAAATTCTTCATAGGACAATGCACAAGAATGGTAGGGATTGGTACTTACAAATCAATCCAGCACTATGGGCTTACAGAACAAGCATTCGCACACCTACAGGAGCCACTCCTTTTTCTCTTACCTATGGCGCTGAAGTGGTATTGCCTTTAGAAGTCGAGATACCATCACTTAGAGTCTCACTCAAAGGTTTGATTACAGATGAGGATTACCGCGCCATGAGGTTATAGGAACTAGAAATTCTAGATGAGAAGCATAAAGCTTCCTTTGATCATATGAGAGTGTATTAGAAGCGTATGTCCAAGGCATTCAACAAGAAGGTTCGCCCTAGAGAATTTCAAATAGGTGATCTTGTTTTGCAAGAGAACCCTAAGAACCAACAAAATAGAGAACAAAAGGGCAAGTTTGAACCTAACTGGCTTGGACCATATGTCATCACAGCTGCTTTTGGTACCGGTGCGTATTTACTGTTAGATCCCAATGGAGAACAGCTCCCTGATCCCATCAACATTGTGCACCTCAAGAAGTTCTATCCTTGATGCCCGTTTTTGTCTGGGGGCATCCTTTGTACATACTTATTGATTCTGAAAAAATACAAAAAAAATTGATATATATGATGCTGAAAAAAATCCTAAAAAGCATAAAAAGTCCTGAAAAAATACAAAAAAAATCAAAAAAAATTCAAAAAAATAGAAAAAGTGCCTTGGTGAAAACCTGGAAACAGGCGCCTTGGTAGCAAAAATACAAAAAAAATTGAAAAAAGAAAAAATTGCAAAAAGATTCCAAGTGATGAAAACCTGGAAACAGGTGCTACTTGAGGCCTTTGCACTCCTATTTGTTAGCATGCGTCCTCGACACTGAGCCTTTCCCTCCTGCCTTGACCTTATTTGACTTGGTCTGGAATTGGTCTTTCTCTTTGTCTAGGGGGCATAACTATTAGCATTGGTCCTTTAGGTGCGTTTATCTCTTGGGGCATTTCACAAATAGGTGTTTTTCAACACCACCCCAAACAGGTGTTTTTCAACACCACCCCAAACAATGTTTTTCAACACTACCCTTGCGTCGAGTGTTTCTTAACACTTATAAGATGTCTTACCCAACAGTCTAGTATGATGCGACATTGCTCATTTGCAAATGTGATACTCAGAGTCTGACTCTATGACCAACACACACGCACTTAAACAATCAACTTGTTGAGATATGTTGACTTTATTTTTCTTTGTGTGATGTCTATGAGGATTTCTTTGATGAGTGGTCTCTCCCTGAGAAGTTTTCGATGATGCATAGCTAGAAGACTGAGGGTATGAGAACATGTTTTCTTTCTTTATCTGCTTGTGGGTATATTTTGTTGGTCCTAACTGTCATGAGCATTTATGCTGGTCTTACTTGACCCTATGGATTGACAAGGTATTATCCTTGACTGTTTTGCGAGTGCATGCTTCTAGCTATCTTGATTTTCATGTGTCTTGATACAAGCATAATCTCGCCATATCAAACTTAGGTAATCTCACTGCATTAGTCATCTTGACCTACATGTCTTTGATGCCTAGGTGAGATTCCCACATTTCTATCTGATAAAGATCATATTCCTATCCACATAGTTATGCTAGTGTGCATTATATGATCTTACGACACTACCAATAACGCTCGATGATGATAATTAGATGTCTATAAGCGTTGTGACCTTGCAAGTCAACCAATTTCATAGTAGCTTTCATTTTTAGGGTCACGTTAGATTAGTTTTGCACTTTGCATATGGAGAGAGCTTTCCTTTTTATCATCTATGGACTAGTTGGTCAACTATGCTCATTTTCTGATTCTTCTCGATCATATCTTTCATTTCTGATCTTTCATATCACATCATTTTCTATCCATTTTCGGACTTGAAATTGAAATTTGAGTCACGTTTCCAAATTTTCCCTTTCTTCTGAGCAATTGACTAACTTTTTGAGGTATAATTTGATTTTCGGTGGAATTTCTTCCTTTTCATGTCTCTCAATTTTCTAGTCTTTCATTCGCCCTATCTCTTTTCTTCTAGCTCATCGCTGGGGCATGTTTCATTGCCTAATGGTTATCCTGTTATCATTTACCTTCGATTGTGATTTCATTCTGATTTGATCAAATCTTTATCGATTTGCTATCTCTCCTCTACCTGATTCCGATTTCGATTCCAAGGGGGCAGTATTTATGGGATTCTCATCCCCGATTCCTTGATTCTCTTGATTCAGACATCTTTTGTGAGCTTTTTCTCAAATTTGAGATTCTTATCTCTTACTTTGAATGTGATCCTGAATCGACCTCATGTTCAAAGACCTTTGTTCATGCTTTGTCCAGATATGATCCCGAATCGACCTCATATTTGAGTTGTTTTGTGATCCCAAATCGATCTCACATTGCAACTTCATTCTTTGACTACATGTGTTCCCAAATCGATCACACATTAGTCAAAGAGGGGAAAATGTATGCACCCAAAAATGGTCGTGTAGACTTTGGGCCCCATTTATTCAATTTATCAATCCTGAATCAATTTTATCAATAATCAATATTTTCAACAATATCAATCTCTTGATCAAGTCTTGATTTCGATCATATATTGGATTTTTATCCTATGGGCTAATCATTTATCCTAAGTTTTTATTTACTTAAAAGGAATATTTCCTCCCCTTTTGATTAAATAAAAAGCCCCACTTTTCCTCTTATCCTAAGTTGCACAAATAAAGCATTATTCCTATTTTACAAAAAGGAGAAAAACACTTTTTGTCTCATATGGACATAAAGTCAACTCCTATTTTCCTATTGGAGGATACTTGTGCACATGGATTGCTCCTCTTTTAAGCTCCACCATTGATTGAGACTTTTGCCTCTTAATCTCCATGGTCCATTTCACCTCATTTCTTATAAAAGGAGAGCTCTCTCCTTCATTTGGATACCATGTTTTTATGCTAATGTTATGCTACAGGTTTTAGGTGCATTTGGAGCTTTTGAAGATATTGAAGACTTGCTTCATTTCATTACATCATTTAGTTGCATATTTCCTTTGCTTAGTTTGCATGATCATGGTATATTAGCTTAGTTTCCTTTTATGCAATAGAATAACTCACATAGCTTAAATAAGAAGGCTTTGTAACACTTGTTATTTCCTTTCATAGATTAGTTGCATTGTACTTTCCTTTCATAGCTTAGATTGCATTCTCATTTAGATTTGCATTGCATTGCATATTTGATTCTTGGAGATATTGGCATTGTTGCCCTTGTCTTCATTGGAATCTCTCATTGTATGGTTGACTAGCAAGGTCACAAGTTTGTAGCTCTAGCTGAGAGCAAGTTTATCATAGTCCCTTGCAACTCCATACATAGAGAGCTATGAGCCGCTTTGTGAGGCCTCATTCTTGAGCAACCTTGCATGTAATGGTTCATAGAAGTGCACCATTTTTAGTGTGTACACCAATAACTTCTGATTTATAGTATTTATCCCTGAAGATTCTATTGTTCCTTTCCTTCTAGGTGCACCAGAAGAAGTGAGGAGGAATGAGTTTCCAAAAGTCTTTCACCAAATCACTAGAGAATGGACAACTCCATTGAATAATAAAATCCTGCCAAGACAGGGAAAAGCCAACAAAGATCCCATTTTTTAAGGATAAGATCCCAAACTCTACGAGTATAGGTGTAGTGTAACATTAAATGATCACACGATTTAGAATCCTCCATATAGAGACAACATCTATTAACTAGACAAATACCCCTTCTAGAAAAATTATCAAGGGTTAAAGGTTTATTCTAAGCAAGGATCCAAAAGAAGAAATTAATTTTGGGCATGAGATACTTGTACCAAACACTCGAGCACAGAGGTTTATCCTCCTTTAAAAAAGGCATAGCATAGACATAAGCCACTGTGTAAACTCCATCAGCAGTAAGGGCCCAAATCAACTTGTCCTAGGAGTTATCCTTGATGAACCAGGTTTTCAAGTCATGCATAAGAGGGATAAATCTTCTTTCTGTGGCATCAATGTTCTTCCATTTATTATCCTACCAGTAATCTTTAACTTTAGTCCCTATGGTTTCTTTAACTTGATCAATGGCTTGCTTCCAATCTTTATTAGTAGAGAGAGGCTCTTTTTGGATCCACATGTCGTCCCAGAATTCAATTTTATGACCATCCCCCAGCTTCCATCTCTTCCCCTCAATAATAATGTCTTTTTCTGAACTTATACTATTCCAAATGTAGGAACCATTCAAATTTTCTCCATTCATAATATAGTCCTCAAAGGTGCTAGAATTGAAGAGATATTTGTTTCTCAGAATGTCATTCCATTATTTTCTATCTCCATTTGTTCTCCATAATTGCTTGGCCAAGAGGGCTTTATTTACCAATTTAATAGGTCTCAAACCAAGACCCCCTTTACTCTTGGGTTTACAAACCTTATCCCAAGCAACCAGGCCAAGTCTTTTCTTTCTTCCACTCCAGACCAGAGGAACCTTTTTTGAATTTTTTTAGTTTTATCATGGCAAATTTATGAGGAGTCTTAAACAGACTCAACACATAAACACAATCATTGATTATTAATTTCCTATCTTATAAAGATTATTTAACTACAAAAAATTAATTCATAGCTAATATTAAAAAATAACACAACTGCAACTTCACCAAATAAAAACATGGAAAGAAATATGCAACACAATGACACAATATTTTCGGACAATTGTCCTTGGAAAAAGCCCAAAGGGAAAACCAATACTGCAGATGAGAAATATATTAATCTTTAGCAAATTAAGAGATACAAAAACTTCTTGCCTCTTACTGGCATAGCTCATAGAACCTCCCAATTTCTCCTGCTGATATTCCCCCATTGCTATCTCCCAGCGCTATCACTGTGCCCTTGCTAACACTGCAAGACTATTTTCTATCACTATAAATTCATTTGCTAACACTGCAAATACTTCTTCAAGTTGTATCTATGAGTTTTCCAAATGCCCCTAGACCCCCTTTTATACTACTACCCTCTTTGGAGAATCGACGACTGAGATCAATTCTCAATCAACGACTGAGATAAATACACAACCCAACAACCAATAACAAAATAGATTTCAAGGTGTCACCTAGGGGAATCAAACAATGCATTAAATAATTGTATCTACATAAACTTCTAGAAAATAATCATTTAATATTGTTTAGCAAGTGGACAAACAGTTGTCCAAGCTAACTAACCAACAAAAGAGGCCTAGATTTGTGAGAGTTTGTTGGGTGGGATGCCTTTACTGCTTCAGTGTCTGGAGTGTTGATCTACAAATTTCCAAAATTTTCATTCAATAACATAAAACAACAAAGCATATTGATATAAGCTATTAAAAGAACTAAAGTAAATATTGTGTCAATCTTTTTCAATAAGACTTCTTGTATTTATCGAAACAATATAGAAACAAGTTATATTAGCATTGATAATTGGTTCCATTGCATAATTATTTCTCAATGAGAATTACTTTGATCAAATCAATTCAATTTTTTAGCTTGAATCATATACAAATTTTTATTTTCTAGTGGTCTATTCAATCCTAATATAGCTTTGTGATGGCTATATGTACTTTCAAATAACACTAAGTCACTCTGGACACTCAATGCTCACTAACAAATTTATTTTTTTACTTGCCAAGCATATCCTTCCATACAATATCGATTTCCATACATTTGCAATGAACACATTGTGGGATGGAAGCATAAGGAAACTATGAAAGAGAGAAATTTATTTAAATCAACACTTCATATCACACTCCAAGATCTATCTTTTGCTTTTTGATGATGGATCGTGCAATGTGATCTGAAGCATTGATGCAAATACTTAATAAATTACCCACAACTTTTCTAGAAGTGTTTACTCTCAATCTAATTGATTGTGAAAATCTTCCGTCACTACAGAAAGAAATAAAATAATAAAAATGGCTACAAAGATTAAATAGGATTCACAAAGTCAATCAACAACACTAACACTAGGAGCAAGTGTACAAAACCAATAAATTAAACAAATTGAGTTTAATCAAGGAATAACTAAGGCCAAAAGGCCCTATAAAATTATAAGTGAAAATCACAATAGTTGTAATTACACAATCCTTTCGAAATATAAATATCCTTCCATACAATATCAATTTCCATACATTCAGAATGAGCACATTGTGAGGTGGAAGCATACAAGGGAGTTGTGAAAGAAAGAAATTGATTTAAATTAACTATTTAGATCACACTTTATGATCCATCTTTTTCTTTTTGATTATGGTTCATGGAATGCAATTCTGAAGCATTGATGCAAATACTTAATAATTGTACAGATTTTCTAAAAGAGTTTACTCTCAATCTAATTGACTGTAAAAATCTACTGTTACTATAGAAATAAAGAAAATAATAAAAATGGCTAGAAAAATTAAATAGGATTCACAAAGATAGTCAATAGTATTACAAAATGAGCAAGTGTAGAAACTAATAAATTAAACAAATAGAGTTTTGTCAAAGAATAACTAAGGCCAAAATGCCTTAAAAAATTATAAATGAAAATCACAATAGTTGTAATAGTACAATTCTTTTGAAATAAAATAAGTAAAATGAATAGAGAGAATGGTATGTGTGATGCATTTTTTTATCAAACTTGAGTTAAGGAGTAGGTGAGTCTAGTTATACCAAAAGCGTCCACTCTTTCAAGTGCCTGTAAAATAAGAAACATATTTAATTTTATTTAAATACATCTTTAATCCTTGAAATTGATCAGTTGCTTCATAATTTCCTTAGTGTTGCACCTGTGAATAAATGTATTGCATATGCTCTGGATTGTTTGCATCAAAAGGTTTTCCATGATGTTCCTAAAGACAGAAAGAAAACATTTGAATTCAAGTTCGTGATTGTGGAAACAATAGTTTCAAATGCAAAGCATTCATAAGAAATCATTTATCAAATGTAATCTCACCTAGTTCCATTAGTTTAAATGAGCATACTCAATGTAGTTAGTAGCTAACCGAGGATTCTATGCAAGAGTACATAAAGGAAATTTAACCTAATGTGGGAAAAGATATGTGGTACACTTGAAGCAAGGTGTGACTCTAGGTAAAATCACCATGGAATGCCTTTGAAACCTTTTGTATCCCTATCAAACATAGGTTTAATTATTTTTGGATGGGGTTTGTCATTAGAATTAGATTTTGAGTAAACACACATCTCAAAAATTTATGCAGTCAAGGTGGTGGATCCAATGAAGGATAGTCCAAACCTTGCATCCAACAAAATTACACAGTGGAATACTCAACACAACAGACAACAACATAAATGTTTCAAGTAATTTGCATTAACATGCTCGACTGTAAGGCCTTCCAGGTTAGGTCCAATTACAAAATGAAACAATTCTGCAAGATCCACAACTAGATCCAATACAAACTCAACTAGTTCAGCTATGAAGACAATCAGAAGCTGATGGAAACCCTAAGGCAGAACTAAACTTGAGCTCAAAAGCCTCCAAGCAATCTCCTTGTTCCCAAGTATGCAAACCCCTAGCTCTACTACAAATGACTATCAGATTACAATCTGATCTACAAGGACATCAAGAACTTTTCCACAACTTCACTCTCAAGCTTTGCATCTAACTTCAAAATTTGATCCATTGTCCAAGTCTTGATCTTCTAATTCTCTGTCCCTAAACATCTACCCAAGCCCTCCTTAAATACTAATCATCAGCCACAAGTCGGTTGGATGAAACCCTTAACTTCCCAAAACAAATAATTAAATGCCATATAAGTTGGCTCACAAATGTAAATTCTGCATGTCGGCCCAAGATAATGGCTACCAACAATTAATTCACCAAGTCAACTCAACAAATCACATAGAACTCCAGTTGGTATGTCAAAACTACCAAGCGATAGTAAAACTACCAAGCACGCTAGGCACTGTCGAGCACCATTGTCGACCGAGCACCGCAAGCATGATCGAGCAACAATCTCACTGAGCACCAGAGACTATTGAGTTCCTTCAGTAACTAAGCTTCCTTCAATGACCGAGACCGTCGATCAAGGCTGCAACCGAGTAACATCGGCCAAAATACAAACACTCCATGCAGTTTCATCGAGGACGCAAAATGCTTTGCCTTAACCTTGGATGCCCCCGCATCAGAAACCCCAGGTTCCAAAAGATGTTCATATGTGAGAAAAACATCTTCCAGGATTCAACACATAAATCCCAAACTGGTTCTTCACATACAAGTCCTCCACCTTTTCTGCTTGCAAAGTCTTCCACTTTAGTTTCCTCTGTCTCTTCAAGTCTTTTCTTGACAATGTATAGGTCAGTTCTTCATACTGATCATTCATTTTCTCAGGATCCACAATCTCAACTCGGCTACCAATACTTAGGCTTTTCCTACTGAGTGTTATATCCATCAAAGGCATTAGTGAAAACTTCTTATCATTCTTCTTAATAGTAAACATATTTATTACACAGTCATAAATAGCTCTACAATCATATTGTCACGGTCTACCAAGCAATATATCACAACTATTCATCTTCACAATGTCACAAAGCACAAGATCTTTGTACTGGCCAATCTAAACATCAATGAAGCATTGTTCTCTAACTTCCAAAGCATGAACATCTTGTAACCAGCCAAGCCTATAAGGACAAGGATGTTTCATTCTACTCAAACCAAGTTTCTGAACCAAGTCCTTAGCAACAAGGTTATCAGTACTACCACTATCAACAATAACATCACAGAGTTTACCTTCAGTCTTGCATCGGGTCCTAAACAAGTTACTCGTTTGACAAGGTTCATCCTTTGTACTGAGCAATGTTTGTCGAAGCAACAAGTTCTCTAATTTAGGTTCATTCTAAATGTTCTCATTCATCACAATAGTTCGTCAGTAAACCTTATTATGTGTGCATTCAAAAGAATGGTGTCCTTCCTCTCCACAGTTATAGCAAGTACCCTTAAAGATAACTCTACCTGTCTTCTTCTTTGGTTCCACAGGTTTCTGTTCATCTTATGCATCAGTCAGTTTCTCCTTCACCGAGTGATCAATCTTTTCCTTCCCTCGGGAGTAACTAGGTTGTTTCCTTTTCAACTTATCTTCTACCTTCAGAGCATACTGATAAGCATCTTCAACAGAATCAATCTTTAGCATACCAAGCTCATCTTGAATATTGAATCTCAGACCATTCACATACCGAGCTACCTTTTCCTTACCAAGCTCTTGATGTCCAAACCAAATAGTAAGTTTGTAGAACTCCTCGGTATAATCTTCAACAGACAAATCCTTCTGTTTCAGATTCTGCAACTTCTTAAACAAGTTAAGCTCATAGTTAGCCGGTATGAACTTAGCTTTCAACTTAGTCACCATCAACCTCCACCGATTGATCTTTGTTTCACCTTCATCTTCTCGGTCTCTCTGTAGTTCTTTCCACCAAAGAGTAGCATGTCCTTTCAACTTTGTTTGTGCTAATCTCACCTGAAGAGGATCTTCAATTTCTTCCAGCTCAAAGAAATCTTCAAGTTCACCAATTCAATCAATCAGATTGTTGGGCTTCAAAGTACTAGAAAAAGTAGAAACTGTCATTTGGTAATTACTAAACCAAGCAGGAGGTCTAGGCAACTGAGCAGTTTTGTCTTCACCAGATATGTTTCTCTAATCATCACCACTAGATCCAACAGTTTCAAATTCTTCAACAGCTTCTTCATAGCCATCCTTAGTACCAACATTCCAAGGTATACCAACAACATTTCTCATGATCTCGGCGACCATATCATTCTTCATCAATTCCATCTCAGATCTAAAATCTGATTTCACCTTCTCTGTGATTCGGGATTCAATAGTATCACAAAGAACTGAAATAACTCTAGGGTCCAATATTCTTGAAGGCATCCTTAAAGAATAAGAGAAACCCTCTGCAACAAACCCTCACCGACCACCTTGTGACAATTTCCAAGTTGCAACAAGTCAGATCTCAACCTGCAATCTTGTAAATAACTAGGGCACAGTTCCACAAGTTCAGTGCTTCAGATTTGCAATCCAGATTGCACACAATCTTTGCTCCAACAAGGCCAACTTCGCAAGATCAGCCTTGCTAGGTCAAGCTTCTGCTTCAACAAGATCAAACTTTTGCTCCAACAGGAACAAACCTTTGCTCTGATACCACCTTATGTAGTCAAGGCCGGTGGATCCAATGAAGGACAGTCCAAACCTTGCAGCCAATAGAATTGCATAGCAGAATACTCAACACAATAGACAATGCCATAAATGTTTCAAGTAATTTGCATTAACATGCCCAACTGTAAGGCCTTCCAGGTTAGGGCCAATTACAAAATGAAATAATTTTGCAAGATCCACAACTAGATCCAATAAAAACTCAGCTAGTTCAGCTCTGAAGACAATCAGAAGCTGATGGAAACCCTAAGGAAAATCTAAACTTGAGCTCACAAGCCTCCAAGAAACCTCCTTGTTCCCAAGTATGCAAACCCCTAGCTCTACTACAAATGACTATTAGATTACAATCTAATTTGCAAGGACATCAAGAACTTTTTCACAACTTTGCTCTCAAGCTTTGCATCTGACTTCCAGATCTGATCCGTTGTCCAAGTCCTAATCTTCTAATTCTCTATCCCTAAACATCTACCCAAACGCTCCTTAAATACTAATCATCAACCACAAGTCGACTGGATGAAACCCTTAACTTCTCAAAACAAATAATTAAATGCCATACAAGTCGACCCACAAATGTATACAAATATTTAATTATGCATGTCGGCCCAAGATAATGGCTACCAATAATTAATTCACCAAGTCGGCTAAACGAATCACACATAACTCCAGTCGGTAAGTCATAACTACTGAGCGACAGTAAAATTACCGAACATGCCAGGCACCGCCGAGCACCAGTGTCGACTGAGCACCGGAGGCATGACCGAGCAACAATCTCACCGAGCGCCAGAGACAACCAAGTTCCTTTAGTGACCGAGCTTCCTTTAATGACTGAGATTGTCGGTCAAGGCTGCAACTGAGTAACACTGGCCAAAATACAAACACTCCATGCATTTTCACTAAGGACACAAAATGCCCTGCCTTAACCTTAGATGCCCCTGCATCAAAAATTTAAATCATGTAAACTAGTCAATCCATATAATTCAACTATCTAGCGTAGAGGTAGAAATTTATGCAAGTAAAGCAGATAAAGAGGAAGTACATTGAAATTCCTACTAAAGTCTGTATATACAAAATTGAAAATAAGCACATAGGGGGGAAAATCTTTAATTAAATAATCACTTTCAATCCACATGGATTAAACTCAACCTTCTACTAAAGACATAACCGTTTCAATGAATTAATAGAAGACACATTTAAAAGACAAACATAGTTCAGAACTCAATTGAAAACTAAAAGAGTAATTATATGGGACTTGAATTTACTGGAACACAAAGTTCATCAGGATTTTGTTCATCAATTTTTAGAACATTGTAAATCTTGGAGCTATTTCCATCACCAGAGGAATTGCACCTGACTGTAGCTGTCATGGTTAAAGAGGAGAAATCTATAGCAGTACCATGGTTTGGCCAATTAAAACCACTCTGTCCAACAATGGGTCTTGCAATCTCTTTATTAGAGAAGTCCAAGAGATCATCAATGTGAAAAATTTCTCCTACGTTATACACACCAGTCTTGAACTCTGTTATTTTCCCATAAGTGTAAATAATTGCAAAAGATAAATGCCATTTGAGGTTTTAAAATGATATTTTATTATATTAATAGTTGATGCATTGAATACAAGAAAAAAACATTGATACAACATAGAAAATATTAAACTTAAGAACAAAGAACAAACCACATGGTTTCTAGGACAAAGCCTTTGCCTCGAAATAGTTGTAAGCTTCAAGTCTAGAGATACATTATATATGATGAACAAAGGGTTAAACAATGTGAATTTGGGGTCAATTAGTAGACCAATGTAAGGTCAAAACTTCTTAGAACCAATTTAGATTTTTTATCAAGCAATATGAGTTATGAGATTAGTCTCCAAAATATTTTAGAATCAACTTAGATATTTAGATCAATGTAAACTAAAAATTATGTGGACACATCATAGTTTTGAATACAATGTTATACGCAATATAATTTGTGAGATTAGTTTCCAAACCCTTTAGACAATTAATCAACTTGTATTTAACCATACCCAAGAAAATTATTTCCACATAATGCAGTTGAATACAAAACTTATAGATTGGAGTGCTCTTCCATTAGAGGACAACCTCCACCCCTTTTCAAAGGCCAATGTGATGTTTATCATCCTCGTGCACTAATACCCCCTTCCTACATCAACAATCCGGATAAATAATACAAATTGATTTAAATCATCATAATAGTATGGACCCACGGTAACCTGCATCATTCAAGCACACCAAAATATTTACACAAATTCCTTAATCCCCTTATAGCTCATTAAACATTAGATAAAATAAACTAGCTTGAAGAAAAAAACACTAACCCTTTCTTTCTCTACACGTCCATGTCTTAGAGCCTGGCCTGTAGCCCTGTTCACCAAGGCAAATGCAAGGAATCCCGCTTCATCGTTGACCTTCACGCTCCATGAAGTCTCCATTATCCATTGCTACAATGGACCCAAACATCATACCCTATTAATTTGACTACTTGGGAACTCATATACACCTAATACAAACTAATACCCATGATCAATAGCTTTAAAATCAAAGCATTACTATCAATCAATAAGAATTCACTACAATACCCAACTTAAAACCTAATGCCATAACAACAAAACTGATTTGGGTCAGACTTATAAGTAGGTGCCATGGCAACTTGGCAATTAAAATTGGCAAGACAATATTCAGAATTAGCCTCGTAGTAGATCTTCATAGTGTCTCCCTCGAAAGGAGGTGGAGGGTAAGGACCACTTCCAGATGAATCACAAAATATAATGAGAAACTTTGAATCTAATAAAATTGAATCCGAATTCACAAAATCTAAAATCTATAAATTAACAATATCGAGACATAAAAAGATTACAATGGCGGTGGCCTTGACCACATCATTGTCCTTGTCTCACATGATTTTCCCCTCCTCTGAAACCTTAATCAAAACATCAATCAGATCTACCATCTGCTCTCCTCGCTTCTTACGATGATTGTTAACCAACATCTGTGCAACATCATCTCTTTTCTCGTGTAGTTTTTTAATAGCCGCCTGAAATCTATGCAAATCAAAGCACTGGAGAAATGGCTGATAATCTCCCAAGTTTAGGTTGTTTCTGATCATGGTGTTGTTGATGGTGCAGGCAAATTTTGAAGAAATTTTAAAGGCACAAAGTTAACGATTTGCTAAGGCATGAAATGTATCCCTGAAAATTTGCATGAAAGGGCCTAGTTTGAGAACAGATAATCTGATGCCTAGTGATTGTCATACCAAACCGACTTGGGAATATGTTCTACAATATCATTGAGCCAATGAGTCCATTTGCAGCCTTCTACAGTAAGTTGTGACTTATTTTTGAAGTACTTTTTAAAATGGGTTTACATTAAATCTACATTTTGCACTTGTTCAGGAAAATCCAGGTAGCCCACTTTAGAGGCCTGTACCTCACCTCCAGTTGACTGTTATGATGAAAGAGACACTGCCCCGCATTGTAATCATGAAAGAGAACTCCCATTTCCATTCTGAGGCCCTAGCTAACCCATCTGATGAGTTTACTCAGCTGAATCCATTTGCAGTTCAGTAAATTTGTTGGGTGTACAATGCAAGATTTATCAGAAGGCCAACTTTGAAGGTTAATAAAAGTTAATTAGTCAGTCATCAGGACAATTCAGTTGTTGTTCTATATTGCTAGCATGTCAATGAACTCATATACACATTTTGAGATCAATAGGAGTTCATTTGCTAAGTTTTCCAGGCTAGATCCAAACCCAATTTATTCAGATTTTCAGTGTGAACAGAGTTGCATGTTCAGAATAGTCATTTTTAGAGGGTTATAACTTTGGGTCAGTGGGTCACTAAGAAGAGCTAGTTGTTTCCTTATGTTCCTAGCATGTAAGCATACCAATGTGCAAGTTTCCAGACTTTTGGGATTTCATTTGATATTTTTACTAACCCCATATGAAATGCAATTTGTTGCATTCAGGCATGTTCAGTTGCAGGAAGAACGAAGTAGGTGACTTCGCACATTAATAATTTTCATCCTTGACAGTTTCATGAAGATCTACTTTGCACTTCACACATTGATAATTTTCATCCTTGACAGTTTCATGAAGATCTACTTTGCCGCATGATTCATTGTGTATCAATATGTATGGTCATCAGTTTCAGAGGTCCCATGACAATGTTTGACCACTTTTTGAAGGGTGTTTTCAGAGGCTCTGGGCTCAGTTTAGGGCATTTAAAAGAGTGGTTAAAATCTAACTTTCAGAGAATTCCGGCTTCATCTTTTCAATCCAGGTGCACATAGAGGTGATTCAGATTGGTTTCGAGGTCCAATGGTTTGAAAAGTTGTTTCGATTCGAAAAAAATTTAGCCGGGCCCAACTGGGGACCTGACTTGTCTTGTCAAGATGCAATAGATTCAAGGCTAATAATTATTTTTTATCATTATTAAATTATTGCTATGTTTTTGTAATAATGATAAATATGATAGTCATGGGAAAGGAAAATAAGCTTTGTTGAATTCACTATTAGAGCTTAACCCAAATTTTACAGGAACTGCACATAGTAAATAAAAATGCTTATTTAAACGCTTAAGGTGCTTCAAGTGTGTGCAAGGGCAAGTGGGCCTCTCATATTAAACAAAAATGAAAGATTGAAATAAAATATTTTAGCAAGCCTTTGCGAAAGGAAAATATTACCCCGCTTTCCCGGTGTGCTCCTAATGTTTTCCTGAGGTTGGGAGCTCTCCAAAAATGGAGTCTGGGCTCCCGTCAGAACTATATGAAGAAAGTTCTTTATCAGTTTTTGTGACGCTGTAAATGCACAAAATGCTTTTGTGAATGGCTCGAAACTTTCAAAAAATTGCAATCGGCAAGTATATTGCCAAGATTCTTCAACCTCAGCTAGCGTCCTTGCTGCCCATGCCATTACTGAAGTTAGAAACAGGGCATGAGTATCCACCAAAGCCCAAATATGGCAAGAAACCCAAAACACTAAAAATGCCCCATAATCTCGGTCTCCGAAGTTTGAATGTGGAGGAAACATGAAAGTCATAGACGACTCAACATTCGTCTCAAAATTAATACCCACATCAATATACTCATAGCCATTTAATACCAGTGGAGGTTTTATTGTTTTGTCTGCTTATTCTGGGCCCTGTATTAATTCTGGGCAAACCTACTATAGAGCCATGCAGTATGTCAAGCCCCTGCAGTGTCCTTGTGGGCTATGTTCTTCCTATAGATTTAAAGGTGTCTGAATTGGCAGCTCCTTACAAAATGCACTGGAGACAAAAAAAAATTTCAAACTTTTTTTTTCAGATTCTTGAATACATTGATTTTTTTGCAAATTGTCTGTGGTTTTTCATCAAAACAGATGGTAAAAATTTTGCAAGAATTTATTATATTTTCTATTTTAAAAATTTGATCAACAGTACATTTTGTAAAAAGTTTAGCCCCTTCCATCTGAATTGGCCACACGGTTCCAGGTGGACCCATTTTCCTGCCAATGGATTCGATCCTTGCACTTCAAGTACTCAACTCAAATACTCACGACCAAATCAATTGTAAAAGTACAGCTGTGTGAATGATATCTGTTAGTCTGTGTGTACAGTATATGAGGCCAAGCAAGTGGACACATTGCAGAGCATGTAATAAGGAGTTCTCATCGGTGGAAGATGCTCTGTAAGAAATGGGAAATGTGGAAACACATGCAGGCCACGTTGACTCCCACGATGTACAGTGAATTTGGAAATGGTTTGGAAAAAGGAGTGCAGTCTAAAAGATTGTAAATGAAAATGTAGATGATGGGCATGGAAATTGTTGAATCAAAGAATATTGAGGGTTAGAGAAAAGCAGAGTTCAACTAAAGAAGTTATTACATCAGAGGAGGTTTTCAAAATATTTTGTAAAGACTGAAGTTTCGATACAAAAGCTACATCAGTAAAAAGTTACAATACAAGAGAGTCAGTCAATAAGTCAAAAGTCGTTTGCATAAGTCGACAAGTTACCAATAAATTCTTCATAAAATAAAAATAAAAGAAGTACAATTACGACCATATCTCTCAAAATGATAAAGCATACCTTCGTCCAAAAATAAGCAGAAATTCAACCATTTGTTGAGTGTCCTAAAGAAATCACAATAAGAGATGTCACGTCAAATACAAGCAAGCACAAACTATCATGTCAGGATAACAACTCAATAGATTTTCGACCAAATGTTGAAACATATAGTAAAAAATTAAGATTAGTTTCAATTATGATCTTCCATTTCATAAAAATAAAGATAAACCTCAAAGTCGAGAAATACCACCATGTCGAATACCAGATGTGTATAGCACTGTAAGATAAAGTCTTTCATAAAAAATGCTTCAGAAACCTGTTCACAAAAGTCAGCTAGGGCGAGAATATTGTGGGAGTGCGTTTCCACCCTACCACGAAGCATTAACGCTTCCCCGGAATCCTTCCTGACATGAAGGATACCTAGCCCAACTAGAAGTAATCTAACAAAGTAAAACTAAGAAATAATGGAATATGTGCTACTTATTACATCCACATTTAGTTTCCAATATAACATGTCTTGGACTTCCAAAGTAACCTTGTAAATCTACGTCCATTTCATACATATGGAAAATATCATGCAAAGATTCACATTTTCTGCATAGTACATCAAATTTTCATGGTGCTTTCAACATATAAAAAGGAACATAAAACAAAATCATTCTCTTAACTATCAAAAACATGTCAAACTCATAATATCCACCAATCTCTCTTTTAGTTCAAATGATAAATATAATTTTAATTATTCATAGTACATGGATAAAATCCAAAATATACACATATAACAAATTCAATCAGGAAGCATATAAACTATAACAGTGATTAACAGGTACTTCACAATAGGTCTAACTAATTTACATGTTTAAGATTTCCTTCATAAATCTACTCATTAAGATTTTGGCTTTCACCTCTTTTATTTTCTGTAGTAATGTAATAAGAAATAACTATATTCTAAATCATTACCATCAAAACATGGCTAAACCAAATGCATCAGTCGGGTATGTTAAATAAGAAGCATCAAGCCTTTCTTAATCAACATATTGAGATCTCAATTCTTTTCTCACACACATATATAGATATACCAAGAGATTACTTAAAAAGAAGGAACTTGCAATAATGACATAGGAAGCAATCGTAGACTTTCTAAAGTATACTTACTTTAACTGATTTCCATTCAACAAAGTGGCTAGCTCCCACCTATAAATCATATTAACACACAAATCTGAGATACAAGTTTCTAAAATAAAATCTATATTTCCTCTTTGATGATCATGTTATTTCCACATGTAATTAAGGAAGTTCCTATTGCAGATTAAAGAGTTGTCTGAAGAGAATACATTGGGAAAAATAGAGACATATTCAAAAATTATGATCATTTTTAAAAGGAAACAATAAAAATAAATAAAATGATCTTCAGCAAGCAAATTCAATTTTTATTCTGCCTATAAAGATTCGACCAGCATATTGATTGTTCCCATCAATAATCATAGCAGTGTCAAACACAACATGTCCTCGATGAACCATGTGATCATCAATGGGAATTACCATAAGAGCGGGATCTGTGGTCACACCACCAAATATGCTCGAATACATAGCGGGGTAAGGTGGCTCACGGTGACTGCCAAATTTCTTTTGCAATCTACTTATAACCTCGAAACTTGAGAGAATTGGAACTTTAAAATCAGCATCGCCATTATGTTCCACAATTAAACCTTGGCTTTTTAATTCATCGAAAATACTTGCCTGGAGAAGTCAAGAATGCCTACCCTCCTCTTCTTTTGTTTTGTTGTTGTAATGAGTGAAATGTAATGAGAACCAAGAACCCCTCTAATACTAATTTAGAATGCAATGCAATGATCAAGATTGCCCCCAAAACAATAACAAAGGAAACTTTTTAGTTTTGGATAACCTTCGTATTTTCCGTCGCCGCCTAATTAGTGTGTTATGACAAGAATAATGGTAGTAATAGACAAGTATGGCTTTGTCCTGGTTTATAGGTTGGAATTCTCTTTTTTTTTAAGTATGATATGTGCCTTGAAACGAAATTCTAAAACATTAGAAAAGGCTGGTATATGTTCAACTCTAGAGAATATGGCTATTGGAAACATTTTAATAGAGCTTGTACAAAAAAAATAGATCATTATCCTATGTTCTAAATCTCACAAAAAAAATTGTAGCATTATCGGACCCAAACCGACTAAGGATGGAACCAGAACAAGAGTTTGTTATTACAAATTTAACATATGCATCTGCTAACACGACATTGGTGTACCTTGATTTAAAAGTGGGCCTTTTAAAATATAAAATCTTCTTTTAGTTTGTAGAGTGGAGGATGAAATCAAGAAAAATATTTCAAACAAAATAGTAAGTAAAATATAAATATTAAAAAAAAAACTTTTGCTCATAATTCATCCGCAGCGCTACCCATTTTTTGAAAGGACAATAACTACAAATAAATTAAATGCGAGGAATTCTAGCATTTAAAATTTTTCTCCAACGCTATATACTATGGGTCACACAAATTTAGAAAAGGATTTCATAACATTTTCAAACATAGTGCACACCAGTTACTTGTCATTTTAAAATGTTTCAAGAAAACAATAGGAAACTTTTAGCATAGAAAGTTAATTGCCTTTCAACTATCGGTTATCTGGCAATAAGACTAAAGGTTTTACAAAAAGAGAGCTTGCTCTCTTCTTCTTCAATTTCTTCCATCTCCTTTGCATATTTGGATACTCTTGTAAAAATTTCTCCTGGATCATATCTCTACTTATTGTTAGAAATAGTAGCTTTGAATGTAGATTCAACTTTAGGAAGGGAATCACAAAACTCACTCATTTCAAAAGCTAAAATCTTACCAACCAACATGTCTCTTGTCACATTTGTCATAGGTATGATCTCCTCAATAGAAACAACTTTGTGTTTGTAGGAAGGAGGCAAGGATGTAAGTATTTTTGCAACAATCTATGATTCATCCATCGTTCCACCAACATATATGATATTAAAAACAAGACCATTCACCTTCTGCATATAGGTAGTAATGTTCTCATCTTTGCTCATCCTTAATGTATCATACTTTCCTTTCAGACTTTTCAACTTAGTAAGCTTCACATAAGTGCCACCTTCATACAATGTCTCCAACTTCTTCTAGATCTCATGAGTAGTGTCCAGTTCCATAACATTTGTCATATAAGCATCAATCAAGGTACTCAACAATGCTTTGTTAGCTCTGATGTTGTATTCTAATTTCTTCTTCTCATCAGGGGTAGCAGTAAAAAGACTTGCAGGAGGAACATACACTATCTCGGTAATCTCCCAATACTCTTCACCAATGCATCTCAAATGTGTTTCCGTGCAACCTTTCCAAAGAGAGTAGCTACTACCATCAAATTTTAGACTATCCTTCTTAAAGGCTTCCATCCAAAATCACCTCAAGTGATTAAGCTTCCCAAAGAGGAAACTAGTCTCTAATACCAATTGATGGAAATATGACAACACACAACTAAGAGTGGGGGGTGAATCAATTGTGTCCAAAACTCCACAAATTTAACAAATTAACAAAACTTTAACTTTAAACCTCTACTATGATAAATTAACAATGAAGCACAAGTCCACAACACATCAAGAACACATAACACCAAGATTTTTGTGTGGAGGCCTGGTTAAGGGAAAAACCATGGTGGAGATGAACCCACAAGATGTTGCAATCTATTAAAAGCACTATACCATGTTATGAGTATTACAATGGGAATGCACATGCATTTAGACACATTGCCTAGAGTTCACTACTCAAATACAAATGGGAAGACTCGCTTTATTTCAAATACATGGACAAAAATCAACAAGTCATGAACTAGATAATAGCATCTTCAACATGTCTAGTTTAGTTCCATTGAAGTACATATACAACTTTCTTTTACACACAAGATCTCTGCCTTCAAATGATATAATCAATATTTGCACATCCATAAATCCACACTCTTGCATAGACTCTCTAACACTAATCCACAATTGGATACAATTACATTTATAAATCTCATCAACTTATTCCTTCAAGGTCGACCAAACTCTCTCCGCCTAAATATTAAAAATATAATCACTCAATTACAAATATTTAATGTGAACCAAACAATGTCGGCTAAGACATAGATCAGATCATTAACACCATCCTTGAACATGCTAAGCACCCAAAAATCATGCCTCAAACATCTGTAACATGCAACATCACCAAGTCGACCAAGAACATGAAGAACATGAACTCACCAACTAAAAATTGCCAAATACAAGCTCCATGATCAATGCGAACTATCAAAACAATAGGAGCATGATCTAGAAACATCCACAAGAATCATGAATAACCTCTGCAACATCTACATCAACTAAAATCTCTGAAATCATTAGCATCATCATACCAAACCTTTGAACAACAACAATAATCATTGTCATCCAAGAAAATAGCTTGTGAACCTCCAGATCACTAACCAATTGAGTTGAAGACACATATCATGTCCTAAACACACTACACAGATCCACATATGAAAATATTGCAATGTGAAGCACCACCAATCCAAATATTGTCACCATTGAGCATAAAAATACTAGTCTCAACATAGAAACCCACAACTTACTCAAATCATCATGCAAACCTCTTAAAGTTGAACTAAATCAACTACAAACATCCCACAACACACTAATACCATCGCCAGATTCTAATCATCAATATATATACTGGACAACGAACCAAACAACTCACTGAATATTCATAGGAACATTGTCTCAAACAGAGAAATATGTTGACATCAATGACAACACATATTTGCATATTAAAGTCCAATGATAAATCTCTTTGTTAGCTATCTAACCATATAATGTTTTTTCAAATTTTGATTATTTTAAGCTTCTCAGCTCTAATTTCTTCTATTAGTGTGTCCATTTTTGTCAAAAACTAACATGTACTATTTTGGGCATATATTTTCACATGTTCAACAAATTTTGAAACAAATTATATTTTAAGAAAGTAGATCCATTATACATGCCTCAAAAAAAAGAATTTTTTTATTTTTAATTAGTTTTCAAAAAATCTAGTGGGGAGCATGCCCAAATTTCTATTTTTGCAGGGTGTGTCTACTTCAAAAATTAGTAAAAAATCATATATTTGTAAAATAATTAGCCAAAAAATCTAGGACAAACTACATGGTGTTAGATAATTTCTTACAAGAGCAATTTTAAAAATTCTATAAAAAGTTGGCATTTTAGGGGGAGCACATGAGATGATATGTTAGGTTTTATTTGGCAAAAAAATAGGACACCTTGTGTGCTCCCCCTTTCTGAAACCCTTAATCTCCACAATTTTGAAAATAAAGTAATTGTGTAGAAAGTAGATTAAAATCCCTTCAACTCTTTTTCTTGTCACATCTTCAAATTTTAAGCCTAACTATCTTGATTTTCTCATTGAATTTCAAATTCTACTAATTTTAGAAAAAAAATGTGGCATCTTAAGGCCCCTTTTTGGTCCCCCATCTTGGTGCACATACTTAGCAAGCTCATCATTCTTGGAGAAAAAGAATTTGAATATTTCTTAATCAACATCTATGTAACCTATATTTATCATCGTGGAGCTTCCTTTCCTCATGTCAACAATATTTAAAAGGGAAAAGGAGTTGAAATTGTGTGGCCCATTTTGGGCGAATCTATCATTTTATAGATCTCCGTCAAATCTCTTAGTCCCAAAATATAGGTTTCCACTTATCTCACACTAGCTAACGGGCTATTTGAACTACTATTTTTTTGATGTGTAAGGGATGAAAAAACTATAATTGATGGTAAGAGTATCCCCATCAAAGTTATAGTCTTATAGATCTCACACCATTCCATCATCATGCCCCAAGTCAAATGGTATGATGTTTTGGGTGAGTAACAAATATTTAACTAGGAAAACATTTCAATTATGTTATTTTATCTTTTGGGCAATTTGTGTTCAAGTGATCTTTTATGGATGAAAACCCACAAGAGACTATGATCATATGAAAGTCATTTAATGAAACCCAAGTTGGTTCCAAGGCCCAAATTTGAATTCTACACAGTACATCACATGACCAATCTTAGTGGGTTTCTTGCACATTACATCACATGTGAACTTTATAATTCTCACAAACTTTCTTGTTAGAGGTTAGAAGTTCCTCTTTCCTTCCAACTTGTCATGTGTCAAAATGCAACCATGATCCTTGACCTCTAACAAGTCTTTAGCACATGTCAAGCAAGAAGCTCAATCCCTTACCTCTAATATGTTTTGGCATGCATTGAGCCACAACCACAATCCTTGACCTCAAATTCGTACCTCTAATAGATCCTTGGAATAAATCAAATAGAAACTCCAATCTCTAAACTTCGACGACTCTTTAAGAAAACAATATTTCTTCTAATTTTGAAAAGAAACATGACACCCACCTTCAAAAGCATTGTCTATCTAACGTTCTAGTAAAAACTACAAAGAAAAAACCATTAATAGCCAATGCTACCTCCAAATTTTCTTTAGGCTACTATGCATTATGAATCAAATTTTTTTAGGTTAGGTAGATTAGCCCCAAAACCAATCAACTTACAAATTTTTGAGGAAAGGTAGACTAGCTTGAAAATGAATAAATTATTTTTTAATTTTATGCTATTATATGCTTATAATTTTATGTTAATATAACACTTTAAATATTATACCAAATATTTAATTCATTAGCCAAACAAATTTGCTTCCTAGTCTTAACTCGTTATAATAACTATACTTATAAAGTAATAGAGCTATCAATATTAAATATTACCATTTCCACTTTCAATAAGTTAGCTTGGATATAAATATTTGTTAAATATTTACTATAAAATAAAAAAATTTAACTTCAAATCAACCAATCAATCTACAAAAATTCTTTATTAAAATATCATTTGCTTATCAATATTTCTAATGTAAACGATCAAGCATAATCTTCATTGACCTAATAAAATCATGATCAATACAATTCTGAAAAATTAGTTGATCTCAAACTGTTATTACATACAAATAATCTTATTATAATACTACAAAGACAAATACTTCTTACATTAGTTGATCTCAAATTCTTATTACATACAAATAATTTTAATACTACAAAGACAAGTACTTGCCACTAGTGAAATTTTTTTTGAAACTGAAATACAATAAACAATCTAAACTTTTATTTTTTCCAATAAAATTGAAGAGCCAATGATCTGTTGCTCTCTTTCAATTGTTAATTGATACTTTTGAGAACGTTTGTGCTCCTTATTTCAAGTAAAATTAGTTTTCAACTGCCATAAGACTGAAATTTACATATGGTTTTTGTTTTAAGATAAATGATTTAACAGGGTATTAAATTTACAAATGTTTACTGATTCTCATAAATTGTAATTTTAGTATACACACAAGTCGAAATCAACTCAGCTCATTTTTTCTATCGAGTAGATTTTACATCCAATATACAGCTCATAGTTATTAATCTAATCTCGTGTAATAAATTTACAGTCTTTCTGTGAACCATAATACACCTGCAACATATGGTCTATTTGAATTCAGTACAATTAGGCCACAGTTTCAAGCATGTTAATACTAGCGACAACAGCAAGGAATTTATTTATTTATTTTTTAGTAACTAAAATTGATAACAAAAATGGGTGATTTCACTTCCAGTTTCTCTTTTGTTTATGGTGCAGATATGCTCAAGCTCCTTCACACATTGAGACATGACAGGCCTTCGATTAGCTTCCTTTCGAACACATCGATAAGCAAGATTTGCTAATATGGAAACCGATTCCATGCCATATGAAGTTCTGTTCACCTCTGGATCTATCACTTTTTTCAGCTTTCTCTTTTCCTTCAATTTGTTCCTCACCTGTACGGTACAAAGGGATTCAAGTTTTACAGCTTATGTTATCATAACCCAATACTTTAAATCCCAAGTAAAGACAATCAAAGAAATCTTAGAGAATTCAAAAGAAATCTAGACACCCATCTAAAGAATCTTTAAAAAAAAAAAGGTAAACATTCTATGATGGTTGCAACAGACCACTTTGGCCTAAGTACATTGAAAGTCATCTCATCTCAATAGTCCTCATTCATGTTAAAATGTATCATAGTTTCACAGAGTTTTCAACAGGGGGACATGAAGACGCGGGGATGGGTTTTGGGGACGGGATGGGGCCAAGGGTCTAAATTTGGGGACAGTGAGGGGACCATGGGGGCGGTAGCAGAGCAGTGGTGGGAGGCGACAATGATATATAAATTGAGGTGGATTGAAATCTTAAAGGCAAAATCTGCAATATAACATATGCAAGTGCCCAATGAATTAGTTTTTACAAAATTAAAGGTTGCAACTAGTATGCAATGGCATGTGCCTTATAGCAAGTGACCCCACAGAGGTGATTGTGTTGTGGGGGAACATTTTCCCAAGTCCCAACTCTCAGAAACATCCCGGTACAGAGGGCACAAGTTATTTGGGGGATGTGTCTCTATGGAACAATGAACTATGCAGAGAAGAAATGGAAGTGAATATCGGAGATCCCCTATACTAGTTGCCCAAGTACAAAATGGTTGGCAAAGACTCTATTTTGCATTATAAAGCATGCATCTGAATGAACTCTACATCAGGCTTGTTTACTAGTTCCAACCTATTATCGTAGCCTAGATGCCCAATAGTCAATAAAGATATCCTACATCAAAGAAACAGAGTCCATTGAAGATAATTATAGTGCAGACCCCTGAAGCATAAATGTGCTTATTGTCAATAGGATAGCCCTGCTTATATCAAAGAAAAAATGTCATAATTCCTATCTGGCTCTCCTAAATAGTGTAATTCCAGGCTTGGTTATTACAAATTCCGAGAGTAGCAAATGGACTTTTAAGTATTACTTTCTACTGAAAGCAAATTACAAACATAACATGATATGAAATGCAAGAAAGAAGCAAAGGCTGAAAATATGTTAATGATAGTATCAACACGTTGAATTCACCTGTGATACAAGGTTCTGGTTAGCCAAGCATTGATTCAAGTCCACAGGTCTGCGGCCAGTCAGTAGCTCGAGAAGAACTACTCCAAATGCATAAACGTCAGTTTGTAGTGTCAACTTTCCAGTCTGTCAAAATAGAAAGAAATCATGAAATGAGTACTAGGAGATCAATTTTCTAAAATAAACTGTGGTTCCAATTCTGAAGACAAAGAATTCCATGTTCGTTTGAATTGGTACAGAAGATTAATTGGACAATTTTTGCTTGGAATAGCTTTGGATTTGACTCCTAAATTCCATGGCATTACAAAAAACCTTCAATTTACTTCACTAGCTACTGTAAGAATAATGTTAGAAGATATATAATACTAGAAGTCATTGAACTTTCATTTTTTACATCTTTTTTCCATGCCTGCTTACCTTAATCAAAAACATCTCTTTTTCATGTGCCTATGTGGAAAAGAACATTCCAGAGTTGGATCCTATGGGTCACGACTTTTAAACAACTAGATATACAAGAAACAGGGGCAAAAGAGATCAAAACTCTTGGATCGACATTTAAAAAAAATGGAAACAGGACAGAAAACAGAGAAAAACTTTTCATCTCAACTAAAGCCACAGATGTTCACAATTTGAGATCTGACTCTGAACACGAGTCTTGTTATGGAGGTGTTCAGCATTCAAGACCTTTTGTGATAAATTTCAAGCTGAATTTAATCTGATTCTTATTGCCCTCTTCTCTTGGAGGAATCTCCTACTTGGTTGACCATAGCTGTAAAGTGTTACAACATACTGTAGTATTGTTGTGTAAATCAAGATGTACAATAATGTTTCAGGAAGATCCCTCTGTGCTATGTATGGAGTTGGTGAAGCCATTCAGGTAAGAACTGTCACCACTGATGAAAAGCAAATCTAGGAGTATTAACAAAGACATTGAGTTGCCTTCAGGCATAGTTTGCAGACTTGGACTCAGAGAATACTCTGCAAGCCTAAAATTTTCAGCTCGGAAAATACTTGGCAAAAACTCAGAAACTTAGAAAGTACTACAACTTAAAATCTTTTAAAGAAATATAGTTTTTTTGTAAAATTCAATTACAAAATGTATTAAATTAAAAATTGACATCTCGAAAGAGAGAATGCCTGGTTTAATAGCAAAATCATGTGAAAACTGCATTTTAACCAGCATTTTACCTGCGTAGACAATTATACCCATGTAATTTGTGTCAATAAAAATGTGAGAGTTAAACTTATGAAAAATCACCCAGCAGAAAGAAAGAGAATACTAGGCAACTCAGAGAGTACTCGCAGAGTTTGCAAACTATACCTCCAGGGGTACAGACTTGTTTGCTAACTATGTTGGTGCTTTTATGAGGAGTCATCCCTTGTAGTAGCCCTATTGTAAAATATATTTCTCAGAAAAGAAAGCATATATGTGAAGATATAAAGATCAAGTTCCAAAAGTTGCAACTCTCAGTCCCAACTTATATAAAGGACAGGCACACACTTTACTTAAGAAATGGGATCATGTATCTCAAGTTTATAATAAATTTTAATTGTGGAATACAGGGCTGAGCTAGTGGGTATGTACACAAGAGAAGGCTTGACCAACAGTGAAAATAATTATTTTATGCCTTCATTGGAAAGGATTCATTCATTATGATTAGATCAATGTAGAACCAAAAAGCCATAAAAACTTGAATGCCCCTATAAGATATCTGAATTTAAATTGCAATTCAATTCCAGCAATAAATAACTTCTCTATAGGACATTCTACAATAGCATTGAATCCTATCATAATTGCATGATAATTGACCTAGTTTTATGGCAGTTTTGTTCTGAATGCAGCTAAGTTATGGTCAAAATTGTGGGGTATTAGATTTTGATCATCATTAGTTTCTCAATCAACTTTATAGTCCCTATAGTAGTTGCTCAACTGTATATAACCCACCTCAAGACTTTCTTGTACTATGTTCTCTCAATTTGTATTTTACCCTGCTTCTACCAAGAGATATATTTTGGATACAATTAGCTACTTGGAGACAGAAAAACCATTATTGTAACATAAGGGAAGAAAATCATCTTGAAAACTCCAAAGCGGCATAGAATAAACAAGTAATGACAGACATTCCTGCTATAAAATTAAAGCAAGTTCAATTAGTATTTGATCCATTTCCTGCAAGTCTGCTCATTGCATTTTGAAAATTGCTTTGTAAAGTTTGAATTGCATCTAATTACTACATATTCAAGTGAGGAGACCAAATATCACAGATAGAGAGGTATTTCAAGAATATTTTATGATAGTGCTTTATATATTCTATCCTATAATTGTATACAGAGAGAAATTTCAAGAAAATTCTGCTGATAGTTTACATATTATGTTATATATGGCATAAGTTAGCGTACTTTGTTATCCTAGCAAGAGCAAACTGCCCCTGTTAACAGGGTTGCTTAAGTATAGCTTCTGAAAAGATAAAGAGAAGTGTTTTGGATAGGCACATACTGCTGTATACTCAGGATCAAAGTAACCAAATGTGCCAAGAACCCTGGTGCTTACATACATTTCATCCCCATATGGCATGAGTTTAGCCAGGCCAAAATCTGATATCTGGACAACAAAAACTCAGTCAATGACAAAAATGTAGAAGCCTCTATATAGACACAGATATAGCCTAAACAACTTTGAGGAAATGCAAGATGCCTGTAAGCCTTAGAACAAGTGGCAGGTACTCAATACTGAATTCGGTGTGTAAGAGTTACTGATGTGTTACCAAACCTTGATTTAACTGAAAACAATAAAGCCCTTTTCTGTTTCTGGTCTTAAAAAAGAAGAGGTAAAGTTATAGATACCCTGGGGTCAAATTCTGCATCAAGAAGAATGTTGGAGGACTTAAAGTCCCTATGAATTATGGGAGTACTTGTTGTTGGACCTGAATGAAGATAAGCAAGGCCTTTTGCTGTCCCCAAAGCAATCTTTAACCTTAAGGGCCAATCCATCCTCATTCTAAGAATTCCTGCAAGATATTTCGGTTTGTAAGCTTATCATAAATTATTTAGATAAGCAAGCGAGCAATACAAACACATCTACACATGAACAGGTGTTATGGAGCACAATTTCTTGAGGTACAATGCGTATCTCTTCTTATAAATAAATTCATTTGGTCTACCCCACAAAGAAGAAATGGATAATCTGCTTGAAATTAGTACTCACCATGCAAGTGATCCTGTAAACTGCCATTGTACATATACTCATAGACCAAGAGGCGTTGGTTTCTATCTGCACAGTAGCCAATTAAGCGGACTAGATTTGGATGGTTAAGCCTGCCTAATAGATCTACTTCCACTCTGAATTCTCTTTCTCCCTGTGCTTTTCTCAATGAAACTGGGTCCATCTGTTTAATTGCTACCACCTATAAAAATATTTTTAAAAGGTGCTAATTAAAGTCTCTGTTTTTCGTGGCCTATTAATACAGATCTGACACACGTTGGACAAAAAAAATGTACTTTATAACATTTGAGAAGAAAATGCGAAGCTGTGCACTTTAATTGTCTCTGACAATCAATAATTTTTTTTAAGAATCCAAATAGACGAACACCTCTCCCAGTGATTTTAAAAAATTACAAAAACAAAATGTCTGATATCAATATGATTTGTATAACAGATATAGAGTAGTCCATCTTAACCCTAGAAACAATCATATTTAGTGGAGGGTTATCAAAAATGCATTATTTCCGTAAGAGATTTATAAAAGATCATACGATATTATAAAACCTGGAAGAAAATCGAAAACAAATTGTACAATTATTTACCATAAAATTTATTTTACCCATTGCACAATCAAACTATTCTTCATACCTTTCCCATTTTCAAAACTCCCTTATATACACGGCCAAAACCACCTTTCCCAATTAGATTGTCGTTGCAGAAATTCGAAGTGGCTTCTTGCAGTTCCCTGAGTGTGAATACATAAGCAGCACTAGGCTGTGGATTTATGTATAAGAATTGTTTGGTTTCTAGCTGCCAATATTCCAACGGTTTATACAGCCCTGTAAAAATGCCATTAAAAGCATTAATTCTTCTCATTCTTGTGAGTCTGTGTGACAGATGAAACCAATCCATCACTTACAAAATCAACAACATAACACTTTTAAAGCTTGATAAAATCATGAAAACATGTGACCCTGTGATCTAGATTCAAAACAAAGTTATAATTTGGGACACAAGAAATAAGAAACAGATCCTATCAGAATTGTGAAAACTAGCACCATATAAACCTACATGGATCATTTTGGTCCTGAGATTTGCTTCTTCTCTTCTTCTGGGGCAAAACCAATCCAAATGGCATTTTCATGATTCACCCAGGGTCCCAAATATGGTGCCTCTGTCCGAATTATGAAGAAAAATGTAACAATAGCCCGAAAACCTTAGGCCACAGTCATAAAAAGCCCTGTTTCAAACAGTGCCCAAAATTCCATATCATGAGTTCATTTCTTCATCTTCGGGATGATAAAGTCTCTTGCAGCTTTTATCGGTCCTCCAAGGCAACTGTTTGCGTCAACCCAGAATATTAAAAGGCATTACAATTCATTTATTGAAGTTTGAGAAATAATTGCCAGAGTATTAATTTTGCATAATGGCCCTTCGGCATTAAAATTTAGATATAATCTGCAGAAAGGACCAATGGAACTGACAGACAGAGTACATAATCTTTTAGAAGTACACAGTGAGACTGCCTAGTCTGTCACTAATACTGTAAGACAGAACCTCCAGACCCTGACGCCTAATGCTGTGTTACCGGCTGCAAATATTATCTTTGCTTGTGAAATATATGTTTCATGAGGCCTCTGCTTGGAAGATAGTCAAAAGCACAGATAATATGCATACACACACATTGAGGATCATAACTTGTAATCCAATGAAAATAAGACAAGTGTCTAGAGGATGAGGTCGGATTGCGTAAAGTGAATTTGGTGGAATGGATATCACTCAGGCTTTTAATCAAAGAAGTTCAGCCTAAAGCTCATGAGGTCGGATTGCGTAAAGTGAATTTGGTGGAATGGATATCACTCAGGCTCTTAGCCAAAGAAGTTCAGCCTAAAGCTCATGCTTCCATATCAAATAGCATATCAAATAGCTAAAACAACTTTATAGATATAAATCCTTCATCAAAAATGTAAATCACAGAAAAAGACCTGAATTTTAAAATTACAAACCTAAAACATAGAAAAGCTCAAATACCCACAGAACCTTTAGGGCCTGATGCAAATGCCAATGAACAGACAAATATTATCACACCTATAATTTGGGTCAGGCATCAATGCTGTTGTGTTGCAGCATCAACAAAACATGCATGCATTATCCATACTCATGGGATTATAACTTGCAATTCAGTGAAAAATAAGCTATTGGTAAGGAGGATACAAATGCAAGTAGCAAACAGATGTTTTTGGTGACTTTGATGAAATGTTCAGATCATTTCTAAATGAGTACAAATCCAAAAGGCAAAATGACGCCCTTAAAAGGAAAGTTGAATCCATTGACAACTACAAAGAACATTTCTAGAACTGTGCACGATGCAGGGTAGAAAAACTCCACAGCCTGCAGTTGCACAATATAAGAATTAAGTACCTGTCAATTCACCTACCTCAAAACAGCATATCCTATTATCAAGCAAGATAGATATTTGCACACTAAAGCATACCCACCTTTACAAACTAATCTATTATTGATTCTTTTCTTTTTCCTTCCTCAATTTTTTGTAGTCTCGTCACCTGCAACTCTGAAAACAGTAATTAATCATTCATTTAACCCATTGGTTATGACAATTTCGTTTACTATAAGAAGCATATAAACTTCTTATATTGTCATTAATAAATTACCCTATCCATGATTGGGTCCCTAATATCGAAAACCCCTGCATTAATTTCAAATTTATGATTATGCTGGCGTGGGAAAAAGACCCGATTAAAAGATTCACACACAAGAAAAAAAAGGCGGCCACAAATTTCAAAAGTGTTTGAATAATACACAGCACCTGCAATACACCTAACATAGCATATCACGCGTCTAAAGCCTGTGACAACAACAACCACACAATAAAAAATTCAAATACAAGCAAATGACACAGCAATGACGTAGTTGTTGCAACCATATTTGAATTTTTATTATACTTCTAACCGTTAAAACATTAAGATTTTGAAATAAGGAGCGCCTGTGGGGAAGAAAAACTTGTCACATAATGTCTAATTTTAGTGTTTTAACTCTGATCTACTGTCAAAAGTCTTATGTTTGAAGTACAGTATCTGTGAAGCTCTTTGGACTTTTTGAATTGAGTTCTATGCTTCCTTTTTAAACATGTACGATGTGTAGTGAAACCAGAAATGGGGTCCATTTCTTGCTTTTTAATTTACTTTGTCTCTAAATATTCTTCCTCCGACTGTAACTTACTACCCATCAAGTGAATTTTTGGTTGTCTCCCATGAATAGATTCAAAACCTTAGATTTCACACCAGGCTTGCTTTCCAAATGCATGGATTTTACCTTCTTGAGTGTGTAGTCTATTTATGATTGCTCTGAAAATGGCAGTTGTTTGTGATGACTTTGATTATAATCATCAGTTATTTGCATAATGATTTAATTAGATAATTTGGTGTTTTATAAGATTATTATGGGCGCCATTAAAATTTCTACATGTCTTTGATTCTCACAAATGGAAGACCTCATAAACTTGCCATCACAATGGCCTAACTGAAGTTTAAACCTTAGTGGGCACATTGACAGCACCACTTAACTAACACACTAAGTAGTGAACCCTTCTTAGTTAGAATATTCAACAATGACACTCTAACAAAGTTCTAATCTCGAAACATCACCACAACTTAACCATCACACCATGTCCACAACTATCACCTACATTCATCATTTGATTTCTTTTTAAAAATTAAATGATCTTATTTTAAAATAAACAAACAATGTTAATATTAAATTTTATCACATATTTTAAAAACAAGTAGATATATAATGTGACCATCTCACTCCCATTATCACCTTCATTCACTATTTAATCTCTTTTAAATATTATATTATCGTATTTTAAAATGAAGAAACAATTTTGATTTTAAATTTTATCACATATTTTAAAAACATAATTATATGGAGTGGCATCTTTTGTGATTCTACAATAAAATTCTGACTAAACACGGCCCCATATATGGGTCAAATGAGGATCATAATAGGTTATTTTCAATTAATATTATTTAAAAAACAATTAAGTACAAAGCATTGATATCACTAAGAAGGAATCTTCTTGTAGGGTTTCCACATTCTATTTTGGTTTCCCCGATACTTTTTTTACCCACCACTGAAAGTAAAAATAATGGCCCTACCACATAATGGGAGGATAGCTTGCATTCCACTATTTATTTAGTTTTTTAATTGTTAAAATTGTATTTTTAAAAAATTGTTTTAGGTTTTTTAAAATATTTTTTAGGATTAAATTGATGTTGTTTTTTCAGTTCTCTGAAAAATAAGTTACAATATTCTATTGAATTCTATTGTCAAAATTATAGTATTCCATTTTATTCATGGATTTAAATATCATTTTTAAAAAAATTTCTTTATTAAAATAGAAGTATTTATATAATTGCAATTTATCTATTAAAAAATAATAGAGTGACAATAATAAGAGATTTTATTTTTTCCTAAAACTATTTAATATAATAATTATTTATACAAATAAATTATATTATAATGCTTACATTATCCAATGAAAATGAATTGTGATGAGAAAAATATGTAAGAAACTCTTATAATATATACTGTAAATTCATTTTTCAATATATGGAAGTGGCTTGCAACCAATTCCATTAGCTTCAAAGTTGAAAATTGAACATTTACTTAGGATAAAATATTGTTAAAAAAATCAAAATAAGGATAACAACAAAAAAAATCAGAAATAAAAGTGGAAAGATATTTGATAAGAGAATAACATCTAGCCCAAAAGCTTTACGCGATAAATTTTTTTTGTAGGAGAAAAAAGACAAACAAAAAATTATGCACTAAATAATATTTATGAAATTTAAGAAAAATAAAAATATAATATTAATATTATTTTCAAATTGGATGTGAACTTTATGATAGGGTTACAACACCTTTTCCATATTAGACATGTTGAAAATTATAAGAGTTGTGTAATAACTAGAGGTACTTATGACACCATGTCATATTTATGATAGATTCTCTCATGCCTTGTAAGTGCATTTAATAGGTTGACTAGCCCACTAGAAAAAGGACACAATTAAGCTTCCTACAAAATGTATCGTTGACCAAATTTTAAAAAATGGAAAACACAATAGACTTTTGCAAAAATTTCACCTTTTGATCTTCATAATTTGCATATGTTGTGGTCGAAAATTGCAAAAACTCATTGTGTTTTCGTGAATTGAAAAAAAAAAAGTTTCATATTTTTTTTTTGTCTTTGGTGCATTTTGTAGAGAGCTTAACTACTGCCCTAGAAAAATAGTGCTTCATTTTGGAAAGGCGAAGAATCACAAGAATCTTTTATTGCATGATAATCTGAATTAGGTGGGTGGCCCTTGCATGTAATTCACCAATGCATGTTGAGCATTAAGATTATTATTTGTATAGTTTCCTTTGTGATTTTAAATACTATTGGTGTTATTGGTTAAGTTGAAACTCTATAAATTAGAGCATTGGGATATTAGTGTTAAAAAGGAGCAACAAAGTAGGTTGAACATGGTTACTCTATCAAAATATTACTATAATTGCATTATGGATGAGAGACGATTTAATATCAAGTGTATTATTGTTCGTTATTGCAACACAAAATTTGTCTACTAATGTGTGATTACATGTGTGATATGTGACATGTTTCTAAATGGGGAAAGATATTCCATATTGGGTTACAAGTTGAAGAATAGAGTTTACATGTTGTATTACAAGTTGAAGAATAGGGTTTAAAGATAGTTGTGTTAGGATAACAATGTCTCAAGCAACTGAGAGGAGGGGTGAATCAATTGTTAGCAATCTTATCAAACTCAACACCAAATGTAATCTTATGCAAACCAGAATGTAAAACCACATCACATCATTGAACACAAGTGACACCAAGATTTGTGTTTGAGGAAAACCCTGTTAAGCGAAAAACCCCAGTAGGGATGACACCCACAAATATCTGCACTTATAAATGAAACCTTTTTAGGAGTTCTAGTCCTGTTAGGAGTTTATTAATACAATAGGTAGGTCTCTATTAAAGGACAGACCATGTTAGGAGTCTCAAATCCTATTAGGGGTATTACAACTGGCCACATGCCTAAATTCAATCAGAAGGTTACATCCACCTTCAATCCTTTTATTGAATATACTTTATCATACTTTAATTTCCTGTTAGGATAATCCAATCCTTGTGCCTAGATGCAAAACCTTCTGCTCTGTTAGAAGCAAATCTCACAGCCTTTTAGCTTGCATATTCTTGTCACAATCCACACTTCATCTCAAGGAAGAAACTCTTCCTTATACAAGTTACAAATAATAATTCATCTAGAGGTCAACCATTATAGGACCTCATTACATAACAAACAACTTCATTATCCAAGGTAATGACACACAAGTCATCCCTGATCATGTTACAATAATTATAATTTACCCAAAGTCGCCTCCATCAATAATTCAATCATAAATCAATCTTCTACACGTTATTCTTCCTATTCGGCTCCCAAATACTTCTACGTTGGCAAACACACCCACTAGTACATTTGGGTACAAATTTTTATGGCTATTCATCAAAATCTTGACCTCAATTAGTCATACTTCCAACCAAAATAGCTGTCAGAACTTTTTAGTCATAAAAATTCGATGTATCCATGGTCCTCACAATTCTGACAAAAATGACGTCAGACAACACGGGTCTACTTTTGGAGAATTTTGGTCACATTTTTGACACTTTCCTCGTCTGTTTATTTTTCATGGATGTTAGAATTCCGACCACAATCAGACGAAATATTCCAATGAACGCATTGTCGAATGCATAGCAACTTCATCGATTTGTGTTTGCACGTACGTCAAAATTATGATGAGAAAATGATAACTATTTTGATGAACATGGTGTCGAATGTATAGCAATGCCATCATTTTTGCTTTCATGGTCGTCAAAATTACGATGCAAACTAGAAAAAATGTTCCGATGAAAGTATTTTAAGATGTACAACATCGTCATCAGTACATGTTTGAGGATGTCGTAATTCCAACAAATCATATATTTAATAAAAAAATTATTGTTGATCAATCCCACTGACTTGAGGAAGGTGGTGGTGGCTAGATGGAAGTTAGTCCAATTAGAGTTGAGGATGGTAGAATTGGTTTCTAGCTAGCCACCAAGCTCTCTTGCTAAAATGCTTGAACCCCTGCAAGCCCATAAAATAGTAGGGGTTAGTTGGATTGTTTAGTTAAGATTGGAGAACCTACCTTGCCTCCCAATGATGATGACTAGGCAATTTTATTTGATTAAGAATGGAGAGAAGGAAAATAAATTTGTCAATTGAATAGGTGATTTTGGATTACCTCTCGAGATCTTGGGTTGTTTCACTCTCATTCAAACAATAGACTCCTCGATCATCACCAGAGTCCGAGGGTTTCACATTTTGAGGGACAAGAGAATTAGGCATGCAAAGGTTACCATTGTATATAATTTTTTTTTGCTCAAAGTTTTCTACTCATAAGAATATGGGATCCAAGTAATTTCTTGTGACACTTGATACTAAAGTCCATAGTGGAACAAGAAATGAGGTTTTAAATGCAACATCTCGTTGGTCCATTGCTTGTCCACAATGTCATCATTCCTAATGTTAACAGAGTTCACAGTGTATTTGACCTCATTAGAAATCTTGAGAATATGAAAGAGGGTATATTTAACGAGACAATCAATGGTTGAACATATGATTCTTGTGAAGCAATTAATTCCCAAGCAGTGCAATCTCTTTCAGAAGCAAGGAAAATTTCCATGCTTCAAGCTTGACTTTCCCAAGATGAAAACCTTTAATGGAGCAATACAAAATCTCAAAAAGAAAATTCATGCCATTCTATATGGGTTAAGAAATGATTTTTGGATAAGAGTGCAAATTCCATGATATGATTGCATTAGCAAATGCACGTGTCACTAGGATTAGGGATAAAATGGCAAATGGTCCTCTTCTATACAAGATCAATATGCAAGGTAGGACAACAACAATTTACTTTTCTTATACTAGTTTTGATTTAATTATTAATTTACCACTCAAAATTGATATGATATAAAGACATACTTTATGATTCATAAAGACATACCCTTTTCATGCCAGGAAGGCTTGCTATTTTTTTACCCACGCGTTCAATTTGCCTTGATTCAAGTACTGTCTACATCGAGAGAATCTGTAGGTCATACACTTGAATCAAGGGAATCGAAGGTGTGGATCGAAAACCACTATCCTTCTTGGCCCGAAAAGAGTAGAGTAGACTCATCTTTCCTAGGCACTCCCAATTCTTTGAAGCGGAGAAGTAATGAGAGGAATTGAAAGGACGATGGAGAAAAGTAACGCCCGCTCCACCCCCACAACAAAAATATTAAATATTTATTATTAATATTTTTGTTGTGGGGGTGGAGCGGGCGTTACTTTTCTCCATTGTCCTTACAATTCTTCCCATTAATTCTCCTTTTCTTCAAACAACTGCGAGTGCCTAGGAAAGATGAGTCTACTCTACTATACCCTTTTTGTGCCAGAAAGGCTTGCTATTTTTCGATCCACGCCTTCAATTTCCCTTGATTCAAGTACAATCTGCATCATCATCATCTTTCTCACTCTACAACTATTGTGCTTCTTGGTCATGGCCACTTTCTGCGCATATGAGGAAATTAGTGATTGTCAAACTCATGGATTAATTACTACTCATGAAACATGGGTCAATGAGTAGCTGATTAAAACTAAGGTGAAAGGTACATTTGGTTTATTTTAAACTTTAAGTTTCAAATTTAGTGTTTTATGTTGAAAAGGAAAATGCAAAGGAAAGACCATTGCTTTGGTTCATGAAATAATATCATTACATTCATATGAAAAAGTGTTTACAAAAGAAGAACATTAAAATTACATTCTTTTCTATTTGAGTCTTTCATTTCATTTAAGAAGAAATGGAAATGATCCCACACAAGCCATGTGATAACTCCTAAAAAAATGCAAAAGAAATGTACAAGACTATAGAAGTCAAGAGTAATGAAAAAGTTAAGATGTACATTGCATGAGGTAATGACAGATTGAAGTGCATCTATATCAGCTGGGTGACCCCACAATAGTGGGTTACACTTTTTAAGACATGCTGAGTTTTGCTGAAATAATAGATTTTTAATAAAATTTGATTACTTGAGCCTTGAGAGGTTCCATCTGAAGGAATTAATTACAAATGGTTAGTTCAAAGCCTCTTAGATAAAAAAAAAACATTGATATAACATCTATACTCCTCATTCATACCTACAATGGAATCTCCTTCGCACCTATTAAAATGCTGAGAAAAAATCACTTCAACTTTATCTTTTGGGAGATCAAATGAATCCATTTGAAAAACCTATCTATGTAGTAAGGTACCGCTGAGAAAACTCTTTCCAATGATTATAATTTTAATATATATTAAGCTTATTATGACTTTGTATTTTTAGTTTTACTAAACACAGATATTTCACCATATGTATACCTCTATGTTTGACGCTTATGGAAAAATAGTAAATGAGAGAAAAAAAATTCTAAAAAATATCTACGCCCTAGATATTGAAGTTCTCTTTCTATTAAAAAAAAGTAAAAATGAAATTGGACAAATACACAACAAGTTATAAGCTATGTAGTCAAGATATGTCAAAATTATGGTTTAGTCAACTTCACACGTTAATAAAATATGAAATAATCATATGGACATTAAAAAACTAAATTTGAAAGAATCACATTGATATCTATTTTAGAAAAAAAGTTATGCTCTATGAAAACAATGTAACTCTTTGAAAATGATGTTTTCAGCAACATACTAGTTTTCATGGGAGAAAGAAAAAAATAATCAAATCAATTCAAAAATAAAAATAAAAAATATATTTTGAATCTAGACAGAAAATACTAAAAGACTCTAATTTACTTCATCTTCTGATTCCAAATGGTTTAACGAGAATATGTATTTGAATCTGAAAGTTTTTTTCAAAATGTAGAGTTCAGTGTCCATTCAGGCAAAAAAGTGTAACCCACTATTGTCGGTTCACCCAGCTAGCTTCCAATAATTGTCTCCACATCTTCAATGTACCTGCAAGATGGTAAAGAATGGCATTAGTCCAAAGACTGAGAAATGGAGGATCTAATACATGTCTGTAGAATCGATTGCCATACATATATGTGAAACTTAATGTAGAAATCCCTCTATATGTTTTTAAAATTTTGTAGTGTTATGCTTTGATCTCCCAAATAAACTCATTGATTAACTCCTTGCTAGTTTGCCATTAACTTTACTATTTCAGTGGCCCAGCAACCCATAAATGGAACAATGCTCTCTGGAATCAAATGCTAATAGTATCCATGTTTTCAACATGGAATGAGATCTAGTATCCAACTGACAATACACAAAAGGGATTGCGACTGAAAGTGATTATTTGCAGGTAGAAATCCCCATCGAAGGATTGGAAACCCCTATGAGGTCACCATTAGGTATCTAAGGTGATTGTCCCATGGAGGGACCCAATTGAATATTTTCAGCTTGAATGGTCGCATGAAACAAAAGTATATTTTACTTGTTAATTCTGCATTTAAAAAAATCAAAGTACAAGTCATGAAACATAAGGAAATTTTACTAGTTAATTCTACATTTAGAATATCATAGTACAAGTTGTGAAACATGAGTATATTTTACTAGTTAATTTTACCTTTAAAGATAGCGTGTTGTACAAGTTGTTTTCATTTGGCTCATTAAAAACCCTTGTAGGAACTGCAAATTACGAACATCCAGCCTCTAGACTCATTAAAGTGTTGGTGGATGTTGAATGTTTGTAGAGGTTGAAAGTTTGTAATTTTCAGTTCCCATAAGGGTTTTTCCTTTTCTCATTTAGGCTAGTTGGGAATTGATTATTAGCGTGACAATCCTATTTTGTGAGTGAACAAGTAAAATGAACTTTTGTTTCATGTGACCATTCAAGATGAAAATAGTGACAGTCCTATTTGATGGTTAACCTCATGTATGTGTTGTAGTCATGACAATGGTTTGAACCTTTATCAGTGTTTGAGCCACATTGAAGTGTCCCAATGATCAAGTGTGTGAGTTATCTCTTGAAGAGCATGTTCCAAGTCAAGAAGTGTAGGATTGAATCATCTATCTAAGGCGATTGTCCCATGGAGGGACCCAATTGAATATTTTCATCCTGAATGGTCGCATGAAACAAAAGTACATTTTACTTATTAATTCTACATTTAAAAATATCAGAGTACAAGTCATGAAACATAAGGAAATTTTACTAGTTAATTCTGCATTTAGAATATCATAGTACAAGTTGTGAAACATGAGTAGATTTTACTAGTTAATTTTACATTTAAAGATAACATTGTACAAGTTGTGTCGATTTGGCTCATTAAAAACCCTTGTGGGAACTACAAATTAAAAACATTCAGCCTCTACACTCATAGAAGCGTTGGTGGCTATCCAGACATATATTCTAGCATATCATATGAAGGATTTTTCAAAAAAATAAGCTAAGCATCTCCTTCCTATGGTGTGATAAATATATGGTTGGGTAGATGATGTAGAGGAAGCAATGGTTTGGTCAGCTAACTCACTCTCCTACCCTCCTAGACACAAGGATTCACTTGATGGCCTAGTATCTAAACAACACATGGCTTGATTCAATCCTACATTTCTTGACTTGGAACATGCTCTTCAAGAGATAACTCACACACTTGATCATTGAGACACTTCAATGTGGTTCATCCTACAACCTAACACTCCATCTTGACTCCTTGTTTCCACAACCACTTACCCCTTGGCCTTGGCCCACTCCCTTCACCATGGCAATGTACTTCATGATTTCAAATGAATTTGGATGACAACTCCCCATTGTAGGATCTTTATTTTGTAACAACACCATGAATAAATGAGGAAAAACTGATAAAGGTTCAAACCTGTGTCTTGACTGCAACACATACATGAGGTTAACCATCAAATAGGTTTGTCACTATTTTCAGCTTGAATGGTCACATGAAACACAAAAGTTCATTTTACACTAATACAATCAACTTTTCATCACTGTAATTCTTACTAATTAACTATCCATTTCCAAAATCTCTAATTGCAAAATAAAAAAACAGCCTTTAATCTAATAACATTTTGATAACTTAAAATAGGAATCAATAACTTAAAATATATACTTTTGATTTATTCATGAAGTTAAAGTGTACAAAATGAAACCATAGTCTTTTGGGAAGATGTTCTAAAGCAAGTGTGCTTGGTTTCAACATATGTGTTATAACTTTAAAAAAGGTATCTGAATCCCTAATTGGTTTGGGGAGTCCTCTGGGGAAGTTTGGAGAAAAGTGCAAGTTTCTCCTTGGATAGGGCTAGTAGGAGAGTCCTAAAGAGAGCAGTTTGGTTGTGGGAAGATAACAATTGAAAGTTATGTGTTTTAATGTGGGAGATATGGTGTTTAGAAGGTCTTGAGAACCTTGGAAGGACTGGGAACACTCTTCAAGGGAGTTAAGGGTATTGGGATGATTGGTTAGAGAACAATCATGAAGCATGAAGCATGGTTGAATGAATGGATGTTATAAAAATAATGACTAAAAAATTGTACATGGTCACATATGGTAACATGTTTACGAATTGTCTATATGATAAATAGGATATATTATAACTTTTAAATCAAATGAAACAAGTGGAACTCTTGCACAAAGAACATTTATAAAAGCTCAAAAAGATAAACCACCACGTAAGTCAACATATATACTCCTTAAAAACTACTATAATTCATATAAAATGGTAATTTGTGCTACAATAATAATATTTTAAAAAAGAAATTATTTAATTCAATTATTTTACTATTTTTTCTTATATGTTCTCCCATAAATTCAACCTTATAGTTTAATTTGAAAAAATAAAGAACATAAAATCCAATTACTTTAAGTGGGATATAACCTATCTAAATATCATACAAACTGATACATTGATGACCATATAAATCTTATCAATACACATTTACTATTATCTAAATATTTACTCAAGCTATTTTGTCTTATTTGAAAAGTTGATTGTCTTTTCTTGAAAACAAGAATTTGATTTTCTCTCTTAATTTGTCAAACATTGGATTTTCTCCAAATAAGTACTTGTTTAAGACTTCTTCCCTCCTTGAACCTCCAAGCCTCCAAGTTTTTGTTTTGGGTTGTCTCCCATGAATATATTCAAAACCTTAGATTTCACACTAGGCTTGCTTTCCAAATGCATGGATTTTACCTTCTTGAGTGTGTAGTCCATTTATGATTGCTTTGACAATGGCAATTGCTTGTGATGACTTGGATTATAATTATCATGATTTAATTAGATAATTTGGTGTTTCTTAATCTTATAGATTATTATGGGTGTCATTAAGATTTCTACATGTCTTTGATTTTCTGAGGCTACAAATGGAAGACCTCATAAACTCGTGATCACAATGGCTCAATTGAAGTTTAAATTTTGGTGGGCACATTGACATCACCACTTAACCAACACACTAAGTAGTGAACCCTACTTAGTTAGAATATTTAACAATGATACCCTAACGAAGTTCTAATCTCGAAACATCACCATAACTTAACCATCACACCATGTAGACAACTATCACCTACATTCATCTTTTGATCTCTTTTTAAAAATTAAATGATCTTATTTTAAAACAAACAAATAATTTTAATATTAAATTTTATCACATATTTTAAAAACACAGACATAATGACCATCTCACTCCCCATTATCACCTTCATTCACCATTTAATCTCTTTTAAAAATTAGATTATCTTATTTTAAAATGAAGAAACAATTTTAATTTTAAATTTTATCACATATTTTAAAAACATAATTATATGGAGTGGCATCTTTTGTTATTCTACAATAAAATTTTGACTAAACACGGCCCCATATATGGGTCAATGAGGATCATAATAGATCATTTTCAATTAATATTATTTAAAAACAAATATAAGTACAAAGCATTGATACCACTAAGAAGGAATCTTCTTCTAGGGTTTCCACATTCTATTTTGGTTTCCCAGATACTTTTTTCACCCACCACTATAAGTAAAAATAATGGCCCTACCACATAATGGGAGGATAACTTGCATTCCACTATTTATTTAGTTTTTTAATTGTTAAAATTGTATTTTTTAAAATTTGTTTTAGGTTTTTAAAAATATTTTTTTAAGGATTAAATTGATGTTGTTTTTTCAGTTTCTGAAAATTAAGTTGTAATATTCTATTGTCAAAATTATAGTATTTGATTTTATTCATGGATTTAAATATAATTTATTTTCAATTTTATTTATTAAAATATAAGTATTTATATAATTGTAATTTATCTATTGAAAAAAATAATAGAGTGAGAATAATAGAAAATTTTATTTTTTCTTAAAATTATTTAATATAATAACTATATATACAAATAAATTATATTATGATGCTTACATTATCCTATGAAAAGGAATTGTGATGAGAAAAGTATGTAAGAAACCTTTATAATATATACTGTAAATTCATTTTTCAATATATGGAATTGGCTTGCAAAGTTGAAAATTTAATATTTAGTTAAGATAAAATATTGTAAAAAAATCAAAATAAGAATAAGGGTAAAAAAAATCACAAATAAAAGTGGAAAAATATCTGATAAGAGAATAAGTCTAGCCCAAAAGCTTTACATGATAATTTTTTATTTTTTATTTTAAAAGACAAACAAAAAATTATGCACTAAATAATATTTATGAAATTAAAAAAAATAAAAATATAATATTAATATTATTTTCAAATTGGATGTGAACTTTATGATAGGGTTAGAACACCTTTTCCATATTAGACATGTTGAAAATTATAAGAGTTGTGTAATAATTAGAGGTGCTTATGACACCATGTCATATTTATGATAGATTCTCTGATGTCCTGTAAGTGCATTTAATAGGTTGACTAGCCCACTAGAAAAAAAGGACACAACTAAGCTCCTTACAAAATGTATCATTGACCAGATTTCAAAGAATGAAAAATACAATAGATTTTAGCAAAATTTTCACCATCTAATCTTCATGATCCACATATATTGTGGTCCAAAATCACAAAAAAAAATGCAAAAAATAATTGTGTTTTCACGAATATGAAAGAAAAAAGTTTGATATTTTTTTTTGGTCTTTAGTACATTTTGTAAAGAGCTTAATTCATGTCCTAGAAAAATAGTACTCCATTTTGAAAAATGAAGAATCACAAGAATATTTTATTGCATGATAATCTTAATTAGGTGGGTAGTCCTTGCATCTAATTCACCCATGCACGTTGAACATTAAGATAATTATTTATATAGTTTCCTTTGTGATTTTAAATGTTCAAGATAATTATGTATATAGTTTCCTTTGTGATTTTAAATACTATTGGTGTTATAAATTAGAGCATTGGGATTTTAGTGTTTAAAAGGAGCAACAAAGTAGGTTGAACAAGGTTACTTTGTCAAAATATTACTATAATTGCATCATGGATGAGAGACGATTTAATCTTGTGTATTACTGTTCTTCATTGCGATACATAATTTGTCTACTAATGTGTGATTACATGCACGTGATATGTGACATGTTTCTAGATGGGGAAAGATACTCCATATTGGGTTAAAGTTGAAGAGTAGAGTTTATATGTTGTGTTACAAGTTGAAGAATAGGGTTTAAAGATAGTTGTTGATCTTAAAAGATTTATACTCTTTGTATTGTAAATACTTATTTATTGATTAATAGAAGAGTTTCATAATGTTTGGAGGGTGGGATTTTTCAATCTTAAAGGGTTTCCTTCACATACATTTTATGTCCCTTCTTAGGATGTGATTGTTGTTCTCTTTTTTATCTCATTATATATTTCTCTAAAAGAAAATTTAGCAATATGTTATGTTGCTTAATTTGTTTTAGACATGTAAATTACATAACTTTCTTCTTTCTTTGGTTTAATTGGAGTTATTAGTACTTGTCCGTAGGGTATTGTAACTAGTGATTAAATGAACTCTTGTGCACCAATCAAAATAAATTATATTATATATTTCACTACAATTTTTTCATATCTCCATACTCCATCTTTTTCGCCCTATTTATTGATGCATTTCTACTGAAAGATACTTGACTTTGGTTATATAATTAATTTTAATTTTAATTTTAATTTATATGTAAAATGATTTGTAATTATAAATAATTATAAAATTACTATAATTTAATTTTATAAATAATTATAAAATATTATTTATAATATATTTAAATTATAAATTTTTTTACTTATAATTATATTAGAAATAAAACTTATTGTTATACTTTATAAAATAATTTAAATTAACATTAGAATAAAATAAAATTAACTATAATTTCTAATTTATATTATTAAAATAATTATAATGAAAAAGAATTACTTATTGCTACATCTAAAATTATTTAAACTAATATAATTATTATCATCAATTTTATCATTAATTAAAATATATTAATAAGATTACGTGTAGCAAGAGTTTTAGGTAGTGTTGTTAATTTATCTAATAGTGACAAGTGATATTCTTGTTGAGCATTTTGGTTGTGCTCTTAACTTTTGTGTAAAACTTATTTTTCTTTAAAGATGCTTTTATTTTAGTTATACTTAATAAAAAATTAGAATTTAATATGATGATGTTGATTCTATGAAGATGGGATGCCTTTCTAAGAATGTGTTATGAATGTAGAGGAATTGTATGGATTAATGGTAAAAAAAAGTAAGGGCTAGAAATAATGGTGAAATATTAAAAAGAGCTAAAAGTGGAAAATAAAATAGACAACACTTCATGTGTTGGAACATGTAGGGGAAGCAACCCTAGTACTAGAACTTGTGTGGGATGTCATGATGTTTAATTATTTATATATAATTTAATTTATCACTATTGCAATAAAAATGTGTGGTTTTTAGATAATTTTTACTTTCTTAGTTTTTAGTTATTAGACGTGTAATGAAACTTTTTTTATAAAGCTCATTTTGTATACAACCTTTATTCTCATTAGTTTTGGCTTATTGAAATATGTAAATAGCATAATGAAACCTTTTTCATATAAAGCTTATTTTGTATTTGAAAATAATAGCAAAACCACTAATTCAAAGTCTAGCAAAGACAACTATAGGTCCACTATGGGATGACTACAAGTCCAAGAAAAGGTTCAACATAAGACTAGTAAAAATAAACCCTAAATTTTCTTCATAACTACTAAAAGTATGTTATTACATACATTTGGTTATTGTTTTTTATGTATAGGGATTAATGATTTAGGGGAAATGGACTCTGATAGCTCATTTTTTAACCCTAGATTTCATGTGGGTTTTGTTAGTGTAAATAGTGCCTTTATCTACCTAGTTAGGATATCACCTTTACTACATAGACCTACTCACACATAAGCTTAAGTTTACATAGGAATTTTTATTTTTGGTCTCACTTAATAGAGTTGAGACATGCACTTTCTTTTTGGAGACACTTATTACATCTTTTCTTGCTACTTGCATGAGTACACATCACTTTGATCACAAGTGTCACACCTATATAGGGGTAGACAATAGGTGTTCCCTACCTTCTCACCCTAACACCCTTTTGGCAGATTTTTTGTAGTGTTTGATCAGAAGATCCTATATCTTTCCTTTTCATCTTTTCCATGTGTCTATTGGAAGATTGTTTTCTCTTTTAAGGTAGTGCAGCTTATCTTGCAAGTTCTTTTAAAGAGTTGTGTGCTTCCTTGGAAGTGTTCGTAAAACAATCATTGTACGGGTATGTGCACCAAGATGATGAGAAAAAAAGGGGTATATAAGTGGCCACTTTTGTCTGAAACTACCTAAACCTAAACTTGCAAGAGCAATTTGACATTCGTGCACTAAAAAATTGAAGATACCAAAAGAAGATAAATTGTAGCACTCTGAATCTAGTTTCTAAAAGACTATATTTTTTCAAACATGGATAAGATTAAGTGGCTCAAACCCTTCACACGCCAAGCAATACTCCTAGTTTTTCAACAAAACATAACATAGTGTATGATGGGTGTTGTAGGAAATTTTTAGTCGCATTTAATATTTTGAAAATTCTTATGGTAGAAAGATAGTTAAGAGTGAGTACTAAAAGTTGTGTATTTTTTTGTAATTTTTTGTTAATTATTTTTGTGATTAATTTTCAAAGTGGACACATCCTAAAAATCTAGTACCTTGCTCTTTAATCAAATCTAGAAATAGCTTGTTCTTAAATCAAGCACATGTTCATGTGTCACCAATAGCTTGCACCAAAATAATTAAAAATTGATTTTTTTTCAAAATGATAAAGAATGAAGTGTGGGACAATAATATATAATTTATTTTAAATTTAGACAAGTAGGTGAAAAAATTATTAAATGAATGGTAAATGTATGTTTTCAAGAAGTTTGGAGACACTATTAATATAAAATAAGATTAATATGTTAATGTTGTTCAAATCTAAAAAATGCATGTATGGTTAGAAAGCTTAGGAGACATGTGAAAGGGTGAACCCACAATAGTGGGTTACACTTTTTTGCCTGAACGGATACTGAACTCTACATTTTGAAAAAAAAAAAAAGATTCAGATGCATATTGTTGTTAAACCATTTGAAATCAGAAGATGAAGTAAATTATAGATTCTTTTAGGATTTTCTTTCTAGACTCTAAATATATTTTTTATTTTTATTTTTGAATTTATTTGAATAGTTTTTTCTTTCTCCCACGAAAACTGGTATGTTGTTGAAAACGTCATTTTCAAAGAGTTACATTGTTTTCATAGAGCATAACTTTTTTTTTTCTAAAATAGATATCAATGTGATTCTTTCAAATTTAGTTTTGTAACATCCATATGGAGGGCATGAAATTGGTTTGACAACATTATCATGATTATTTCATATTTTATTAACATTTGAAGTTGACTAAACTATAATTTTGACATACCTTGACTACATAGCTTATAACTTGTCGTGTATTTGTCCAATTTCATTTTTATTTTTTTTGATATAAAGAGAAATTAAATACCTAGGGTATAGATTTTTTTTTTTCTCTCATTTACTATTTTTCCATAAGCATCAAACATAGAGGTAGACATACAGTGAAATATCTATGTTTACTAAAAATAAAAATAAAAAGTCATAATAAACTTAATATATATTAACATTATAATAATTGGAAAGATTTTTCTCAGTAGTACCTTACAACATAGATAGGTTTGTCAAATAGATTCATTTTATCTACCAAAAGATAAAGTTGAAGTGATTTTTTGTCAGCATTTTAATACGTGCGAAGGAGACTCCATTGTAGGTATGAATGAAGAGTATAGATGTTATATCTATTTTTTTAATCTAAGAGGCTTTGAGCTAGCCATTTGTAATTAATTCCTTCAAATGGAACCTCCCAAGACTTAAATCATCATATTTTATTAAAAATGTGTTATTTCAGCAAAAATCAACATGTCTAAAAAAGTGTAACCCACTATTGTGGGGTCACTTGAAATTATGGCCGTATTTTTACTAATACCCACTTGATATCGCATAAACTGAATGATGATGAAGTTGAGAAACCAGATTGAAAGGACAAAATACTTAAAAAGGAGACAAATGAAGCTCCCAAGCCAAAGGCCTATCATCTAAGCCTAAGTAAAAGCTAAACATGTACATGATTTTAATTCAAAAAAACACAATCAAGTTGTTACATGTAAAAAAATGCACGATCAGGTTTGTATATAAAAATTGTGATAGACTTTTTATAGGTAAAATCCATGATCAGGTTTTATGTAAAATCTACAATCAATTTTTAACCCGTATGAGTTTGTTTGACATAATGTCATCCAAATATATATGTATATATACATATATATGTGATATGTATGTAAGTGTATATGTATATTATGTATATTTATAATCTATATCTAAGTATCTATATACATGTGTAAAATCAAAATCTTCAAGTGAAATGCACTCTTTGTATATCAGCAAATAAAATTTAACAACATAAAGAACGAGGTAAGTGAATCATTTAGTCTCCATCTATTGGTGTCCTTTAGTGAAAGTATCCTAGATGGGAAAATAAGTGGAGTGAAGGGATACTTGACTGTGTTCTCTCAGCATTTTGTGCAATGAATTGTCTATGGTTAGTGATTTGGGATCCATAGTAAGTAGATGCAAAGCCAAACTTGTATCTCCTATGGGAAACTTACACAAGCTAATAGAGGAAAATCCATGGGCTCTAGAAGGGATTGTTTCAATATCATCTATTTGCATGAAATAAAATGGTTGGTGGCTTGAGCTCTTTATAAGTAATGCACTTTGTGTAATGGACACTTTCAAGCTAAAACCCTTAGATACAGATTTCAAAGTCATAACAAGGCTTTACAAAAATCTTCACTATTACTATATTAGAAATCTAGATTCCCAATATTGTTATAATTATCCCTTTATGTCCTGAGAACATGGAAGGGGTTAAGGATTAACTTTTCGCATTCATCTGGAAGTCATTTTGTTCTTAATGTAGGAGTCTGTTGGAACTGAAAAACTATTAGAAGAAGGAAGAACAAAGGAGGGGTTTGTTTTAGGTGATAACTAATAGCAAGAGATTTAAACAAGAAAGGGTATGTTTGGGAAAGGACATATTTTAACTATTCCATTGAAAGAATTATTCCAAAAAGCTTCTATAAAGGTCAAATTTTCTTGACATCCTAACTCTTTCGATCCAAGTAGTGGACATATCCAATTATGTGTGTCTCTCATTTTCCCCTCCTCTCCCCCTCTTCCCCTCTCTCTTTCCCCCTTATTTCTCTCTCCTCCCCCTATTTCCCTCTCTCACCCCTCTCAAAATTTTCATTTAGGGAGTTTCCTTATCTATGTGTAATGTACATCAAACTATAAGTTTATGATGAATTTATTTGAAATCTACATATGAATCACTAACCAACAAAAATAACCTTACGTGCTTAAGAACATTCAATCTTGGGTTAGTGCAGGATCATGGTATGACAAAAAGTGGCGATGTGAAAAAATAAACTTTTCACTCGTCCAAAAGCGCACTAATCCATTTGTTGACTTTTTAGTAGGCCTGGGTGTTAGTACACCTAGCCAAGCCAAAAGCTAAAGCACAGACCTAATCGAATATCCAATATTATCGAATATCTGACATTATCAGATATCCAAAAAAATTGGATATTCGATAATATCACATATCTGATTTTATATCAGATATCCAATTTTTGCCAGTAATTATATATTTATATAGCCCGACCGTGTTCAACATTTTCACTATGAAAATGTTGAACACGGCTAGGGATTTAGGATATCCATTGTTATCATATATCCGATTTTGTTAAAATCTTAAGGTAAGTTCAATCTTTAATTTTTTATTGTTTTTATTATGTTTTAATAGAAATTTGTAGTTTTTGGTATAAAAATTAGCTCGTTTAAATGAGTTTTTTAATTATTTTTTTAAATTCATTGTAATTATCTATGTGTTTTATAATTGTAATCAAACATGGACTCAAATCAATCAAAAAACCCTCCCAATGATCTCACAAATAATCCAGAACCACCTCCCAACAATCCCCCACTTTCAGAAGATGAACCAATTTCAAACCCTCGTCGTTTAGAGGATCTCATAGGAGACAATCTAAATCAACTTAGAGGATTTCAAACCACATATGCCAATATTCCCACATTGCACCCTATATTTACCATATTGAACTCCATTATTGAAAACATGGAGAAACTTACAGAGCAACATAATGTTGCACTTCTTTGGCGTGATTCCATGTACGCCTAGTTTGATGATCGGCTTGACTATGATCAAGTGATGAACCTAAACATAAAAAAACATGATATATGTAATCTTTTTGTGGATCCCAAAACCGGTCTAAAAGTGGACCCTAAAAAATCCAAGTTGTCAATTAAATGGTGCACAAATAATGAAATACATGACAACTTTTGGGACCGCTGGTGGATGGTTTTTGATAGACCACCTCACTGCAATTTAGATGTCCCATTTTATTTCATTAAAAAATTGTATGTTGAATTTTTGCTCGGTCACAAGGTCAATTATTGGAGTATGAGACCGAACCAGGGTGTAGGTTTAGGTGCTCCTCAAGATAGGCCATGGGCACACCGAGTGAAATCCCGCACATATGTCCCCCCTCCTGAGATTTCACCACCTCCTACGGTGCATCATCCTGATATTATTATTGAGGCCGGCTCACAAACTATTCGAGCCATTCACACCTTGAGTGATCTGCTAGTTACACAAATAACGACATTGTTGCCTCCTCATGCTGATGCTTCTAGCTCTTCCACATCCTCCATGAGCTCACATGTTTGTGTGCCCCACACTTGCATTATGTGTAAGAATTTGTGCTTATGTCCCCTGAATGATAGTGATGCATACAACTACATCTTCAAGGTGGACGATACTACACTGCACACTACAAGCACTGAAGCACCTCATGAAGATGTGCATCAAGGGCATACAGAGCCATGGACTCCTATTGCTACGGTAAGGGTAAACAGTTCACTTTTTACATTGTATTTAATTTTTATCATTCGTATTCTTAGTAGAATTTTCTTATAATAATTTTCCACTTATGTATTTTTATGTGTTACATTTATGTTCAGTTGATGACAGAGGAGGAGATGGCACAGGTGGAGGGGTCCATGCTTTTGGCCATATCATTTGGTCTTGACGCTTCCATGGTACATATGTTTTAATGTACTCATTGGTTTCCTTAAATTATTATAATAGTATATGTACATGTATTTTCTAATTTTTATGATCATCTTATTACATATTGATGTAGGTGTCACTAGTTGCCACTGGGGAGCAATGTGAGGGGGTGTAGGCATCAGGTGTTGACAAGGGGAAGGTAATTAAGTAATTTAGTTTGTTTATGCATACATGTATACTTGTTAGTTGTGCGTACTCATTTTTAATTTACATGGTTTATTTGACAGAGAGTGGTATCTGATGACGTTGTGAGACCCTATCACCACGATAGAGTCACATGCATATCAATTCGCAGTGATAGCCCCACGATACATAGATTTCTAAAGTTATTTGTGTGTATTTTACTATCAAGTATATATAATATGATCAAGTTATGATCGTATGAAGTATTTGTTTGACTTTTTTAGGTCACTCCTAGTTTGAGGGAGGTAGAACGCCAAGGGTTTGTATTGCTGATGACTTAGCCAACATTTCTTGAAGAAATTTCAACATAGGTAAGTTTCAATGTTAATTCAGTTATTTTCTAAACATATATTTGCTACCAAGGATTTAACATTAAATAGTATAACTCGTAGATTAATCTCATGTTCACAAACATATATAGGTCGAAGTTGACATTGGTGGCATTGTTCCTTCGCTACCAAGGACATATATTAGGTCTCCTGTCCGCGGGAGGAGATAGAGAGGTGAGGTATATGAGAGTTCAATTTTAGTTTAAATTTTATTTATTATTATTGACTATGATTTTGAATTTTTATTTTTTATTTGTAGAAACCATATAAATTAAGTAATCTAACTTTGGGTTTCACTTTTGTGTTTGAATGCAGGATCCATCGTAGCCAAAGAGTACTTCAAAGAGGCTACATTTTGATGATCCACCAGTAGAATAGGATGTCCTAGAAACATTTGTAGTTAAAATTTTTATTTTTAGATGTCATATGACACATTTTGAGATGGTGTATGCCACATTGTATCTAGATATGTTGACATGTAAATATGTACAAAATTATTGTTCATTTTGATATATATGAAACTTGATATTTGATCCAATTTGTTAATTGTGTGTTCATTTATTTACTGTTAGTATGTAAATATACCTATGTGTATGTACTCATGTGTACGATTTATGCCTTAAGTATATTCATGTATATTCAAGTACATTCTTCATAACCTAAATTCATGTGTATGGGCTACGTGCATGACTTAAGTGAATTTATGTGGTATGCTTTATAATCTATGTACTACATGTATGCTTCATGACTTAAGAAAATTTATGTGTACGCTTTATGTGCTATGTGTGTTCACATGTGTAATTCATCATTTAAGTGAATTCAAAATTTATGTGCTACATTGTATTCATGTGTATCTGATGCTCTCAACCAAGAAAATCTTATGCAAAGCCCTCTACTATCCCCTCATGGAACCCAACTCAACTTGAGGATTCTACAAGCATCTTGGAATCTACTTAAGGAGTTAGTCTCAACTCAAGGGTCAAATAGAGTGCTCTGACTTTATAGAACCAACACATCCAACATTTTGAACAAGTTCACTTCCTCTAACCTCTCATCCCAACTTCTCTTGGCACCAATTCCATTCTAGGCCTCTCAATGCACCTAGAGCCTCCATCTTGTCAAAAATTGAAATAGGTCTTCCACCTTGATTGTAACACCACATAACATCTTAATATGGTCCATCTACTATAACACCATATAACATCATAAGAACAACTCTTCTCAAGGGCATTCAACTTCCATAATGACTGGTGTGAAGATGGGCTCTCCTTCAATTAGTAAACTCCATCAATTACTGTTCTCTCAACCATCACTTCACATATCCACGCATAAAACAATTATAATACAATGATTTATACATTAGTGACTTCTCCCACCAATTATATTGGTCACAGTGGGTGGGAGAGTCAATCCCTTAAGAAGACTACAATCCCTACACACTGACTGTCATCATTTGATTGACTCTATTGGCCATTTGATATCCATTATAGACCTTATAGGTCCTTAGATCAATCCAACTAACCTTAGATTAACTTAATCACCCCTAGTGACCCCTAGGTACATTAAGCCCTTTCCAATTCCATTTAATGGCTTGCAATGCATGATCCTTTACAAAGGATTTTTAATGAATACAAAATATCAGATCGCTTTCCTCTTGAGGATCCATTTAACGACTTACTTTGCCTCTTGACACACCAAAACACTCACCAATATACGCAATGGTGCTTAGTGGACCTTCGGAAAAAATTGGTCTAGTATGTTCGTAGACATTCTACTGAATTTGTGTTCTGAATGAGGTTGTCCAAATGGAGCTAATGGCGCAATCCATTTGGTGTCAAGATGAATGGTTTGGAAGATACCCAGTGGTGCAACTTTCAATTGACCCTCACTGCAAGTTTTGGCATCAAGGGAGACTGGCGTGCCAAATTCAAACAAATTTGAATCCCCTAGAACAAAGAGAGGTTATTGTAGGCCTCAAAAACATGGTACTATAGGATCTCATGGTTCGTCGATACCTCTCACAAGGTTTGAGATACGAGCCTCGAAAGATCACTGCCCAATTGTGCTTAGTGCACCTTGGGGACACTTTGGTCTGACATGGTCTGGAATGTTCTAGTGACCATAGTAATTTTTAGTGGCTAATATTCGTCAATTGGCTAATTTTGGAAATTTGAGAAACCAAATTTGGCTAATAATTCAAGATTTAAGGCAACCTAAATCGCCACATTTTTACAAATTTTTTATTTAGAAATATTTAAATCATAAAATAATTTATTTTATAAAAAGCTTGAATTGGAAAATTTGCCACAATATTTGATACATGATTAGATTTGATTCGCCGTAATTTTATAAGTTATTGTAGAAATTTAAATTAATTCTCCAATAATATATCATGATTATTAGTTACTGTAGGGATCTATCACAAACTTTTAGTTGTCATTACTGACTTAAAGTATAATCTAGTGACCCTCATTATATCCTATGAGGTAAAAATATTACTATTTGGTTTGTAATGCTTATGGGAGCTAAAATTTCTTTCAGATTGTTGATCTTAATATAAACTAATGGTCTTGAAGAAATTTTGGGTCCCATTAGTGTTTAAAAATATCAATACATTTGTCTCACACAATACAATGAGGTTATTAGATTATATTTTAAATAAATGGCAATAATTAATTATTACAGAGTCTATTCCTTAAACCCATAAAATATTTCCACATTAAGCCTAATAATTTTCTATAAGAATTCTATTTTTTAAAATAGAAGTATTCACCATGGTAATTAATTAATTTCTTTTTATTGTTTTAGATTCACCAATATTTTCTACAAAGAAAATTTTTATTAAAAAATAATCGCCAATAAGAATACTTTTTCTTTTCAGAAAAAATGAGAGATTCACCAATAGAAATTAATCTTTTTTTTCAAGAAAATGAAAGATTCGCCAAGATTTTATATATTTTTTAAGAGGGGGGTTTCTTAAAGATTACTTTGCTAGTGACTCCGTGGTCAAAATGGGGTTGTCACTAGTGTTTATCCACCCAACCAGAGCTAATGGTGTAGTCCATTCGGTGTTGGGATGAATGGTTTGGAAGAAACCCAGTGGTGCAACTTTCAACTGACCCTCATTGCAAGTTTTGGCATCAAGCAAGACAAGCGTGCCAAATTAAAAAAAATGAATCTCCTAGAATAGAGAGAGGTTATTGTAGGCCTCAAAAACATAGTCTTGTAGCATGTTACAGTTTTTTGATACCACTCATAGGATTTGAGATGCAAGCCTCGAAATATCACTACCCAATCGTGCTTAGTGCACCTTGGGGACACTTTGGTCTGGCACTGTCTGGAACGTTCTAGTGACTCAGTGGTCAAAATAGGGTTGTCACTAGTATTTAACCACCCAAATGGAGCTAATGGCACAGTCCATTGGGTGTTGGGATGAATGGTTTGGAAGAAACCCAATGGTGCTACTTTCAACTGACCCTCACTGCAAGTTTTGGCATCAAGCGAGACTGGCGTGCCAAATTCAAACAAATTTAAATCTCCCAGAATGGAGATAGGTTATTTTAGGCCTCAGAAACATGGTCCTGTTGAATCTTACAGTTTATCGATACCTCTCACAGGGTCCAGGATATGAGCCTCAAAAGATCACTTCCCAATCGTGATTAGTGCACCTTGGGGACACTTTGGTCCGGCATGGTCCCGAATGTTCTAGTGACTTAGTGGTCGAAACGGGGTTGTCATTAGTGTTTACCCACCCAATTGAAGATAATGGAATAGTCCATTCGGTTTTGGGATGAATGGTTTAGAAGAAAATCAATGGTGTAACTTTCAACTGACCCTCACTACAAGTTTTGGCATCAAGAAAGACAGATGTGCCAAATTCAAATAAATTTGAATATTCCAGAACAAAGAGGTTATTGTATGCCTCAAAAATGTGATCCTATAGAATCTCATGGCTCACAAATACCTCTCACAAGGTCCAAGATATGAGCCTCAAAAGATCGATGCCTAATTGTGCTTAGTGCACCTTGGGGACACTTTGGTATGGCATGGTCCTAAATGTTCTAGTGACTCAGTGGTCAAAACGGGGTTGTCACTAGTGTTTACCTACCCAACTAGAGCTAATGGCACAATCTATTTAGTGTCGGGATGAATGGTTTGGAAGAAACTCAGTGGTGCAACTTTCAACTGACCCTCACTGCAAATTTTGGCATCAAGCGAGACTGGCATGCCAAATTCAAACAAATTTGAATCTCCCAGAATAGAGAGAGGTTATTGTAGGCCTCAAAAATGCAGTTTGGTAGCATCTCATGGTTCACCGATATCTCTCACGGGGTTTGGGATACGAGCCTCAAAAGATCGCTACCCAATCATGCTTAGTGCACCTTGGGGACACTTTGGTCTGGCATGGTCCCAAATGTTCTAGTGACTCAGTGGTCAAAATGGGGTTGTCACTAGTGTTTACCCACCCAACCAGAGCTAATGGAATAGTCCATTCAATGTGAGGATGAATGGTTTGGAAGAAAATCAGTGGTGCAACTTTCAACTAACCCTCAATACTGCAAGTTTTGGCATCAAGCGAGACTGTCGTGTCAAATTCAAAAAAAATTAAATCTCCCAGAATGGAGAGAGGTTATTGTAGGCCTAAAAAATGCAGTCATGTAGCATCTCACAGTTTTATGATACCTCTCACAGGGTCCAAGATACGAGCCTCGAAAGATCGTGCTTAATGCACCTTGGGGACACTTTGGTCTGGCATGGTCCCCAATGTTCTGGTGACTTAGTGGTTGAAATGGGGTTGTCACTAGAATTTACCCACCTAACTAGAGCTGATGACATAGTCCATTCAGTGCCAAGATGCAATCCTTCAACACTATCCCTTCACCCCAGGGAATCACTATTTTACTTTGGACACATTTGACCAATTTTGACTCAATGACTCCAACAATTACATCATTTAACAATAGAAATGTACATGGAATTAAGAAAATAAAAATGTAAGGATAAAAAATTAAGATGATACAAATTATATAAGGATACAACATTCATAGTAAGGAAACACAATTTTTGCACTTTACATGGCATTAAGACGATACAAATGTGGGCTCTTAATATTTGCAAATCAACCCCATGGGCTCTTTTATATTTCAAATTTTGCATCTAATATACAAAATTTTGGAATCTAAATATGCACATTAGATTCAATTTTTTTTTTCATATATACAAAATTTTGCATCTAAATATGCACTAACTATCTGTTACTTGTTTAAATGTGAATATTTAAACTTTGAAAATTAACTTATAACTTATTAAATTTGTAAAATGAAAACTCATAAATCTTTCAAACACCTAGGAGACTTATTCCAAGCACTACTAAACCCCTAAACTATCCCTTGACTCCCTTGGACACTAATGGCCCACTTACAAGAAATTTGGGCCTTTAGGCCATTAACCAACTCTTTACATTGCAATATAATTTCATGAGAGTAAAAGACAGTATAGGCTTTAATATGTTGTAGTTGATGCTCATAGGTTCCTTCTCTATCTTCCATGCCCTCTGGCTCTCATTGAATGCCTTCAAGGTCTTCATGTTTGCATTGAATGTCTTCATGGCTTGGCTGGTTGTCCTTGGTGCCCCTGCACCAGTAAGGATACAAAATTAAGATGATACAAATATAAGGATACAACATTCATATTAAGGAAACACATTTTTTGCACTTTACATGGCATTAAGATGATACAAATGTGGGCTCTTAATATTTACAAATCAACCGCATGGGCTCTTTTATATTTCAAATTTTGCATCAAAATTTTTATATATAAGGTTTGGCATCTAAATATGCACATTACATTCGATTGTTTCTTTTATATATATAAAATTTGGCATCTAAATATGAACATTACATTTGATTGTTGTTTTTATATGCAAAATTTGGCATCTAACTGTACTATATAAAAATATATCTCTTTTCTTGGAAGATATATTAATATATATTTTTGTAAGAATGTGTGTGGGGGATGATGTGTGATGGAAAATGTTGTGGACATACAAACTTAATAAAATATGAATACTTATCTTGAAAAGGAGAAGATTCAGAAATCACTATTTTCTGACCTGTTTGTGTTCAGTTTTGGGAAGTTCTATAGCTGGATCTGGCCTAGAAATGCAAAAATAGAGAAAACCTAGAAACCTTCTATCTTTCGGAGCAAGGTCATCCTTGACCCAGGACAGGGGTAAGATCTTACCCTGGGGTACAATCTTAACCCAAAAAGTCATCCTTGACCTGCACTATTCTGACAAAATTTTTGTCCGCGGATCCCAGAAGTTCGTTGAAAAGGGTACTTAGATCTAAACTAAAATTCATTGTCTCACACCTGTACCTGTAAGAAAAAGAGGGTTTTGTTGTTTGGATGAGGATTTTTCCTTGGTCAAACCCCGATTTGGAATAAACCTTTAAAATAGAATTGAAATAGAGAATGCTAGCAAGTAGTAGAAGTAGATCTAACAATGAAGCTATGATACTCAATAGATATGCAATTGTATTTTAAATGTAATCAAGTATGTTGATATGAAAGCTTGGAATCAATACTAACAAATGTAAATCAAAACCTCCATGATTGTATCCTTGGAATCCATCTTGAAGAGAGAATGAATAGATCTTGAAGATGAACAAAGGATCTTGAAGGAAGATTACACCACCATGATGGCTAGATCTGGGGTTTGAATGATGAATCTTGAATGCTTGAACCAAATCCCTCCAAAGACTTGAATGCTTGAATCCTTGATCTTCAATAGAGAACTTGAATGCTTCCTTGATTGATAATTCTTTCTTGATCTTGGATGTCTTTCACACTTGATTGCTTGATGAAAGGATGGAGTGCTTCATGAAAAATTGGATGTGAAAATGAGAAAGGAAGGGTTCCTTTTATACTAGTCTAGGGCACAAAATTCTAGAGAGGCTGACATAGGAGAATTAAATTCTAATTAAGCCTTAACCCCTAGAAATGGACCTAGATTAAATATAATTTAAGAGTTTACCGTTCTAAAATCTAAAATAGTTGACTCGAAAGTGGGAAAATAAATCTTTACGAAACCTGACATCTAGAAATCATGGAATCTTGAAATTTGAACTTAGGTCAAGGATGAGGTCAAATTTGACCTAGGTTAGGGTCAAGGTCGATTGTGACCTAGGTCAGAGTCGAGGTCAACCTTGACCTTGATGTCAAGGATCTTAGGATCTTACTCTAGAATGCCAGAAAAGTGTAGAAAGAAGGCAGAAAAAGGGGCAGAGTGAGGAGAAAAGCCAGATTCAAGCCAAGGACCTACTTGAGGAATTTTATATGACCCAAAAATACCTACTCAAAGGGCTAAACTAGTCTTAAATGGAAGTGCTTCCATTTTATGATGATATATTTAGCCCCCACTTTAGCAAGAGTATGGATTTGATGCAAACTCTTGGTAAAGGAGAAGAAAGATCCGAGTGGATTTGCAACGAGATAGAATAACACTTAGTTAAGGACACAAGCCTCCAAGCTAAGGATTCTAACTCAACATACATGCACGAGGGTGCGAAAACAAAGAGAAAACTAAAAGACACAAGAAGAGGGGTTAGTACAAAAACAAACACCTAAATCAACAAGTAGAGGATACCTTGCTAAGAAATGCTTCCTATACTAATATCATATTTGGAAAGCTATCATAAAAGCATAAATGATTACATAATAAAGACAAGAGAAACACTATAAATAACATAGCTTCATGATCCAGTCCTACTAGCTTGAAAGCAAAAAGAGAGAGAGGGAAAGTGATTACCTCACCCAGTAAGATAGCCCACCTTACCATGAATCACCAAGGAGGGAGAGCCCAACAGGTAGCAAAACCCGATAGTTCACCCAAAAAATGTGCTTTGAAATTGTAATGCATCTTCTGATGGATTTTGAAATACCCATAGATCCACCTTCTTGTATCATTATGGAATATAAAATGTGTGTCTCCTAAGGATTTAGCAACTTATGTGTGTTACCTTTGGAAGATTTAGCATATTGAAAATTGAAAATGCATGTCTCTTCAGGATTTAGCAACTTATGTGTGTTACCTTCAGAGGATTTAGCATATTGAAAATTGTAAATGTGTGTCTCTTCAGGATTTAGCAACTTATGTGTGTTACCTTCAGAGGATTTAGCATATTGAAAATTGGAAATGTGTGTCTCTTCAGGATTTAGTAACTTATGTGTGTTACCTTCAGAGGATTTAGCATATTGAAAATTGAAAACTAAGGCATAAGGGGGACCCTATATATGCCCCCTCCTTATTTTTGTTGTCTACTAGACATGATAAGGAAGAGAAAGGAGGATACCTACTTCACAAAGTAAGAAGATATCCTGTTAACAACAATATACACTACATTCTTAATGAAGGGTATTTGACCCTTACATCCAAGAGCATAGATAATCATGAAAAGGACATGTCACTTATGGAAAAAGGATCCTCAAAGGAAGAGATCTTATCAAAAAGACCCCCACCATAGAGGAGTGCTTTAGATTAAATATCATCTTTCAAAGAGAAACAAATATTCAATCATCTAGCCCCTTGTAATCAAGAGGAAGAGGAACCTTTAAACAGAAGAATCAAACTCTAACCCTGTAGCTAGGGCAAGAATTTATGAAGAACATAATTTGTAGAATAAAGAAGAGGTGATGACCTAGGAAAACAACCTCTCACATAAAAGGGTATCCATAGCCAAAACCTCAGTCAATATAATGAAATAATGTTGCAAGATAAACAAATGCCACTAAGCTAAGGAAAGTAGATCCCTAGACAAAGAGAAAGAATGAAGAACCTTGCCCCCCAGGGATGAAAGCAAGGAATACATTTGCAAAAACAATGTCTTTAGAAAAGATATATTGAACATAGACTAAAATCTATGGATGATTATAAACATAATTCAAAACCATAGG